>VZQC01015718.1:608992-718736 GCA_009823505.1 Rhizomys pruinosus | reverse complement strand
GACAAATACTGTCTCCCTGAGGACCAAGCCCTCCCTATTTTGACTAGATTGCACCAGATCTTCCACATTGGGCCACGTGCACTTTATAAGTTTCTGGACCCCCTTCTCTATCACCCCAAACTTTTCCGAATCATCACTGACGTTTCTCGCTCTTGCTCTGTCTGTGCCTCTGTCTCTCCACAAGGGGGTGGGCGACCCCCTCCCTCCTTCAAGCCTCATCAGCACCAAGGCATCCTCCCAGGGGTTGACTGGCAGGTTGACTTTACACACATGCCCCCTTGTAAGGGTGTCAGGTATCTTTTAGTTCTAGTTGACACCTTTTCTGGCTGGATAGAAGCTTTCCCTACTAAGAAGGAAACATCAGATGTTGTTGCTACTCATCTAATCCAACATATTCTTCCATGTTTTGGACTTCCTCTCAGCCTCCAATCAGATAATGGTCCAGCTTTTGTCTCAAAAGTGACCCAGTCAGTCTCTCAGGCACTGGGCATCACTTGGAAGCTTCATGTTCCTTACCACCCCCAATCATCAGGAAAGGTGGAGAGGGCCAACTCGCTCCTTAAGGACCAACTGACCAAGCTGTCTCTGGAGCTCCATCAGTCATGGACCTCCCTCCTTCCCTTGGCCTTAACAAGGCTCAGAGCCATTCCCCAAGCACCTTCCTTTCTCAGTCCTTTTGAGCTCATGTATGGCCGGCCCTACTTACTAAGTAATTTTCCACTACAGGATCCATCCCTCCTTCATGATTACCTGCCTGCCTTCTCTCTCCTAAGACAGCTCCTTAGGGAACACACAGACCAAATCATCCCACAGGCCTCTAAGGATCCAGCACCCCGCATTCTACAACCCAGAGACTACGCCTTCCTCCACTCTTCTGCCACACGGTGGCTTGGACCTTACTTGGTGATTCTGTCCACTCCTACTGCAGCTAAACTCCTCGGAGTCCAGGGCTGGATACATATCTCTAAACTAAAGCCAACAAGGAGTCACAGCAAGTACTTGGCCACCCCAACTTGCCATCTAAAACTTAAGATCCAAAGGATCCCATCCCTGCCCCCTATACAGGAATAGTCATATCATTATGTGGCAGCTAATTTTCTTTGCCTGTCTCCTGTCTGTAGCTGACACTTGATGATAGAAACCAGGAAACCAGGCTTCTTAATTATTCAGAATGTCAGTTTTCCTCCTGTTCTTCTGTTTCACTCTCCTTTGACATCCTGGACCCGTGCACCTACCGATGCCCAGGAGCCAACTCAGGATATGAGAACTACTGCAAATTTCTCTGCTTTATTGGAGAACAGGACAGGGCTGATTGTAGAGATCCTGGGGGATGGTAAGGGTGTCCTTGCTGGTCCTGCAAGTATCACTGGTCAGGTTTTTCATGGGGCATGAAGCCCAAATGGCTTTTCTTAGAACCAGGAAAGAAAAATATAACTTTTCAAATTGCAAACCCCTCCTCCTGGCCCAGGGATCGTGTAGCAGCTGCAGGCATCATTTATGATCTCATTACTTCTATTCAGCCAGGGGCAGGATAAAGATTCAAAAGACCATCCAGAACTCTCATGCCCTACAGGCTTTGAAAGCTCTAAACAACACTAAACATCAGGCCATTCAAAGTCTACAACGCCTAAATTCTTCACTTAGATTCTCATGGGATGAAATACTGTCCATATCTACCTCACTCTTAGGAAATTACTCCACCATTAATGCCTCTGAATGTTTTCTCTGTGCGCCACTGCAAAGGTCAATTCTCCTTCCTCTCCTGGTGTACAATGTTTCTAATCAAACCACTTCTAAATGTTCTCTAAGTCCTCTCCTAAACACTCCTTTACTACCCCTGCCACCCTATCTTAAACTAACTGAGTGCTGGGCAGCTCAGATTTCAAACTGCCCAGGCTCCTCATATAGGAATGTGACTGTCAGAGGCCGAACATCTCTGGGCCCAGGACTGGCATTTCTATGCTCCTCTAGAGTATAGACCTGCATTTCTACTGACACCACTGGCCCATGCCTTCCAATAGCACTGGTGCCTAGTCTTACTCTCTACACTTCAGGGGAGATCCAGGCACACCTAGAGGCTCGAGAAACTTGGGTAAATTCCTTAACCGATCACCATCCCAGGACCAAGAGGGCAGCCACGTTGGCAGTTTTAGTGGGTATCAGTCTGGTCTCTGCTGTCGCAGCCACTGGGTTAGCTGCAGGCACCTTTGGACACACCCTTGTCACAGTTCAGCGTTTTTCCCAGGAACTCCAGCAACTGAACACAGAACTCATAACCGTGGTGCAGGCCACTGCTCAATCCATTCAAACCTTACAAAGGCAGCTTTCCTCCTTAGTGGAAGTCACCCTTCAGAATAGGCGGGCATTGGATTTACTTACAGCTGAGAAAGGGAGAACTTGCCTTTTCCTAGGAGAAGAATGTTGCTATTTTGTCAATGAGTCTGGAAAGGTGGAACAAAATGTCCAGCATTTGCAGAAAGTAGTGCATGACCTGTCTCAGAGGACCCTTAATGGAGAGGGCCCCTCTAGTTGGGTCCCTGGGCAGCAATCCTTCCCTGGCTAATGCCTTTACTAGGCCCACTGATAGTGCTAATAATTCTGTGTACGGTGGCCCCATGCCTTTTACGATATTTCCAAAACCAAATCCAACACCTCACTCATACAAGATTTAACCAGCTTCTTCTCTCAGTTGCAGACGGAAAAGCCACCTACCAACAACTGGCCACTGCTGACCCGGATTGGGCACTGGACACCCAAGGCAGTCAAAGCTGAAAAATCACGCTCTGATCTTCCAGCCTAGAATTCTTACCCTGCACCATACATGTTCAGCTCTGAAGCAGTTACAGAAGACAGATCTCTGCCCTTGTTCCCATAGAAACAAAAGGCTGGAATGTCAGGGTGTGAGTTCCAGAGGCATTGAAATGCAGAGACACCTAAGACCGGTGGTGCCCAGGATCCTGCTCTACCAGGCCAGCCTTTGGCTATGCTAAAACGGGCCATCACCGATTATTCAGGAATCTTCTGCCTTTTTGAAAGCCAGACTCCAGAATCCTGCAGAGTGCGCTACCCACCCCCACTCTCACTGAATCCCACTCCCACCTTCTCCCTTAAATTCCCAAGCCAGACGCCATTCTGTGCTTGGCTCTACCTCTCCCCTGAGCCTAGCCCCGGCTACCCTGAATTAAACTTTGCTCCAAAGAGCTTAGTCCTCATGGCCTTTCATTCTGGGGGGAGCACACCATAACCTTACATTGAGTATGCTGAACAGTGTCAGGTTACAGTCAAAGTTAACAGGGCTCAAGGAGTTCAAATGAGATGTTGGTGGGAGAAGGAGCCTATGCAGATGTTGCCCAGCAAATAACTTGGCCAGCTGGAGAGTATGTATGCTCAGGTGGCTGCTGCAGCAAATAAGGCATGGAGAAAGTTGCCAGATACAGGTAGAAAGACAGAAGACTTATCAAAGATCAGACAGGGACCTGATGAGCTTTACCAAGATTTTGTATCTCGCCTGCTGCAGGCTGTGGGTAGATTGACCGGGGGTGGGGGGTGGGGGGATGGGGGGGTGGAGAGGCCGGCACAATGCCTGCTGCAGGCTATAGGGAGATTAATGAGGGGTGGAGAGGCCGGCACAATGCTGGTTAGGCAGTTGGCTTATGGGAATGCTGATGGTGCTTGTCAGGCTGCATTGAGGCTGTTCAAGAAGAAAGGGAGTCTTGCTAAGTGTACCGGGCTTTGCTTAGACATTGGGCCCTCCTATGCTCAGCGCATAGCCCTTGCTGCTGCTTTGCAGGGAGAATGGATCTAAGAAGTTTGTTTCAACGACAGCACCGAGGAGGGAAGGGGCAAGGCTGAGTTTAACATCGAGGCTTGGTGGCCATGCTTGGCCTTGAAATTAATTTTCATAATTTCACAGGTCTAAAATAAAACTTTATGGTTCTAATTTCCAAAGAAAAACTTTACTTGCTCCCCTACTGTAAGGAACCAGTTTCTCAGGTTCAGCTCCAGCTTAACTCCTGCATATGTAAATTTTCTCCAGGAAATTCTAGCAGGCTGGAGGTAATTGCCAGGCCCTGTCCCAGAGTCGGTCACAGCTAAATATTTTTTATTACGATCCTCAAAAATAACACCATAAATCTACTAAAGTAGAAGCCAAAGTTAAAAGGTCATTTTATCTGTGTTGTTGAACCAAAATTATTTTTTAGGTGTAAAATAATTTTATGTGTTCTTCATTAAATATTAGCCAATAATGTAACTTCTCCCCTCTCTCACTGGTCAACTTAACAATATTTTCTTTATTACATGTATATATGTATATTTGTGTGTATGTATGTGTGCACACGTGTGTATGAGTATGTGTATTTATGTCCTAATGTTAAGTCTTACTGTCAGGGTGTGAGCTCCAGAAGCCCATTGAAATGCAGAGACACCTAAGACCGGTGGGCCCAGGAACCTGCTCTACCAGGCCAGCCTTTGGTTATGGAAAAACGGTTACTCAGGAATCTTCCGCCTTTTTGAAAGCCAGACTCCTGCAGAGTGCACTACCCACCCCCACTCTCACTGAATCCCATTCCCACCTTCTCCCTTAAATTCCCAAGCCAGATGCCATTCAGTGCTTGGCTCTATCTTTCCCCTGAGCCTAGCCCCGTCTACCCTGAATTAAACTTTGCTCCGAAGAACTTAGACCTCGTGGCCTTTCATTCCAGGGGGAGCACGCCATAACCTTACACGTACGAATTGTGATGTATGGTAATGCTATTATAAGATCAGTAAAACCTGCCTCTGAGAGAAAGATGGGCCCCTTTCTTCTCAAGATGCAGAGTTATAAATATGTTATTCAATTTCAACAAAATCATGGTTCAATTGGACTTGTAAAAATTAACTAGAGGTATTATTGAACATTCTAATGGAATTGTATTGCCATCTACTGGTTACACTCCTTCAGCTTTTAAGACAAAAATTAAAGTTTCTCAAAGTGTCAAAGAAAACAAAGTATTAAAAAGTAATCTTGTTTTATTTCTAATACAATTTAAAAGTATAGTTTAATGTGTATTTTAGAGCATTTCACAACTAGGTAAAGCAGGGTTTTGTGCCAGGTGTAAAAGAAGGCATCTCTAGCCAGGTGTGGTGGCACACTCCTTTAATCCTAGCACTTGGGAGGCAGAGGCAGGCAGATCTTTGTGAGTTCAAGGCCAGCCTGGTCTACAGAGTGAATTCCAGAACAGCTGGGGCTACAGGCAGATCCTGTCTCGAAAAGCCCCCCCCCCAAAAAAAAAAAAAAAATAGGCTGGAGCTGGAGAGATGACCTAGCAGTTAAGAGCACTGACTGCTCTTGCAGAGGACCCAGGTTCAATCCCCAGCACCCACGATGGCGGCTGAGACATCTTAACTCCAGTTCCAGGGGGAATCCGACATGCTCTTCATGACCTCCGCGGCTTTGCACTACAAACGGGTTGCACCAACCTACATGCAGACAGTACATTTATACACATAAAAAAAAAAAGGTCATCTCCAAGAAGCTTGGAGAAGATATGGTCATTGAAATCCACTCTGTAAGGTTTAAAGTTTAAAATGGTATAGTTCAAAAAAACAATAAATATATATGGAGGTATTTCAATAGAGATTATTTACAGAGAATACAAAATAAAACATATAATTAATGTGACTTGATTTCTCTGAAGTCATGTCCGGTCATGGTAGTTTTATTTTATTTTATTATTTCTGTATGTGTTGAATGTACTGTCTGCATGCAAGTTTGTGCACCCGTGTCGTGCAAGTCGCAGGATAGAAGAGGTTCGGCTCTCCTGGAACTGGAGGTCTCCTGAATTGGAGTTTCGATGGTTCTCGGCTGCCATATGGGTGCTGGGGATCAAACCCAGGTCCTCTGCAAGAGCCAGTCGGTGCTCTTGACCGCTAGGCTATCTCTCCAGCCCACATACAACACTTTATAAGATTAGGCAGAAAGAATACTTTCAGAGCCTATGGCAGAAAATGGACCCACATAAATGAAAGATCCTTAACAACATTAACTCAAGATGGACAAGAGATCAATATTTAAAATTCAAACTATATGTGGGCACATTGGCACATGACTTTAATCTACACATTTGAGAGGCAGAAGTAGGTGACAATCTTGTGAGATTGAAGGCCAAGCTTGGTTTCTAAGTAGCAAGTATGAGCCAGATAGGGGCATGAAGAAACCCATTTCTCAAAAAAATTTGAAATTGTAAATGCCTTGACACACCTAAGAGGGAAATCCATATGACTCTGTGACCCTGTCTATGGGTCATGTAACGTAGGTACCCGAGAGGACCCCAAAACCTGAAATACTAATGGGTGAGAGAAAAGAACGAGACTTTGTCAGAGGTTGTCAAAGTCTGATTTATTAATTAAAAGCAGGTATTATTTGCAAAAGGCGGGAAGCATATAGGGGGGTGAAAGCAGGGTAATCAGTTGGTAGGGCTTCTGGCATCAGAGGATGGGTCTGTTTTTGCAAAATCACTGAGTTGGACATCGGCCTGGAGTATCTGTGACTTTTCCTGCATGTCCGCACCCAGCTCTGGAAAAGGCTTTCGAGGTGACAATTACAGAGTAACTTTCTTGTAAGCCAAGCTCAGCGTAAGCAAGCTAAAGCTGCAGCTCCTTACATATCCCCCTTCTTTACATTAAGAAGGTCGGAAGATACCAGGCAGGTGGCATCTCAGTGATTATGTGACCGTCCCTGTCTTAGGTTCGACCTCTACAAGACCTCCTTCCTTGACCCGTCTTTGGCATACCCTGTCTCCCTAGGGCTCCTGTCTTAGGATGGTAAGAGGGGAGAGGAATTGCCCGTCTTTGGGGCGCCACCTGGACTGGAACAGGCTAGCCTACTCTATAGCCTGGAGGACGATAGATTTACAAGGAGCGAAAATCAATCCGAATGGCAGGTGCAGGAATCAGTGGCAGAGGATGGGCGAGCGTGTCCAGGGTTGCTCAGCTTCTTCTTTGATGGCCACGCGATGATAATGGACTCGTGCTGTAAGTGAGGAATCTATTTGGGACTTAACAAAATCAGTTAATTGATTAAGCACCCATGGCCACAAATGAGATTAGCAGGATCAATCCACAGGACAGGTCCCAGGAGACTAGGTAATAAGGTGGACCACCAAGAAGGAGTGGACAACCAATTTTCAGTACCAGGATTTTTGTTGTTCACGCTCCCTTTTTGTAAGCTCTTTTTACTAATCTCTTCATTAATGTCTCAATTGTGATTTTATATTGTTTAAAAATTTAAACCTGCAACTGGGAGCTGGATCGTCGCCTGGGATCTAGGCTGGTTCTTCNTGGTAGAATGTAAGGGCTGCGATTGGGGTGAATGGTGAAACTACAGCAATGTAGTCTGGACACTCATTTGATCAACTTGATTGAACAAACAACCTGTCACCCCCCACTGGATGGTGGGGCTGTAGGTGTTTGGGCACAACAGCCTGCAGATAGGTTTTGCATGAAGGATGCTTGTACTCATGGATTATCACTTATAGCTAAAAATAAAAAAAAAAACTGAGAGAAAGATGCAGGACAGTTATGGCAGAATGCATGATCTGGGATGGATTGGGGTGGGGTGGGGGGAAGGGAAAGGGAAATATGCCTGAACTGAATTGGAAAATGATGTATGAAATATACAAAGCATCAATAAAAAAAAAAAGAATTACAAGGATTTAAAGAGAAAAAAAGAAAGAAAATGTCATAAGGAAACTCATTACTATCCAAAAATATATGCTAAAAATCTTTTAAATATTAAAAATTATAAATCCCAGAAATAAACCAGTCTATTTAACATCTGTAGGATTTAAATGCTTAACCCGACAAATTCCTCAAAGTACATATGTTTAGTACAATTTTATTTTGATCTTCATATGGAATAACTAGATTATCATGAAAACAGCCATTGGTCAAACCTAATGAACAATAATATTCAAAACTCCTTCATTTTCACAGGCAAAAAAATCTCTCTCTACAATGCTTATTAAATCTGTACATAATTCTTGTCCAGAAACTGCCTCTCAATATTCAGGTTTCATATTTCTATACTATGTAAATAAAGAAGACTTGTCTTTATTTTTTACACATTTTTCATGTTTGTTGGAAGGGACAAAGATAAAGAAATATGAACAATGATTAGAAGACTAAAAGTATCTACCAAATTTACAATGATCCTTACATTATATGGTGGTTTGATTAGTTTTACATTAAGTAAAAATACATTTTTCCATATATATTTATATATAGAGAGAGATTATGTGCAGCACACATAGGCTCAAATACACACACACAAAAATCACTAGAAATTCTAGCGATGCTGAATATAAATTTCACTTTTTAGGGGGTTTATGTTTTGAAAAATTCTAGACAGTAAAAAATCTGAAGCAGCCTGACTATATACTAAAACGAATACCAAATTCATACCTTAGATTACAGTCTTATTGCAATTGACTTTTGCTATCATTCATTGGAATACAAACCAACAGGCAATTCTCCCTCAGATTGTCTTGCATAGTGAACATTAAGACACAACTCTGTCACTATCCCCATAAACTGGATTAACTAATGCAATTTTACCAAACAATGAACTAGAGTTGGGAAGAAGAGATTACTGAAATCACAGAGGAAATCTTGGCTATGGAAAGCAAATTTATTGTGGAGTTTCTCTAAAATAACCAAGTATAGGCAATGATGTTTGTTTGTTTGGTTGGTTGTTTTATTTTTTATTTTTTATTTTTTTTTTTTGGTCTTTTTGAGACAGGGTCTCCATGTAGCCCCAGCTGGCCTGGAACTCACTCTGTAGACCCGGCTGGCCTTGAACTCACAAAGATCCTCCTGCCTCTGCCTCCCTAGTGCCAGGATTAAAGGCATGCACCACCATGCCCGGCAGCAATGATGTTTTTTGAACTGTATTATAGTCCAATTATTCACACAACCTTCTTTTTTTTTTTTTTTGGTCTTTTTTGAGACAGGGTCTCCCTGTAGTCCCAGCTGTCCTGGAACTCACTCTGTAGACCAGGTTGGCCTTGAACTCACAAAGATCCGCCTGCCTCTGCCTCCCAAGTGCTAGGATTAAAAGCGTGCACCACCATGCCTGGTGCTCACACAACCTTCTTAACAGAAGTCCTTGGTATGTAAAGTCTTATGAAGCTCCTCAGAGGTTTTTCTCTTTATCACTGGCAACATTCTTGCACTCAAAACTAAGCAAACCTTTGACATCTGATATTTCTCAGTCAACTCTCAGAAATTATTTATCTCCAAAATGCATATAGTCTATTATCCTCTGCAGATAGAGGGCCATCCTGAGAATGGGGAACACCACTGAATGTGGCAGATATGGATATCCTTATGGAATGGATAATGAAGGTAATATCTTCAAACATAGTGTTGCCAGGCTGGCAATTTCTATGTCAACTTAAAATATCTCCCAGAAAGAACTCTCTAAATTGAAGCTGTGGTTTTCATTCAAGGTGATGGCAATCAGAGGCTGATGGGAACAGGGCGGGCAGTGTCCATACAAGAAGAGAGAACAAGGCCACTGTTTACATAAGGACTTCTAAGCAGCTACTTTAATGTTAATCAAGGATATACAAAAACATATGTTAAAGGTGAATGAACAGAAATATTATAAGTAAAACATGACAAAAAAATAAGAACCAGATAAAAGAATTTTAGGATGGATATATGGTGGTTTGTCTATAATTCCACTTCCATTACTCTCAGGAGGTGGAAAAAAATCATGAATTTGAAGACTGCCTGGGTTATACAGCAAGACTTTGTCTCAGAAAAACAAAACCCTGTAATTGAAAGCACCACAATGAAATATATGATTATCACTCTCCTGCACTTGGGGACAGAGACACAAACCAGGTCTGCTGGATTAATAGGAAACAAAGGGAAGAGAGAGCTGCTGGGGGCTGAGGCAAAGATGCAGCATGCCAGCTGGCTAAGGACTTCTGTCCCACAGCCTGGTCTGGCCAAGCTATTTGCCAACACAAACCCTTGGCCGTGGGGCACCGGCCACCACCCTGTTACGGTCAAATAAAATTCATCTGGCAGGGACTGTCCATACCCCAAGTCAGATCTCACAGACTGGTGGCTCCCTGCTAGCCTCTGTCCAGTCAAAACCCTGCCAGCTACTCAATACTCTCTTTCCAAGTTGGTGGCCCAACAGGAGGACCCTAATCCAACCAATTCCCGCCTAGCACTCACAAACAAGCCTGATGGGCTTAACTTACACACAAATGAAAAATAATGGATCTGGAAACCTTGTCAGATGGTCATGGAGATTTGATTTACTGTCTGCAATCCATTCTTTATATAGACAAAAAGATGTCATCTTTCTCAGTCAATCCTAAACCTTTGCTTCATGCCCCTTGTATACATCACTCATTATCATCCTGCCCCACACATCATGTGTTTGGGTCACAAGCAAATCACAAGTTAATAAATGTCATTCTCACCTAGGGGCCAGAGTCAGGTGTGAACAACAGGAAGCAAGCAATTTAAAACAATGCAGCCATAGATGGCCTGCCTTTACCTACAGAAGTAAAATGAGCACTGTTATACACAGCAAGTAAAATTTTCACCAGATTAATATATAACAGAGGAAGATAGATACAACAAATGAAACTATATAATCTGAGTAACAGAAAAAAATTGTGAACAATAATGAAGAAACTTTAGGTATCTGTCAGGCAATATTAGAACATTCCTGGCTTCCAGAATGAAGGAAAATTAACAAAGAAGAATAAATTTTCCCCATAGAGGAATAATATCCTCATAATTTAAAAAATTATCAATTTTTTAAAAATTCTTAAAGGTCAGCAATTCCCAAGCAGGCTATATGCAAAGATAGTCACTCCCAAAGATGCCAGTTAAACTAAGCAAAACCAAAGATGAAGACAATTACCAAGTATTCGTAGTCTGTTGTTCACTGACTGGCATTTATAGTTTTTCTTTATGTTGCCATGTCTGGGTAGAATACTTCTGGTATTGTACTGGACAGAATCCTGAGGTATGGATATCAAATTATGTTCTTCTTCGTGGACCATTTCCTCTTTAACTTCCTAAGTGGCTATATTGTACACATGACTAAATGAATCATGGAGTGTGAACATAAGTTTGGACTTTGCCCACTTTGTATAATTCTTGCCATTTTATCTTAAAACAAGTCACTTGAAAATTATGCACATATCTGTAGATTAGATAGAAAATTCAGAATAACATGTTGACTAATATGTTAGGGGGTTGGGTTTTTTGTTTGGTTGGTTTTTTTAGGTTTTAAAGTCAAATATGTTTGAATTTTGGTTTGAGATTTTTATAGTTGTTTCAAAATACCTAGACCCCAGTTGATGAAGTTACACTAAGGGCCATCTACAGACACTAACTTGACTCAATAGGCCTTAACATAAATGACAAAATGTATGAAATCCAGTGGGAGGGGTGGGCTATTGGAAGGTGCTGATGAGGAAGGGGATGATTTAGATGTTGTATATGAAATACATAAAATCAAGAAAAATATACAAAAAATATCTAAAATAATAAGTAGTACTAGTAGTAGTAGTACTTCATCCTCACAGAGACAAGGCCTAACAGCTGTTTTTTATGTAGTTTGGGATGTTTTGTATAGGATACTTGTACATTTATTTTACTTATTTACTTATTATTTATTTATTTGCTTTTGACACAGGGTCTTACATAACTTGGGGTGTCTTCCAACTTATTATGTTACTAAGGCTGACATTAAACTCCTGATCCTCCTGTCTCCACCTCTAGAGTGTTAGAATTCGAGGTAGAAGCCACTATGCTTTAGTTTAGAATAATAACCATTGTCTCAAGTATTCAATTTAAACAAGAAACTAAGACTTTCTATTTTATCAAAACAAGTATGTTTCATCATTTGTGGTTCATGAAACAAATGAACCTAAGACATTAGCAATGTTAAGACAAACCTTTATTTTCAGTTCCATGAAGGAAGAAAAAGTCTTGCCAAATGAACCAAAACATCCTATTAGGTATGTGTCCCCTCCTGAGTAGAAACCTGGTAACATGTACATCTTAGAATCAATTAAATGAGGTTTTTCCCTCCACAATTTTAGGTATGAGTGGTTATTTGAGGTAAAAAAATATTACATGGAAAATTCTAGAAATAAGCAATTCTTAGGTTTTAAAGTATACAGTAGTTTTGAGTAGCATGTTGACATTTCATTCAACCCCTCCCCTGCTTCCTGGACATATGCACTGACCAGCATTTCCAAGCTACACATGCTCCCAACTCTCAGTTACTCTTGAGCACCGAGGTGCTGGTATGCCAGAAACTCTTGTTAATGCCACCTCACAACTGCAGTCATTCACCTCACTTCATGCAGAAGAAAAGTAAGTGCAGTGTTAAGTATTTTGAGGTTCATACAACCAATATTATACTCCTTTTACCTCATCGTTAGTTAGTGTGAATCTCATCCTATATCCAATTTAGAAATTAAGCTTTATCATAAAACATGTAGGAACAAACACAACACATATAGGGTTTGGTACTATCTGCATTTTCAGGCATCTACTTGAAGTCCTAGAATGCATTTCTTCAATTAAGGAGGGATATGAATTAAATTCATTGAATTTGCAGAAAGCCATGCAAGATTATTTCTATTTCTCTATTTTAGGGATAAAAAATTTAAGAGCTACAAAGGGAAGAAACTGTCCCAAGGCCACAGAGGTGGTACACAATGAAGGATTCAAAGAAGCAACCTGATTTCAGAGATTTCACAATTAGTCTCTGTAACTTGGTGCCTCTATTTTGCTTGGGTTCTGCTATTTTATTAACTTATTCTTTGTTACAAAATTCTACAAGGATATCAGTGAAATAACTTCAACTATGGCTGCCCGTCAGAAACACTTAAGGTGAAAACAATGAAGCAACCCCCCCGCCCGAAAAAACTGACAACCTGCATCTGAAGAAATAACCCCAGACATAACTGTATTTGAGGCTCCTGCATGAGAAATAAAAAATCGATCACCTTCCAGCAGTCCAGAAGGGATTCAGTAGGGTTGGCAGCCTATAAAACCAATTGATCTTGGTTTTGATTACTTCATTTTCTCCAGTAATTATTACTCTTACCACCAGTGATTTATGATAATAACAATAAACCAAGAATATTCTAAAGTTAATGTTATCATGATGTCATTAAAATTTCAAAATATAAAAACTTTGATTATACTCTAAGAATGGGAGAGAAAGGAAAGTTCTGTCTCTGTAAATTCAGCATTACAACTGAGATTTTTAACATCTGATGAGATAACAGAAATGCAACAGATCCTACCAAGGTGATGGAACTGCAGCAAGTCCTAACAAAATGAGGAAACAAAACCAAATGCTTTTAAATGAGACATCAGTATGTGTCAAATTTCTACTTAAGAGATAATCACTGAAATTACCCATTGTGGCCAAACCTCCCAAGCCAATGACCCTGCCTCTAAAAGACATTGTCCATATTTTATTTTATAATTTTTTTTCTGATCTTTTTGACACAGGGTCTCCATGTAGCCCCAGCTATCCTGGAACTCATTCTGTAGACTAGGCTGGCCTTGAACTCACAAAGATCTACCTGCCTCGGCCTCCAGAGTGCTGGGATTAAAGGC
Organism: Rhizomys pruinosus; assembly: GCA_009823505.1. Classification (NCBI taxonomy): domain Eukaryota; kingdom Metazoa; phylum Chordata; class Mammalia; order Rodentia; family Spalacidae; genus Rhizomys; species Rhizomys pruinosus. Next base: position 705,080 of record VZQC01015718.1, on the reverse strand, counting down.
GTGCACCACCACACCGGACTTTTTGTCCCTATTTTTATCTCTACCATCATCATATAAACTGCAATGATGTCCTGCTGTTTGGTTCTCCCTCAAATGATTCTTGACCCCCATGAGAGGCTTCATGACAGTATCTGCCATCTACTATATACAGCTCAGTAGAAGAGAGAAGCTAAAAACCAGTGAAAACCAATATTCTCTCCCTCTAATTAATAATTTATGCTTGTCACTATTTTATATATACATACAAATTTTTAATAAAAAATTACATCCCCAATTTACTTTTGCAAATAATATCTCTAATAAGATCTCTCATACCTTAATCCCTAGCAATGCTGGATTGCTCGTGGCATTTCTGCATTACTCACTTCATCTGAGAAACTGACAAGCCCACAAATGTCTACTCTCAAAATCATAGTCACCCTTCAAAACACAAAGTTACATCTTTTCCATTAAATCCTGTCAGAATTTCCTCAAATAAAATGTGTCATTTTAATTATATGTCATAGCCAAATTAAAAGACTAAGGATGAGGATGAATAGAAAAATAAGTTATGGCATTCTTTCTGTTTTAAGTGCCAACTAGGGCAAGTACACCAGACAAGTCACAATGTCCAGCACAACTTGCTATGATAAATAGAGATTTACTCTATAGAACTGTTGTCCAAAAGCAGCTAGGAAACTAACTTTCGCATTTCAATTAATTTTAATTAAATTCTTAAATGTTAAGTAGACACACACTGACAGGTACCATGTGGGGCAGAGTGGGTCTAGAACACATGAAGCATAACTTAGAGTTCTATCTTTAGCTTCATCCTACTGCACCTATACATGAATGCCTCCTCAAATTAAGCACCTCAGTGAGCAAAGACTAGAATAAGAAATGAGTTGGGGCTGGAGAGATGGCCTAGCGGTTAAGAGCGCCGACCGCTCTTGCAGAGGACCCGGGTTCGATCCCCAGCACCCATATGACGGCCGAGAACCGTCTGTAACTCCAATTCCAGGAGAGCTCCAGTTCCAGGGGAATCCGAGACCCTCTTCTGACCTCCGCGGCATTGCACGTCACGGGTGCACAAACTTGCATGCAGACAACGCATTCATACACATACGGAAATAAATAAATAAAATAAAAAAATTAAAAAAAAAAAAAAGAAATGAGTAAGCTAGAAAGAGGAATCACAGTTCTTAAAAAGGATCTGGGTATTCATACCCAGTCCAGTTAAAGAAAACAGTCATAAGCTAAACAGCAATATTTTTGTAAATGATGGAGCCACAGGATTTTAATGCCTTCTTACCCCTAAGCATCTCAATTGATAGAAGTTCATTTATGATGTTCACACAACCAAACTCTTTCTCAGCACATGTCCCTGTTGTTAAATACTGTATGACTAAAGAAGAATACCGAACCCCCCCCCCAAAAGCATCAGGAGTGCAGGATGAAAATGGCATGAATGCATCGGTATCCGAGGAGGAAAAAGAAAAGGAAAACTTTTATGAACTAAAGCCCAACATCAAAACAATGTGACACTGACGATGAAAGAAACTATTGCATCACAGTTACACCTAGAAGCTTTTTCCAGAAGAGGTCAGCCACTCCACCCTCTGCAGGCTGGAGAGTGGACACAGTTTATGGACCAAGTTAGTGTACCATACTAAAGGCAACTCCTGATCTATGGTGCTTCATAGAGAAGAGCCTGGAAGGTAATAGTAGACTCAATATCACTTCTGCAGAGGGCTAGAAAAAGGACCAGAGATTTAACTCCAAATAATAAACAATAATCCTTACATTCTGACTATCTGCAAGAGTCAAATGGAGAAGAGACTTGTCTTTTTTTCATATCTCTGAGGTAAAGATAAAAGGCAGTTAAATTTATTATAAACATATGAATAACTTACAGATTGAACTGTCTGAAAATAGAAATATTAATGTATAGTTTCATTTTTTCTATTTTTCTATTTTATTTTTTATTACATTTATTTATTTGAGTGGAGGGAAACACATGTCCCTTGCTATATGACTGGGGGCCATAGGACAACTTGCAAGAGTTGGTTCTTTACATCTTCCATGGGGGTCCCAGGGATTGAACTCAGATCATCAGGCTTGGTGACAAGTACCTTCACCTGCTGAGCTATCTTGTCAGTCATTAATTCATACTTTGAATATCAAAAAAGATACTAAAGAATGTCCTCAACAACTACACAGAGAGTGAAGAGATGTGGAAGATGTACACAAAAAACTCTAAAAGTTTAAGCTTGGGGGCTGGAGAGATGGCCTAGTGGTTAAGAGCGCCAACCGCTCTTACAGAGGACCCGGTTTGATCCCCAGCACCCACATGGCAGCTGAGAACCCGGTCTGAAACTCCTATTCCAGGAGAACTCCAGTTCCAGGGGAATCCGACACCCTCTTCTGACCTCCGCGGCATTGCACGACACGGGTGCACAAACTTGCATGCAGACAGTACATTCATACACATAAGAAATAAATTTACAAAAATTTTTTTTAAAAAGTTTAAGCTTGGAAGTCTAAGTAAAGTTAAAGAAGATGACCCCCTCATCTTCTTCAAGAGGGAGGAAGAGAGGAGGAGGAGGAGGAGGAGGAGGAGGAGGAGGAGGAGGAGGAGGAGGAGGAGGAGGAGGAGGAGGAGGAGGAGGAGGAGGAGGAGGAGGAAGAGGAGGAAAGAGGACAGGAAGGGGGAAAAGGAGGAGGAGGGAATGGAGGAGAAAGAAAATGAGGAAGAAGAACAAACTGGTTTGCATAGTTACCATATAAACCAAAGGTCCTTGGGAAGCACAGCTAGATCTTCCAAGTGTCAGCCATGCTATTCAATAGAATATGGACATTCACATGTTTTAATGGTCCTGGGCTTTAGCTCCAACTACTGGTTCTAAGGTCTATTAAATATGCTCTTGGGTCCAAAGTTTATTTATGAACTCAGTAGAGAGTCATATAGAGTTGAAAATACATACTTATCAGAACTACTATTTTCTTTGTGATAGAAGCAGACTGAGAATCTGATCATAAGATAATAAACTACTACATACTTTTATTTAGAGTGTTTACACTGTCACCTCTTTAATAAGTGATACTCTAGAAAAGTTTGCATTATATTCACCGAAACATATTTGTACATGTTTAAGGGATACATTACAGTACTTCACTACAGGTACACAATGTGGTATTATCAAGTCAAGGTAACAGGCATTTCTGTATCTTCAAACATTAATCCTTTTCCAAAGGTTTGTAAAAACTTATGTATATCTGTGTGCTTAAATGAGTTTTTGCATACTACCTGCATGCAAGATCCCTTGCAGGACAAAAGAGGATACTGGATTCCCTAGACCTGGAGTTACAGGCAGTTGTAAGCTGCTATGTGGATCCTGGCAATCAAATGTGAGTCTTCTACAAGAAGAATAAGCATTCTTTTTTTAAAAAAAATTTCTTTATTAATTATATTTATTTCCGTATGTGTATGAATGTACTGTCTGCATGCAGGTCTGTGCGACCGTGTCGTGCAATGCCGCGGAGGTCAGAAGAGGGTCTCAGATTCCCCTGGAACTGGAGTTCTCCTGGAATTGGAGTTTCAGACGGTTCTCTGCCGCCATGTGGGTGCTGGGGATTGAACCCGGGTCCTCTGTAAGAGCGGTCGGCGCTCTTAACCGCTAGGCCATCTCTCCAGCCCAGAATAAGCATTCTTAACCACTAAGCTATCTCTCCAGCTTCTCAATAATCATTTTTATGTACTGGGAATTTCCTATTCTCCTCTGATAGTTATTTTTTAAATATTTCAGATTGCTTCAAGGACATGAGAATATTAATGTAATTTTGGTGTAGTGAAATCACCTTATTTAGATACAAATCTAAGTGTGTACTTGCTCTATCTTACAAAATGTCTATTTTTTCTTAGTTTTTATTGAACTTTTACTCATTTCATACATTTCTTAATCAAATTTAGATCCATTCCCCCTTCCATGCCCCTCAACTGGCCAGAGCTCATGCATTCTGCCATACATGTCTTGAATCTTTTTCTCAGTCTTTTTTTTTTAAGTTTTTCTGATGCAGAATTTTACTATTTGGGGCAGAATTTTACTGTTTCAGTCAGTTCTTTGGCCCAGTCTTTTGTGATATTGTTCCTTTCAATTTGTATCACTTCAAAACATGCATATATGCATGTCACACACACACTAAAATTATGACATCTGAAGATAAACTATAGGATAATTCCAATTTTGACTGCAGGGTTATATGCAGGTAAAGAAAAAATATTACTTTACATTCCTACTTTACATAGCAAGTTGATAAGTAACATTCTGTATTATATTTACTAAAAGAGAAAGAAAGAAAGAGAAAGAAAGGAAGGAAGGAAGGAAGGAAGGAAGGAAGGAAGGAAAGAAAAAATATATGAAATAAAATTGAAAAAAGGAGAAGAATGATTCGCTTTGCCTTACAAATAGAGATTTGGTGCTAGGATCCAAAAATGAGGGACTGTGTTACTTTACTTAGCATAATGGCTACTAGTTCCATCCATTTAGCTGCAAAGTTCATGATGTCATCTTTCTTTACCTCTCCGTAGAATTCCATTGTTTAGATATACCACATTCTTGTCATCCACTCCTTGGTTAAGGGGCACTTGGGTTGGTTCCAGCTCTTCGCTATTGTGAAGAAAGCTGCAATAAACATAGCTGTGCATGTATCTTTGCAGTAGCATGAGTCTTGTGGGCATATACCCAGGAGTGGTATGACTGGGTCAGGTGGTAGGCTCATTTGAGTCTTTTCTCCATACTGCTTTCCATAGTGGTTGTTCAAGTTTATATTCCCATGAGCAGTGGATGAGTGTTCCCCTTTCCCCACAACCTCTCCATCATTTGTTTTCTTGATCAAAGCCAGATTTACCAGAGTGAGATGAAACCTTAAAGTGGTTTTAATTTGGATTTCCTTAATTATTGGCAATGTCAACACTTTTTAAGATGTTTCTCAGCCATCTTTACTTTCTCACTTGTGAAGTCTCTGTTTACCTCTTTACTCCATCTTTTGAGTGACTCATTTGTTTTCTTACTTCTTTGTTTTTTTGTGTAGTTTATATATTCTGGATGTTAATGCTCTGTCAGACGTATCACTAGTGAAGATTTCCTTCCACTCTGTGGGTTTTCTCTTCACTTCTTGATTGTTTCATTCGCTGTACAGAAGATTTTAAGCTTTTAATGAGGTCCCATTTGTCAATTGTTGACCTTATTTCTTGCACAGCACCTATCTGATTTAGAAAGTCTTTTCCTCCACCTATGTCTTGCCAATGTTTTCTTCTATCATTTTCAGATTTGGGGGGTTTCATGTTGAGGTCTTTGATCCATTTGGAGTTGATTTTTGTCCAGGGTGACAGGTAGGGGTTTAATTTTATTCTTCTACAAGTGGTGATCCAGTTTTGCCAACACCATTAACTGAAGATGCTGTTTTTCCTGCAATGAGTCTTCTTGGCCCTTTTGTAAAATATGAGTTGGCTGAAATTGTATGTGCACAACTTTGGATTTTTAACTTTGTGCCATGGGTCTATTGGTCTTTTATTGTGACAGTACCAAGCTGTTTTTATGGCTAGAGCCCTGTAATATGGTTTGAGGTCTGGCATAGTGATCCACCCCCCATACTTCTCCTTTTGCACAGAATGCTTTGGCTATTCAGTGTCTTTTGTTTTTGAATTTATGAATTTAAGGATTTTTTTCCTGAGTGTATGAAGAAACTCATAGGGATTTTAATTGGGATTGCATTGAATCTGTATATTAATTTGGGATGAATGGACATTTTCACTATATTAATTTTTCCAATCCATGAGCATGGGAGGTCTTTTTGTCTTCTGATATGTTCTTCAATCTTCTTCTTCAGGGGTGAAATCTTTGGTGTCTTTGGTTAGGTTTGTTCCTAGGTATTTTTTTGAGGTTATTGTGAGTGGGAAGGTCTCCTTGTATTCCTTCTCCAGCTGCTTGATGTTGGCGTAAAGAAAGGTTCCTGATTTTTCTAGGTTTGTATCCTGCCACTTTACAGAAACTCTTAATCATTTCTAGTTTTCTGGTGAAGTTTTTAGCCTCCCTTACGTAAACTATCATATCATCTGCAAAGAGGGATAGTATGACTTCCTCTTTTCCAATTAGTACTTTAATATCCGGTCGTGTTGTTGAGAGCAGGATGGTATGTGGGGCGTGTGTGGTGTTGTGATTATTTTGATAATAGTAGGGTTGTAAAGTGTGAGGATTGTGTTGGGTATTGGATGATATTGTGTATTGTCTGCATGTAGGTCTGTGCACCTGTATTCCTCCTTTAATTTTATATTACTCTAAAATATGAATACATACTTTCCACTCATATACAGTAATTACAGAGTCTGAAAGTAAGTAGTGGATCGATTCTAGAGCCTGTTAAGACATTTACATTATAACAACATAGTTGCTTTCAGATAAACAGAAATATAACAATAATGTTCAGCTTGCCTTTCATCTGGGGATTTGGTGTTACCATCCATTTGCCTTTTGTTTTTTTGGGGACTGTGTTACTTCACTTAGCATAATGGCTTCGAGTTCCATCCATTTGCCTGCAAATTTCATGATGTCATCTTTCTTTACCGCTGAATAGTACTCCATTGTGTAGATGTACCACATTTTTGTCATCCACTCATCTGTGGAGGGGCATTTGGGTTGGTTCCAGCTCTTTGCTATTGTGAAGAGAGCTGCAATAAACATGGATGTGCATGTATCTTTGTGGTAGGATGAGTCTTGTGGGTATCTACCCAGGAGTGGTATGACTGGGTCAAGTGGTAGGCTCATTCTGAGTCTTTTAGGGGTTCTCCACACTGCTGTCCATAATGGTTGTACAAGTTTATATTCCAATCAGCAGTGGATGAGTGTTCCCCTTTCCCCACAACTTCTCTAGCATCTGTTGTCTTTCATTTTCTTGATCTTAGCTAGCCATACTGGAGTGAGATGATATCTGAGAGTGGTTTTAATTTGAATTTCCTTAATTATTAATGATATTGAACACTTTTTAAGATGTTTATCAGCCGTCTTTACTTCCTCACTGGTGAAGTCTCTGTTTTGAGTAGGTCATTTGTTTTCTTACTTTTTTTGTTTTTTTTTTTTGAGTAGTCTATATATTCTTGACATTAATGCTCTGTCAGATGAATCACTGGTAAAGATTTCCTCCCACTCTGTGGGTTTTCTCTTCACTTCTTTGATTGTTTCTTTAGTTGTCCAGAAGCTTTTGAGTTTGATGAGGTCCCATTTGTAGACTTGTTGACCTTATTTCCTGTGCAGCTGCTGTTGGATTTAGGAAGTGTTTTCCTACACCTATGTCTTGTAGGTTGTTGCCAACTTTTTCTTCTATCACCTTCAGGGTTTCAGGCTTCAAGTTGAGATCTTTGATCCACTTGGAGTTGATTTTTGTACAGGGTGAGAGGTAGGGGTTTAATTTTGTTCTTCTACAAATGGTGATCCAGTTTTGCCACCACCATTTGCTGAAGATGCTGTCTTTCCTCCATTGAGGTTTTTTTTTTCATTTGCCAAATATGAGGTGGCTGAAATTGTATGAGCTCAAGTTTGGATCTTGAATTTTCTTCCATTGGTCAGGGGGTCTGTTTTTGTGCCAGTTCCAGGGTGTCTTTATGACTATGCCCCTGTAATATAGCATGAAGTCTGGTAGACCAATCCCCTCTGTATGGCATTTTTCACTTAGGGTTGCCTTAGCTATTCAGGGTCGTTTGTTTTTCCATATGAATTTAAGGATTTTTTTTCTCCAAGTCTGTGAAGAAGCTCAAGGGGATTTTTCTTGGGATTGCCTTGAATCTGTATATCAATTTGGGTAAAATGGACATTTTTACTACATTAATTTTTCCAGTTCATTAGCATGGGAGATCTTTCCATCTTTTGATGTCATTTTTAATCTCCTTCTTCAGGGGTTTAAAATTTTTGTTCTAGAGATTGTTGGTATGTTTGGTTAGATTTGTTCCCAGGTATTTTATTATTTTTGAGGCTATTGTGAGCAGGAAGGTCTTCTTATATTCCTTCTCCACTTGTTTATTGTTGGTGTAAAGAAAGGCTACTAATTTTTCCAGGTTAATTTTGTATCCCACCACTTTACTGAAATGCTTAATCATTTCTAGAAGTTTACTGTTGGATTTTCTTAGCATCCTTGAGGTAAACTATCATATTATCTGCAAAAAGGGATAGCTTAACTTCTTCTTTTCCGATTAGTACTCCTTTAATTTCCTTCTCTTGTCTTATTGTCCTAGTAACGGTTTCAAGCACTATGTTGAAGAGGAGTGGCAATAAGTGGCAGCCTTGCTGGCTTCCTGCTTTTAAGGGAAATGGTTCTGGTTTTTCTTCATTTAGGATGATGTTGGAAGTGGGTTTGCTATATATGGTTTTGATCATGTTGTGGAATGTTCCCTTCAGGGACTTTAAACATGAAGGGATGCTTGATCTTGTCAAAGGCTTTTTCTGCATCAATTGAGATGATCATGTGGTTTTTGTCTTTCAGTCCATTTATATGTTTTATGACATTTATTGATTTATGTATGTTGAACCATCCCTGCATCTCTGGTATGAATCCAACTCGATCATGATCTTTTTGATGTGGGTCTGTATGTGATTTGCAAGTATTTCATTGAGAATTTTTGCATCTATGTTCATTAATGAGATGGGTCTATAAGTTTCTTTTTTGGTTGTATCTTTGCCTGGTTTTGATATTAGCGTGATGCTGGCTTCATAGAAGGAATTTGGGAGAATTCCCTCTGTTTGTATCCTTCTGATCAGTTTGAGTAGTAATGGCTGTAGGACCACTTTAAATTTTTTATAGAGTTCTGCTGTGAATCCATCTGGGCCTGGGCTTTTTTTAGTTGGGAGAGGTTTTTATTACATCCTCAATTTCCTTAAATATTATGGGTCTGTTTAAACTGTCAATTTCTTCTTGGTTAAGCTTTGTTGGTTCCCAGGATTTCAAATTTTCATCCATTTCTCTTAGGTTTTCAAATTTAATGGAGTATAGGTTTTTGAAGTATTCCCGTATAATTGTCTGGATCTTTACTTTGCCTGTTGTGATGTTTCCCCTTTCATCACTTATATTATTGATTTGCTCTTTTTTGTTTGTTTGTTTTGGTTAATTGGCTAGAGGTCTATTTATTTTGTTTATGTTTTCAAAGAACCAGCTTTTGGATTCGTTGATTTTATGTATTATTTTTTTTTTTGTTTCTATTTCATTGATTTCTACCCTGATTTTTGTGATTTCTTTCTGTCTTTTGGGTTTAGGGTTCATTTATTGTTGTCTCTCAAGTGTTGTTAGCTGCAGTGTTAGATCGTTTATTTGTTTATTTGTTCCCTTTGTGTTTGTTTTTTTTTTAATGTGGGCACTTAGGGCTATAAATTTCCCTTTCAAGACTGCTTTTAAAGTATCCCACAGGTTTCGTTGTATTGTATTGTCTTTTTTGTTCAGTTCCATGAATACTTTTATTTCACTCTTTATTTCTTCCCTGACCCATTCATTATTAAGGATGGTGTTGTTTAGTCTCCATGTATTCTTATAGGTAGTTGGGCTTATTCTGGTGTTCATATTGAGCTTTATTGCCCTGTGGTCTGATAGAATGCACTTGTGCATTTGTTGAGATTTCTTTTGTGCCCCAGTATGTGGTCGATTTTGAAGACTGTTCCATGAGGTGCTGAGTAGAAAGTATATTTTCTGGTGTAGATGTCTGTGAGGTCCATTTGGTGTATTGTATTGTTTAGTTCTGATGTCTCTCTCTTTTTTTTTTTTTTTGTCCAGTTGATCTATCCAAGGGGCTCAGTGGGGTGCTGAAGTCTCCCACTATTAGTGTGTTAGCATTAATCTGTGTCTTGAGGTCTTGCAGAGTAGTGTTTATAAAGTTAGGTGCACCAGAGTTTGGTGCATAGACATTTAGGATTGTGAAGTCTTCATAGTTACTTGATCCTTTGACCAGGATGAAATGGCCCTCTTTGTCTCTTCTCATTAGTTTTACTTTCAGATCTATTTTGTCTGTGATTAGAATAGTCACTCTGGCTTGTTTCTTGGTACCATTTGCTTGGAATATTTTTTTCCATCCTTTCACTCTGAGGTGGTGTCTGTCTTTGAGGGTGAGATGGGTTTCTTGTAGACAATTTATAGAAGGATTCTGTTGAATACTCCATTCTACCAGTCTATGTCTTTTGATTGGGGAGTTTAGACCATTAGTATTTAAGGTTATTATTGAGAGATGTGTGTTGCTTCCTTTCACCTTATTTTTTGTTTGCATTCTTGGTCTAGGTTTGTATTTACTCTGTTATGCTTTTGTTGATTTCTCTCTTTAATTGCTTAGGGTTAGTTGCTCCTTCCCTCTGTTCTTTGTTCTTTGTATTGCTTCAAGGATTTTCTTAATTGTTAGTTTCGTAGACATGTATTCTTTCATCTTGTTCATGTCATGAAAGATTTTTCTTTCTCCTTCAACTATCACTGACATTTTTTGGTGGATATAGTAGTCTGGGTTGGCATCTAAAGTCATTTAGCACAGGGAATACTTTGGTCCATGTTCTTCTAGCTTTCGTAGTTGGGACTGAGAAGTCAGCTGTGATTCTGATGGGTTTCCCCTTCTATGTGACTTGTTGTTTTTCTCATGTGGCTTTCAGTATTTTGTCTTTGTTTTGAGCATGTAGTGTTTTAACAATTGTGTGGCATGGGGAGTTTCTTTTTTTGGTCCTGTCTATTTGGTGTTCTATGTGCGTCTTGTATTTGTATGGGATTGTCTTTTTTCAATTTGGGGAAATTTTCTTCTGTTTTCCTGTTGAAGATCTGGTCAATAGTGTTTTCTTGGGATTCTTTTCCTTCCTCTGTCCCTATGAAGCAGAGGCTTGGTCTTTCAACAGTGTCCAACATTTCCTGGTTGTTCTGCTCTTGTTTTTTTTTTTTTTTAATTTTTCATAATCTTTACAATTATATGGCACAGGGAATTTCTTTTCTGGTCCTGTCTGTTAGGTGTTCTATGTGCTTCTTGTATTTGTATCAGTTTGTCTTTTTTCATTTTGGGGAAATTTTCTTCTATTATCCTGTTGAAGGTCTGGTCAATAGTGTTGTCTTGGGATTCTTCTCCTTCCTCTCTCCCTATGATATGGAGGTTTGGACTTTTCACAGTGTCCCACATTTCCTGATTGATCCATTATTGTGTTTTAAAAATTTTTTCATAATCTTTACTTGAGCATTCTAGTTGGTCCATGTTATCCTGCAGGTCTGATATTCTTTTTCCTGCTTCTTCCATTCTGCTTCTGAGGCTTTTTCCCATCCTTTCCTGGTGATTGGATGAATGGTCAATTTCCCTTTTCATTTCATCCTGTGATTTCTTTAGACTTTTCACTTTCCTCTGGAGCCTGTCATTCTCATCTTGTAGCTCTTTGGTTTGTTGGCCATTTTCTTTTTTCATTTTGGCCTGGGATCTTTTCAGCGTTTCCACTTCCTTCCAGAGTTTGTCTTTTTTCTCCCTTTAGTTCTTTCCAACATTAGTCATTATCTCCCTCTAGGTCCTTCTTGAGTTTTTCAATCTCTCCCCTTAGTTCTTTCCACCATTTGTCATTATCTCTCTCTAGTTCCCTCTTGAGTTTTTCATTTTCTTCCCTTAATTATCTGATATTCTTTGAATATGTCTTTAGTTCTTCTAAGGTTGGCATCTTGACTTCCTTCCTTGGAGATCTCATTGTAGGCATCTTCTGTAGGGTTGGTAGAGTTCTTTGTGGATTTATTATGGGCTTTTCCCGTGTAGTTTTGCTTTGTGTCTTTGGCATGCGGATTTGTCTATTTATTTGTTTCTTTGGAGTCTGGCACCTCAACGGTGGCTGCATAGACTATAATCACTAATGCTGCACCTGTTAGGTCCTCTGCACCACAGCTCCACTAGATTGACAGGGTGGTATTGGGAGGGATTGTGTTGCTACTTTGGCCCACGCGCTGGTAGGCCCCCAAGGGTCAAGGCAGTTCCGCCTTACGTTACTGGCACCTCACTGAGTCCGTGCACCCAAGTGGAGCCCAAGCTGGGGCTTGCAGGGGTGGGTGTCAAACCCTCTAAGGGCCAAGGCAGTTCTTTCTTGCCTTACTGGCACCTCACTGAGTCCATGCACTGGTCTAGAGCCCAAGCTGGGGGACTTGAGGGTGGCGCGGGTGTGGAGCCCCTCAAGGGTCAAGGCAGTTCTGCTTTGCCTTACCAGCACCTCATCAAAATAGTTTTAAGTGGGATATGTGATCATTCATGTATGTATAAATAGATAAATGCACATTGATGGCAGATAGTCACATTATTATAGATGTTAATAAAAATAAAACAAAAATTGTATCTCTCTGTGTTTCTGTGTGTGTGTGTGTGTGTGTGTGTGTGTGTGTATGCATGCATGAGAGGAATGTACTATTGAGTACTTTTGAGGGAAGACTGATTTAAGTGTTTCTGCTATATCCTAAGCTTATTTAATGAGTTTTTCATGAACATTTTATTAAGAAGACTTGTAGGATTAGACCTGAAGGATGACAATAGTTAAAAGGCAGCTCTCTAGGGACAATGCCACTTTTGAGCAGTAAACAAAGTCCTTTCTAAGGCACCTGCTGAATTACTTCTATGGTGCTCTCCCCACCCTGTATCCTTCAGGAGTGAATAGTATCTGGATAATGTTCATATAATCTGCCTCCCAAAGCCTAGCACTGTCCCTGAGGTGCTGTAGTGTCTTCAGCAGGGGTCAACATTGTAAAAGGTAGTGTCAGTCATCATGGCAGGTAAGCATTACAATAATTACCAATGTACTGCCAAATCTAAACATTCTAATATTGAAAAAAAATTGTTACATGGCTTTTCTAAGGAAAGGTTATCGAGGCTCAGATGGCTAAAAAAGTACGTGTATAAAGAAAGTAATATGTTAATGTGGGCTATCTGAACATGAGATGAGAAAGGTCAGCCTTATATATTTCAGCAGATAGGACCTCAAAGATGTGATCTGTATACCAGCTATAGAAGTTTCAAATATTGAAATTGCATATGGAACAGGAAAATGGGTCTCACATGAGAGCACACTGAATAACAAAGTGAAACTGTTGTTATTCTAGCAGCTTACAGATACTTCATTGTATTTGCCTCTGCTAAAGCCAGATTAAATGGTCTTTGAAGGAGTGATGCTTGTTGTTCTTGGCATTTATTGGTTGTGTTCTATGCAGTGTGAAGGATCTACTGCTTGTCCTACAATTATGAAATTGAAAGAAGATTGATTTTGGCTGACTTCCAATATCTCTCCTTAAACTTCATTTTCCAGAAATGAGTTATTCAAATAGGAAACTACAACTGTGCAATCTATTCCCTGCTGCTATGAAACCAGAACTTATAGGCCATGCTCCTAAGGTCTTGAAGAGAATTGGAAATTTAATTGTGCATTAGACATCAATATTATTTCCATGTATGATCAGTTTTATTTAAAAGGATGGCTAGGTGACTTACCTTGGGTCTTCTGAAACTCTGTAGATATGTTAGAGTTTCTGCCTATGAGTCATGAGGAATGCCTCTTGGGACCTTGAAAACTGCAGTGTTGAGGGATGGAAGCAAAGGAAGTTTCTCTCATGTTCTTGAAGATTTTGAACATTTTATGAATCTAAATTATAAAAACTAAGTAATTGTTTTTAAGATGAACTATTAAGTGACAAATTGATGCTATTTTCTATACCATGAGTTCCTTAATGTATGAAGGAAAAGCTAAATATCTAGAGCATAAAATGAGTAAATATATACTTATATGCATGTAACATACAGGTTCCTGCCTGGCATAAACCCTATAACTTATTTGTTGATTTCTTCATTAACAAAGCGTTACATAAATGGGCATGTTCAAATGGTAGGTTTTCCTACCACATAAATCTGTCCTTTGTGGCCTTAATGGAAGCATACTTCCCTGTCTCAAACCTAGTGTAAGAAAAATAGACACAATCTATTTAGTTTTCACCATCATCTTCCGTTTACCATCCACATACCATGCTGTCTCTGAAGTTTCTACTAAGAACAGATAAATGGCTGAGTGGTGGTTTAGGGCTTTAGGGCATAGATTTTTTTTTTTAACGTTAGTGTATTGCCTGCATGTTTATAAGTGTACCTGTATTATGCAGTGCCCATGGAGGTCAAAAGGAGATGTTGGACTTCCCTGGAACTGGAGTTATGCACAGTTGTTAGCTCTCATGTAGGTGCTGGGAATTGAATCTAGGTTCTCTGACAGAGCAGCCGGTGCTGTTAACCACTGAAACATCTCTCCAGCTTCAGAAGTTTAATTCTAATTTAAAGAGTTTAATCAGTTTTTGTTTCCCATAGTTAATTTAATTGAAATGGAATGATTACTCTTTGCTTAGAGGTGTAGCCTTAATCACATAATTAATTTTCCATGTCTGTTTGTTGCTTTCTTTTTTTTTTCTTTTTTTTTCTTTTTGAGCCAGGGTCTCCCTGTAGCCCCAGCTGTCTTAGAAAGTACTATGTAGACCAGGCTGGCCTTGAACTCAAAGAAATCCACCTGCCTCTGCCTCCCAAGTGCTGGGATTAAAGGTGTGCACCACCACAGCCTGCTTTGTTTTGTTGCTTTTTACTCATCATTTATCAAGCTTCTGTTGAATATGAAGTACTTGTGTAGGTTATGTGTGTGTATGGCATTGGTTTTGACCTCAAGACATTCATATCCATTAGGGGAGATAGGTTTAGGGAACGGAATTGTGAAGTGCCTCTTTTAGGTCTGCTTGGCTTTTGTTTTTCTTATGCTTCTGGAATAAAAGGATCTTCAAGATTTCAACTCAGCAGGGTAAGAGATCTAAAAGTCTGTATAAAAAATAAGTAAATAAATAAGAAGTTGATATTCCTACTCATTATAACCTAGAAGCTTTTAGTTTAGCTACTGTTGGCAACTGAGCAGTTTCAGATTGGAGGTGTACAATTCTGGTTTTGATCCGGTTAACTTACAGGGTGTGGGGTTGGTGGGACACTCACTTGGAGACTTGATTCTTTAGAGAAGCTAAGATTAATTGGACAGTGAACAAAGAAAGTCTTTTGGAAAAAATAAAGTTCTTTACCTTGGATTTGCTTGGGGGATCTGTTCTTTTGTTATGGAGCAAGGTCATGGCTTCCATAGATAAGCTAGAAGGAGGACCCATTACCCAAGAGTAACTGTGGTGTGTGCTTATAGGAGATGATAGAAATTGAGCCAGTCAAGAGTTAAGGAGACAGTGTTCCATAAGATACTGTTATACACATGCTGGTAGGAATCCTTTGGACACACCTGTGTTCGGAAGTTAGAACTTCAGCAAACCAGATTAGGAATGGTAATAAAAAGGTTGGAGGAGTGGCAGATAATTGGGGCATCTCTGGAGCCAAGATCAAGGATGCCCTAGTTCATGAGTGCCCAAGTGCCACTGAATAACAGCTGCAGATTGGAGAGCCTCAGCTTTTTCTGAGCTTAATTTTGTTATCATCTAACTTTCATCCTCTGAGGGTTGTTAGCATTGATGTGGTCTGCAGATGTATGCAGACATTTTATGACATTTCCTTTATATTTTGAAACACTCCACTCTGAGAAAAAACTCAGAATGGTAAAAATGTCAATGGACAAAATGTCTCTGTTAGCCAATACCCAGAAGGAAAAAGAGAAAAATTTCAGCAAACAAAATGCATTTCAAATGTGTAAGTGTTGTTGGCTGAAATAGTCTTTCCCCTTCCTGTCCCTCTGCCACCTCTACTTAGACGTCTTTTAAACTTTTTCTTGGCTTTTTTGTTTCTTGCTCTCATTTCCAGCATACTTCACTAACTTTTAACACATCATTTTTAAAAATCTAGAATAGTAAATTAGTACCAAAGCCCAAATTGCCTTTTAGTATCAGTTTTGTGTGAAAACAATATTTATGACAGAGTCTGCTTTTTAGGTGCTAGAAAATACTCTGTATTTTGAAAATCATTTTATTAGGTGCAGGTTGTTGATGATTTAAATCTGTGAGATAGCTTTTTCATGTGGTCTATAATTATTCATTCCTTATATCTTTATTTGTAGATTGTATACTTATATAACTCTTTTTGTCCATCACCTAGGCACACAACATACTAACACATCTGTTAAATCATGACTGTTTTTGACCAGTAATATTGGGCCATTAACAAGTTTTATTTATTGTGGGTCTTTTTTAATGGCTTGGAGTATTTCTAAGGTTCAAACAGCTTTTTCCTGGGGTTCTCTCAGCACATTGACATGCAACAAAAGTGACTTTTGTCTTATTATGGAAGCTGGCCAAATTGTTTGACATAATGACAGGTGAGATGTTATTTAGGGCTGGTGATACATTGGGTTCCAGAAGTGCTTTGTTACCTCCAGAATGTGTTTTGACTTTGTTTTCAGAAGGCCATTGTGGCATCTAGCTCCTTTATTGAGTTTGGAGTATACCTACATGAGCTGGCCTTATAAAGAGTCTAACTATAGGGTTATCGTTTTTTTTAAATCCCTATATTCCTATTTATTACAGGTTTATTTTAGTATTATTACTAACATCTATTATTGTTCTCTAGATCATAGTAATCTGACTCTCCCTTCTCCAGAAATTATCCACTGTCAGTAGCTCTTCAGATAGAAGGGGCTCATGAATTCTTCCTTATTCCATACACCTGTTTCAAAAAGACAATCAATCAATCAATCAATCACTCAATCAAGTAATTAAATCAAACACTGATGGAAATAATTATAGAAGCCAGAAAAAATGAGAACAACCCTGTGTTCATGGATTGGATGAATCAATTAGAATGACTAAATTAAAAAAGAAAAAGTGATAAATGTTATCAAAGCTATTGAGAGAGGACAGTTCTTATATACTGTTGGTAGGAATGCAAGTTGGCATAGCCATTATGAAAAATCAGTATAGAGATTGTTCATAAAGCTAAAAATAGAACTTTATTTTTTTTTAATTGTATTTATTTATTTATTTTTAACAAATCTAGACCCGTGTTCCCGCTCATTCCCCCACCCCGTCAGAGCTCGTGCATTCTGCCAAACATGCTTTCCATCTCTTAGTCTTTCTCAATATTTTCCATGGGGACGTTGACTGTTTTGAGCAGAAGTTCACTGTTTCAGTCAGTTCTTTGATGCAGTATTTTCTGTTGTTGTTGTTGTTTCCAAAATGCATTATGTCCAACTGCTTTGTACAGAAGCTCAGGGGGCCCTACACAAGAAATACTTACAACTGGGTAATTGGCACTAGCATCCACAGATGAGGGATACCATTCGTCGTTTGTTTTTCTGGGACTGTGTTACTTCACTCAGCATGATGTCCTCTAGCTCCAGCCATTTTCCTGCAAAGCTCGTGATGTCGTCTTTCTTTACTGCTGCATAGAACTCCATTGTGTAGATGTACCACATTTTCTCTATCCATTCGTCAGTTGAGGGGCATTTAGGTTGGTTCCAGCTCTTTGCTATTGTGAAGAGAGCTGAAATAAACATGGCCGTGCATGTATCTCTGTGGTGGCGTAAGTCTTGAGGGTACATGCCCAGGAGTGGTATGGCTGGGTCGGGTGGCAAGTTCATTCCAAGTCTTCCAAGGGTTCTCCACACTGCTTTCCATAGTGGCTGTACGAGTTTACATTCCCACCAGCAGTGGATGAGTGTTCCCCTTTCCCCACAACCTCTCCAGCACTTGGTATCATTTGTTTTCTTGATCCTAGCCAGTCTTACTGGAGTAAGATGATATCTTAAAGTGGTTTTGATTTGCATTTCCTTAATGATTAGTGATGTTGAGCAGTTCTTGAGGTGTTTCTCAGACATCTCTAATTCCTCGCTTGTGAAGTCTCTGTTCAGTTCTTTGCTCCATCTATTGAGCGGGTCGTTTGTTTTCTTTTTTCTTTGTTTTTTGAGTAGTTTATATATTCTGGAAATCAATGCTTTGTCAGATGTATCTGCAGTGAAGGTTTCCTCCCACTCTGTGGGATTTCTCTTCACTTCCTTGATTGTTTCTTTTGATGTACAGAAGCTTTTGAGTTTGATGAGGTCCCATTTGTCAATTGTCGACCTTAATTCTTGTGCAGCTGCTGTCTGATTTAGGAAGTCTTTTCCTACGCCTATGTCTTGTAGTCTGCTGCCAACTTTTTCTTCTATCACCTTCAGAGTTTGGGGTTTCACGTTGAGGTCTTTAATCCATCTGGAGTTGACTTTTGTACAGGGTGAGAGGTAGGGGTTTAATTTCATTCTTCTACAAGTGGTGATCCAGTTTTGCCAACACCACTTGCTGAAGATGCTGTCTTTTCTCCATTGTGGTTTCTTGGCCCCCTTGTCAAATATGAGATGGCTGAAATTGTATGTGCTCAGATTTGGATCTTCGGTTTTGTTCCATTGGTCAACAGGTCTGTTTTTGTGCCAGTACCAGGCTGTTTTTATGACTATAGCCCTGTAGTATAGTTTAAAATCTGGTATAGAGATCCCTCCTGTGTAGCTCTTTTCACTCAGGATTGATTTGGCTATTCGGGGTCTTTTGTTTTTCCAAATGAATTTAAGAACTTTTGTTTCCAAGCCTGTGAAGAAACTCTTGGGGATTTTGATTGGGATTGCATTAAATCTATACAAGAGTTTTGGTAAAATGGACATTTTTACAATGTTAATTTTCCCAATCCATGAGCATGGGAGGTTTTTCCATCTTCTGAGGTCTTCTTCAATTTCTTTCTTTAAGGGTTTAAAATTTTTGTTGTAGAGGTCTTTGGTGTCTTTGGTTAGGTTTGTTCCTAGGTATCTTATTGTTTTTGAGGCTATTGTGAGTGGGAAGGTCTCTTTGAATTCTTTCTCCAGTTGCTTGTTGTTGGTGTAAAGAAAGGCCATTGATTTTCTAAGGTTAATTTTGTATCCTGCCACTTTGCTGAAGCTGTTAATCGTTTCTAGGAGTTTTCTGGTGGAGTTTTTTGCATCCCTTAAGTAAACAATCATATCATCAGCAAATAGGGATAGTTTGACTTCCTCTTTTCCAATTAGTACTCCTTTAATATCCTTTTCTTGCCTTATTGCTCTAGCAAGTGTTTCAAGCACTATATTGAAGAGGAGTGGTGATAGGGGGCAGCCTTGCCGAGTTCCTACCTTTAAAGGGAATGTTTCTGTCATTTCCCCATTTAGGATGATATTGGCTGTGGGTTTCCTGTATATGGCTTTGATTACATTGAGGAATGATCCCTCCAATCCAATTCCTTCTAGGACTTTAAGCATGAAGGGATGCTGGATTTTGTCAAAGGCTTTTTCAGCATCAATTGAGATGATGGTGTGGTTTTTGTCTTTGATTCCGTTTATGTGT
This sequence comes from Rhizomys pruinosus, assembly GCA_009823505.1. Lineage (NCBI taxonomy): Eukaryota > Metazoa > Chordata > Mammalia > Rodentia > Spalacidae > Rhizomys > Rhizomys pruinosus. Next base: position 685,763 of record VZQC01015718.1, on the reverse strand, counting down.
TTGATGATGTTTATTGATTTTCGTATGTTGAACCATCCCTGCATCTCTGGTATGAATCCAACTTGGTCATGATGGATGATCTTCTTGATGTGGGTCTGTATGCGATTTGCCAGTATTCTGTTTAGAATTTTGGCATCTGTGTTCATGAGGGAGATGGGTCTATAATTCTCCTTTTTAGTTGTATCTTTGCCTGGTTTTGGTAATAGAGTGATGTTGGCTTCATAGAAGGAATTTGGGAGAGTTCCCTCTGATTGTATACTTCTAAACAGTTTCAGAAATAATGGTTGTAGGTCTTTTTGAAATGTTTTATAGAATTCTGCTGTGAAACCGTCTGGGCCTGGGCTTTTTTTAGTTGGGAGGCTTCTTACTACATCCTCTATTTCTTCATATGTTATGGGTCTGTTTAAGCTGCTGGTCTCCTCTTGGCCAAGCTTTGGTGATTCCCAAGATTTCAGATATTCATCCATTTCTTCTAGATTTTCAAACTTGGTAGAATATAGGTTCTTGTAATATTCCCATATAATTTTCTTGATCTTTTCCTTGTCCGTTGTGATATTTCCCTTTTCATCACAGATTGTATTGATTTGGAGTTGTTCCTTCTTTCTTTTTGTTAACTGGGCTAGAGGTCTGTCTATCTTGTTTATTCTTTCAAAGAACCAACTTTTGGCTTCATTGATTTTTTGTATTGTTTTCTTTGTTTCTATTTCATTGATTTCTGCTCTGATTTTTGTTATTTCTTCCTGTCTGTTGCGTTTAGGGTTCATCTGTTGTTGCCTCTCAAGTGCTTTTAGCTGTAGTGTTAGATCATTCACTTGTGCTCTTTCTGTTTTTCTAATGTAGGCACCCAGGGCTATAAACTTCCCTCTTAGGACTGCTTTTAAGGTATCCCATAGGTTTTGTTGTGTTGTATTGTCATTGTCATTCAGTTCCAGGAATGTTTTTATTTCTTTCTTTATCTCTTCCTTGACCCATTCATTATTCAAGAGTGTGTTGTTTAGTCTCCATGTGTTCTTGTAGGCAGGAGGGCTTGTCCTGGTGTTGATGTTGAGCTTCATTGCACTGTGGTCTGACAGGATGCATGAAATTATTTCAATCTTTTTGTATTTGTAGAGGTTTCTTCTGTGTCCCAGGATGTGGTCAATTTTGGAGAATGTTCCGTGGGGTGCTGAGTAGAAAGTGTATTCTCTGGTATTAGGATGGAATGTTCGGTAGAGGTCTATGAGGTCCATTTGGTTAAAAATAGAACTTTAGATAGGTGTGCAGTGCCCATGGGTGTGGAGCGAGTGAGCTGAGCGAACTTTCTAGGACAGCAGAGCAGTGCACAGTGCAGGGCTGCCTCCCAGCAATCCTAGATCAGCTCCCAGCAGATCTGACACAACACCCAGAGGTCCCAGATCCTACTCCAACTGAACCAACAGAACAGCTCTGCCTAGACAGGTCCACACGGGTAAGCTGAACCAACGGAGCTCCAGGGTCGTCCAGCTGAGTGACCTGGTCCAGGAAAGCCAGCACAGACAAGCTGAACCAGGAGGAGCTCCGAGATCACACGTCAGAGCATCCAGGGGAATGGCCTGGCCCAGGTAGGCCTGAGAAGCAAGTGGAGCCAGGCGGCCTGATTCCTATAGGCCACTGCAGAAGCCTATAGCTAGTCCAGGGGATCTGGTAGACCCATATCACGTTGCAGTTAGGAATTATTAAGTTTCCCGTTAGAACACAAACTTCAAAACAAATCGACATGCCAAAAGCACACCAAACAGCAGCATGAGAAAAGCAAATGATAAATCCCACCAAACTCTACCAATCTTATAGAAGACTCCTACAAGCAAATGGTACCAAAAAGCAAGCAGGAGTTGCTATTCTAATATCAGACAAAATAGACTAAAGTAAATCTACTCAGAAGAGACAAAGAGGGTCACTATATTCTTATCAAAGTAACAGCTAACCATGAAGATTTCACAGTCATAAATTTGTATGCACCAAACTCCAGTACACCAAATTTTATAAACACAATTCTGCAGGACCTCAAGGCACAGATTAATCCTGGCATACTAATTAGTTGGAGAATTCAGTACCCAACTGAGCCCTTTGCACAGGTCAACTGGACAAAGAATAAACAGAGAGACATTGGAACTGAACAATATGATACACCAAGTGGACCAAGCAGACATGTACTGAATATTCCACTCAAACACTGAAAAATATACTTTTTATTCAGCACCCCATGGAACATACTCCAAAATAGACCACATACTGTGGGACACAGGAAAAAACTCAATAAATACAAAAGGATTGAAATAATTTCATGCATTCTATCAGACTACAGTGTAATAAAGCTTAATATCAATACCACAAGAAGCCCTATTATTTATAAGAATAAATGGAGACTGAACAACACACTCCTGAATAATTAATGGGTCAAGGAAGAAATAAAGAAATAAATGTATTCCTGGAATGAAATGAAGAAGACAATACAACACAACAAAACCTATTGAGTACTTTATTTATTTTTTTTAATTAATTAATTTATTTCTGTATGTGTATGAATGTACTGTCTGCATGCAGGTTTGTGTACCCGTGTTGTGCAATGCCGCGGAGGTCAGAAGAGGGTGTCGGTTTCTTTTTTTTTTTGTCTCTTTTAAAATTTTTTTTTTTTATTATTTTCTATGTGTGTGAGTGTACTGTCTGCATGTAGATCGGTACACCCATGCCGTGCAATGCCTCGGAGGTCAGAAGAGGGTGTCGGATTCCCCTGGGAGCGATGGCCTAGCGGTTAAGAGCGCCGACCGCTCTTGCAGAGGACCCGGGTTCGATCCCCAGCACCCACATGGCGGCCGAGAGCCGTCTGAAACTCCAATTCCAGGAGAACTCCAGTTCCAGGGGAGTCCGACGCCCTCTTCTGACCTCCGCGGCACTGCACGTCACGGGTGCACAGACTTGCATGCACACAATACATTCATACACGTACGGAAATAAATAAAAAAAAAAAAAAGAAGAGGGTGTCGGATTCCCCTGGAACTGGAGTTCTCCTGGAATTGGAGTTTCGGACGGTTCTCAGCCATGTGGGTGCTGGGGATCAAACCTGGGTCCTCTGTAAGAGCGGTCGGCGCTCTTAACCACTAGGCCATCTCTCCAGCCCCCTATTGAGTACTTTAAAAGCAGTCGTAAGATGGAAATACATAGCCCTACGTGCCTACATTGAAAAAGCAGAAAGAGCACAAATTTAACACGGGAGCTAAAAATTGAGAGACAACAACAAATGAATCCTAAACGCAACAGACAGGAAGAAATAACAAAAATCATAGAAATAGAAACAAGGAAAACAATATAAAAAATCAATGAATCCAAAAGCTGGGGGTTTGAAAGGATAAACAAAATAGATAGAACTCTAATCCAGTTAACAAACAAAAAAAGAATGAGCAACTCCAAATCAATAAAATTTTGAGATGAAAAGGGAAATATCCCAGGGCTGGAGAGATGGCTCAGAGGTTAAGAATTCTGACTACCCTTGCAGAGGACAGAGGTTCGATTCCTAGCACCCACATGGCAGCTAAGAACCATCTTTAAGCCAGGTGTGGTTGAGCACACCTTGAATCCTAGTACTTGGGAGGCAGAGGGAGGCAGATCTCTGTGAGTTCAAGGCCAGCCTGGTCTACAGAGTGAGTTCCAGGCCAGCTGGGGCTAGTATATCAAAAAAAAAAAAACAAAAAACGAAACATCAAAACAGACATAGAATAGATCCAGACAATAATATGAGAATACTTCAAAAACCTGTACTCTATTAAATTTGAAAACAGAAGAAAAATGAATGCATAACTGAAGTCCTGGAAATCAACAAAGATTAACCAAGAAGAGATTGGCAGCTTAAACAGATCCATAATAAATGAGAAAATTGAAAAACAGCCGAGGACCAGATAGTTCACAGCAGAATTCTATAAAACATTTAAAGAGGACTTACAGCCATTATCACTCAAACTGTTCAGAAGGATAGAAATATAGGGAAATCTCCAAAATTCCTTCTATGAAGCCAGTATCACTCTAATACCAAAACCAGGGAAAGGTACAGCCAAAAAAGAAAACTATAGACCCATTTCATTACTCAGCATAGATGCAAAAATTCTCAACAAAATACTTGCAAACCACAAACAGGCACACATCAAAAAGATCATCCATCATGAACAAGTTGCATTCATACCAGAGATGCAGGGATGGTTCAACATACGTAAATCAATAAGTATCATAAAACATGTAAATGGACTGAAAGACAAAAAACACATTGTCATCTCAATTGCTGCAGAAAAAGCCTTGGACAAAATCCAGCATGCTTTCATGTTTAAAGTCTAGAGGTAATTGTACTGGAGGTAACATTCTTCAATGTAATCAAAGCCATATATAAGAAATCCACAGCCAACATCATACTAAGTGGAGGAAAATTAGAAGTCTTCTCCTATCTGGAAAGGCTGCCCCATGTCATCACATCTCTTCAGTATAGTGTTTGAAACACTAGGGTAGTAAGACAAGAAAGGGTGTGTACCCACAAGACTCATCTTCCGCAGAGATACATGCACAGCCATGTTTATTGCAGCTCTCTTCACAATAGCAAGGAGCTGGAACCAACCCAAGTGCCCCTCAACTGACAAGTGGATATAGAAAATGTGGTACATCTACACAATGGAGTTCTATGCAGTGGTAAAGAAAGATGACATCATGAGCTTTGCAGGGAAATGGTTGGAGCTAGAAGATATGCTGAGTGAAGTAACACAGTCCCCCAAAAAAACAAAAAGGCAAATGGTCTCCCTAATTTGTGGATGTTAACACCAAATCTCCCAGATGAAAGGCAAGCTGAACCATATTATTGTATATTTTTTTTTAATCTGAAAGCAACTATGTTTCTATCAATGTAAATGGGCTCTAACAGGCTCTAGAATCGATCCTCACTTACTTACTTTCAGACTCTGTAAATACTGTATATGAGTGGAAAGAATGCTATTCATTTATTAGAGTAATATAAAATTAAAGCGAGGAAAACCGATTGAGATTGCCATAAACATAAAAAAATGAGAGAAAGATTGCAGGATAGGTATGGCAGAGTGCATTATTCCTGGGAGGGCTGGAGTGGGGTGCGGGGAAGGGAAAAGGAAAAAAAAAAAAAAAAACTGGGATACTGAGAAATGATGCTGAAATACAACAAAACATCAATTAAAAAGCATTATTTAAAAAAAGTTTATTTTGATACTCTTCATAGGATGCTATTTGAATCATATTCAAAATATCCCTTTTGATATTTCACGTTTCCTCTTTTTTGCCCAGCATTATGCTTCTATTTCTGAGTGCAGCAGTATCTTTTTTTTTTTTTTTTTCACAGATACTTTTACAGACAACACAAAATTTGAGATAAAACTGAAGATCACTGTAAACCTGATCTTAACATTAGGACCAGAAGATTTACAAATTCCAGTTCTATACTGTTACGCATTTCTCAAATGATAACCAACTGTTTAAAGCTTATAATATCGGCGGGATGGAGAGATGGCCATAGCGGTTAAGAGCCCGCGACCGCTGCTTGCAGAGGACCCGCGGTTCGATCCCCAGCACCACATGAGACGGCCTGAGAACCGTCTGAACTCCAATTCCAGGAGAGCTCCAGTTCCAGGGGATCCGACAGCCCTCTTCTGACCTCCGCGGCATGCACGATCACGGGTCCACAGACTGCATGCAGACACATAGCATTCATACCAACCATACAAAGACTAAAAAAAAAAAAATTGGCAAAAAGCAACATTTAAAAAAATAAATAAATAAATAAATAAATAAATAAATAAATAAATAAAGCTTATAATATAATATTGGGATGACTTACACTGCCATTGGTCATTCTGTTTGATTTTATACATTAATCAGATATTTCAGTAAACTCTTTGTTTTTTTCCATCCGGTTAGCCTTTGGGTTATCACCTCTAGATACATAATGGAGATGTAGATAAGCAACAAAAAGATAACAAAGAAGTCATCTAGAAAGCCTAGAATTCCAAACTAGGCTTCAGGTACAAAATCTAGAGGTGATATTAAATAGAAAAAAGCTTCCATTAAACAAAGTATTATCCTAATTCAGAACATCCAGAAAAGACCCCCGACTGAAAACACTTCTCTGAATGCATGTCTCAGTAAAGTGGGCAGATCCATGATTCTTTTCATAATAGATCTCGGCTGCCCTGAGAATCTCTGGTTATAATCATTAACATCTTGACGTCATCTTACAACATCCTGAGACTGGTCATCTTCACCAAATACTGTCAGGAGTAGAGTTACCCTTTGTCTACAGATTGGACAACTGATTGCACCAAGCTATGAGCCATATCGCCAGTATGCAATAATGCAGGCACCACAAAAAAGATGTCCACAGTTTGTTTCAACAGGGTAGGAGGCTTGATGTAAGCAGATTGAACAGTACATTTCTGTATAGAACTGCTGTCGAACAGGAGAAGGAGTATCTCTTTCACATAGTCATGCTAGTAAATGTTAATGTTTCTCTCTGCACAGTTCTGTGATCCTAGCACCTCTGCGGCATTGTACACGGGCACACCAACCCACATGCGGACAGCACACTCCTGTTCTGTTTGAAGTTGTTCTCGAAGCACCCTGACTGGCTCTTGGTTTTCTGGATGAATGTTCTGCTGTACATTTCTGAAAAGTGCACAGAGAAGGGTAGCAATCAAAATGAAACTGACCACCACTGCCACAAGTACTTGATCACTTACTCCTTCTATAACTGAATCATCCAGTTGCAAACTTTGAACTTCACTGTGATATTTGGCCATTCCAGGTCTTTTGAATTTACAATTCTCCTAGGACTCCAATGTATCTTGTATCTTGATATCTTTCCTTTAAGGTCGGGTACAAGAATGTTTATACCACTGTTCTGAGACACCCTAAACTCTCAGCTGCAGAGAAACTACCATACCAGTTGGGGTGACAGAACAGAGATTTCCGGGAACTGCTGAGTCACCCCTTAGGCAACCACGAGCTGCCTCTTAATCTGGAATGCAGTCATCAGCGCATGCACAGTGTGAGGCTTCCATGAAGACCAGTGGACTGACAAGAAAGCCGGGCCGCTGCCCCCAGGCCCGGCTCAGGCAGCAGCAACAGCATCTTTTAGCTGCTGTGTAGTATCCATTAAATAAATTTTTTTAATTGATTAGATTCCATCCATGAAGCAGTAAAGAACAGTGGGAAAAGTTAATATGGAGTACTGAGATCAACAAGGATCATAATGCCCCTTCTGTCACTGGGTTTTATTAATCTTAGGTAAGTTACTGGAACAATTAAATACTACTAATAATAAATTATTTGGGAACACAAAGGTTATGTCAAATGGCTCAACCAAACAAGAGGAGCCTCAATGTCTGTAACATTAAGATCATATTTCACTATTTATCAGAGTCACTATATGACATCATATAGAGTTCTCCACACCAATTACTTCAATATCACTAAAGCTTTGTTTGCAGTCTATGTTCATCAATATAGGTTGGATTCTCAGAGATACCCATGTTCTGTTTCTTAAACTTCCTTCCAGATCAGGCATGGTGGTGCATGGCTTTAATTCCAGCACTTGGGAGGCAGAGGCAGATGGATCTCCATGAGATAGAGGCCAGCCTGGTCTACATAGTGAGATCCAGGTCAGCTGTGGCTACAGGAAAACTCTGATCTACATAGTGAGTTCCAGGCCAGCTGTGGCTACAAGAAAAACTCTGTCTCAAAAAGCCTAAATAAACAAACAAACAAACAAACAAACAAATGAACTTCCTTCTAAAGGAAGGAAAAGATAATGGTAAAATTGAGCCTCTGAGAAAAAGAGAAATAAAAACTCAGAACAAACGCTACTAGGAACTCCAAAAAAAACTTTCTCTAGTGAAATGCATTCTGCATCGTGTGAAAACTCTGTCCCTGTAAGCTACTACTGCCTTTAGTATGTGGCTGAGCAAGATAGCCATCACTCACCCTGACTGCCCAGGCCACTCAGGAGGGACTCCATAGAGCCATGGTGACTTTAGCACCTCTGTTCTGAAAGTTGCTTGTCTGTCCCTAAAGGCCTCTGCTCCCCTAATCATCTGGACTCCAACAGTTCTGTAGCTTTTCTGATCCTCTGATCGTGGGTGCCAAAAATGTTAACGTTTGCTTTCAACAATATCAAAACCCACATTCTCCAAAGGCACAGACTGCAGTTAAGCTGTGATGGTGTACCTTACTGACATCCTAGCAAGATGTATTTCAGCTGAAACCTCTTTCTTTTCCCAGGGGATGTCCACAATGAAAACTTTCAATTATTTCTTTCTATTCAGTGAGGTATCTACAAGTATAGAATTGATAAGCTTGTTCCTCAGAACTTTGTTCTCCTTCCTCAAGCAAAATGGCATCCAACAAATGTAGGCTCCCAAGTATCACTCAGGTTTATAAGGGTATAACTACCAGAAAGAGCATAGATTTCAGAAGCCAGTAGTTTTGTTTTGTTTGTGTGTGTGTGTGTGTGTGTGTGTGTGTGTGTGTGTGTGCACCTGTGTGCTTGAGACAGGGTCTCCCTGTAGCCCCAGCTGTCCAGGAACTATGTAGACCAGGTTGGCCTTGAACTCACAGAGATCCACCTGCCTCTGCCTCCCAAATGCTGGATTAAAGGCATGTGCTACCACACCCGGCCAGGATTATAGTGTTTAAAAGTTTGAAAAAAAAATTAATCTCATTCAACATTCTGATTAGACAAATACTAAAACGGAAGCTCACTAGGCATAGTAGTACACATCTTTAATCCCAACACTCAGGAGGCTGAGAAAGGAGGTTTTAGAATTCCAGGACAGCCAAGAGTATTTAGTGAGACCCTATCAAACAAACAAAATAGATTCAATCTGGTTCAAAGTCATAACTGTACAATTTGTTTCCTAGTAAAGGCTTCAAAACTGATCATACGTTATACCAAGATGTCTTTTGAAAGAAATAATAATTTTCCCACAACTCTTTTTTTGTTTGGTTTTTGTCTTTTCAAGACAGGGTTTCCATGTAGCTCCAGCTGTCCTGGAACTCACTCTGTAGACCAGGCTGGCCTTGAACTCACAAAAATCTTCCTGCTTCTGCCTCCCGAGTGCTAGGATTAAAGGCGTGCGCCACCACACCCGGCTTTTCCCACAACTCTTTACTAAACCTCATAATTTATAAAGCAAAGCAGATATTCTCCGAGTCACTGACAAATCTAGACTCTAAGAGGAAATCAGAGAGTGGGAAAAGAAACCAAGAACTGTGCTTTTCATCAATATAACATGAGATACCTCAAAAACATAAAGACTTCAACACAATGTCAAGCACTTAATAAATGCTAATATCTTTTGTAATCACTCTTCTCTACAATCTCATCCATATGCCTTCAGCCTAAATCAAGACCAGATCCTCCAAGACAATAGAAAATCCCCCATCAAAATTAACTGTGCAAAAGTAGGATCTAGCATTAAATATTCTGCAATTCTTCAGGTATTTATGGCATCTCAAAGAAAACACAAAATCTGAAATACCCTGAGTTATTCTAATGGATTACAGAAATAAATAGGAAGAAAAGATCAAAAACAAATAAGAAAGAAGAATCACACCAAATTTACTGCAATTGGAAAACTTCTTCAGAGTATCAAATGTATAATTCTTCTGACATATTGGTTAGTTCTAACTGCTTTGAAAAATTGGCCCAGACACCTTCTAGATGGTTAGGAGGTGAAGGCTATGCCTGTGGCCTCAGAAAGCTAAATTTGCCTCGATTTTACAATAAAGTCTTCCACTTCTCACAAGCCTACTTGTCATTTGAGTATTCTTAAAGTAACTACAGTTTTTAGGCAAGTCTATCATCAAGTAATTTCTAAATTATGGCAAATTTATCATTTGCTATTGATTCATGACAGATATACTCATGTGGAGGTCTATTTTTATCAAAACACACCACTTAATTGGGAGGTAGGTATCCCAATATTTCCCATTAACAGAAATGATTTTTTTTTTACTTGAGCAGAAAGAAACAGCAAAGCTATAATAAGCAATATTCAAAATATAATAAATCATAAGTTAGTCAGTCATAATTACATGTTTCAATGACAGTTATGGGTAGAGAATACAAAATTAACAAGTATTTCATGAAATTTCTATGTGCCAAAGAATGTGGGCACTATATATTAAGTAAACGCAGGTAATTTAGTTTCCTGACTACAGATTTCAAATGACTTAGCCATCCCTTTTCTCTTACAGATACTTTTCTTGCCAGACATGTATTTCTAAGCACCAACATCTAAGATACAGAAGCAATGAATCTCAGGATTTAAGAGGTTTGAGGAACAGAAATGATTGTCTAAATAATAAAGACTGTGATAAGCCAATGATCACTGACAGCCCTAGAAGACCTTTTATATCAACTGGTTGGGCTAACATCTGAGAAGCTGCTTATTTATTCAAGGGGTAGATGGATATCCAATTTTAAAATAGCTCCCAGATCCTAGATTAGCCAATTACCTTCATTTTGCAGTGAATAGCTATAATAAAATCATCCAAATAAAATTCTTCAATTCAACTTCCTATAGTTCAAACAAATCAAAGAAGGCTATCCAATGCATAGGAGATTTTCTAACACCACTAAAAGGAAAAACTCACAATCAACTTTAGTAGTGAGTTAAAAACTTTAGCTACTGGGGCTGGAGAGATGGCCTAGCAGTTAAGAGCTCCGACTGCTCTTCCAGAGGACCCGGGTTTGATCCCCAGCACCCACATGGCAGCTGAGAACCATCTGTAACTCCAGTTCCAGAGGTATCTGACACCCTCTTCTGACCTCCACGGCATTGCACGACACGGGTACACAAATCTGCATGCAGACAGTACATTCATACACATAGAAAAATAAATAAATAAATAAATAAATAAATAAATAAATAAATAAATAAAAACTTTAGCTACTATGTAATTTTTTTCAGTGTTATGCCTAGTTTTCAAGGCAAAGGAAATGAAGGAAACAACATAAACACAGTAACCTTGGAAAAGTGCTCCTGTGCAGGTCGCACACACCTTTAATCCTAGCACTTAGGGAAGCAGAGGCAGGCAGATCTCTATGAGATGGAGGCCAGCCTGGTCTACATAGTAAGTTCTAGGTCAGCTGGTCAGAGCTATAGGGAGAACTTAAATTGAAAAATTAAAAATTTAAAAATTATTTTTTAAAAAAGGAAAACACTCCTTTCCTGTAATAATGTTTGACCAATGTTGTAAAATCCTTAAATTTACAAAAACATAACTAAGAAACAATTTTAAAACTGGGGTCACACTCAAATAGCATCTTCTTCTGGTTCTATCCCTTTCTCCAAATATCTACAACATGGGTCCTACTATTTTAATTGCTAGTTTTGTTCTTCTGAACAAAAGACTTTTCTGGCTTAGCATATTAATCAAGTTTGTTTTCTAACTTAGTCAAGTAATTCTAATCATAATATTTCCTCTTCAATTAAGAACATTTTCCTGCCTGTATAGCTTACCTAAAAATATTTTAATGATCTTGCTGCTTTTTTCTAACTTCTTAGTTTTTCATAAATCTCTTCAAAGGAGTAAAAAACTACCATGAAATTTTTACATCTCTGGAGTCAGAAAATGGTATATTCAAATCTGAGCTCTCCCCTCATACACTAGCTGGGGTGAGGTCCTAAAATAATTATAAAACATCTCTAAGCTTATCTTCCCACCAATAAAATGTGTGTATAATATAGACTGAAGGGAATTATTAATTAAAATAATGCTAATAATACAGGCGAGCATGGCTTCAAGTGAAGGATCAATACTATGCCATTGTTGCTTCAGTCTACCTACATGAAAACAGACATTGTCTAAAAAATATATGCCTCTGCTTCTAAATATGAGACCTAGAAGGTCTTCTAACCAAGAAGGTTAGAAAACTAACCTTTCAATAATCAAGAAGGCAAAACAATCTCATCTGCCCTACCATTGTGTGTCTTGATTCAGTGAGATTTTTTTACATGCTCCGATGTGCTGGCAGAATCTATGAAAATTCTACCTAATTAAGTGCTCTTCCCACTTTGCATCCCTCTACAAACAGTAAAACTTTTTTTCTTAGAAGATAATGAGCCATCGCTCATTGTATCATCACTCTGATACAATACAGGTATCAATTCAGACCCAGACCTTTCAAAGCTCACTGGCAGGGTAGCATCCAGTTGAGGCCAGGAGAGAGTGGCTTATCAAGAATAAACAGCATGCTGCTTTCCCCTCCCAAAGTTGCTGCTTTGTGGCCACACAAGGGATTGTGAAACTTCTTCAGTAGTGGAAAGTGCTGCTTAAGAGAATTTGTGCATTATTTGACTCAAATAATAGACATTCTATAAAAAGTTGTTGACAGAACTTCATTGTAACTGTGCACATCAGTTATGGATGTTTTATTTCCCTTCTAGGGTATGTGATAGCAGAAAATAACATAATGAAGAGGTGCCAAAGTGCATTTCTAGGACCTCTATGACCATGACTATGAAAGAAGGGCTTTGATGAAGAAAGTTAGGGTGACTATAATGGCTTTCCTAATACATTATTGTTGCCATGTGTTTGCTGCTGTCTGGAGCAATTTAAAAAGAAAAAAAATCTCTAAAATATTTGTCTGTGTCCTTCATAGACTCAAGATTTTCCATAAGAGAAATCACTTGGAAAATCACAATACTGCTCCGAATGAAATATTAAGATAAAAAAACTTGTTGAAATGTCAAATTCAAATACTAAAGAATCATAACCACAGACATAATTTATGAGGATCTGAGTGCTTCAGCTTCATAGAGTCTTTTCCAGTCCCATCATAGGAACATATTTAATACTGTTTTTCACACAAAACCAATGCTGCTGCCAGTATGAATTGATTTGGGGGATCCTCAGAAGTTCTGACAGGAAAGATTTCAAGAACAAAGAAATATGGGATGATCCAATCCCTAAGCCAGTATCTACTCATGAAAACTATGTTTGAAAAAATCAAAACTTACTTCTTTTCTGTATGAAAAAAAAAAAACACACACATACTTTTTTTTCTCTTCTGTGCAAATCTGAATCTGGCCTTGCAAAATGTAATAAGTTACCAGAAGTGATATTAATCTGTAAGCAGGAAGTTGGACTAAGATTAGTAGAATAAATGATCTTTGGGTATCAATCTTAAAAGCTAAAAATGATTTCTCATTAAGAAAGTCTCCAGTATAAGAGGCTGACTGTACACAAGGCCCATCACCTCATCCCTGCTTCTCACATTTAATGACATCTCTGTATATCTTCACTGTTCTAAGTAGAACATCACGTACTTCATAAATGCTTTGCAGGTTTAACGATAGGTATTAGCACTTAGCTAAGACCAAGGCCAAGATTCCTAGAGGGCCATCCCTCTCCTATAGAACTGCCAAAATAACAAACTTCTTATAACAAGCTGTTCCCATTTATTCTTAAATATTATCATTAAAGAAGTTAGTTTTGTCAAAGTATCTAAAATCAAGACTTACTATCTGCATTGTCCAAGTTTAATGCCCTCGGATTCTTACTGGCATTATTGGAAAAACTCTGTTGTCATGTTTATTTATTTGTAAGTAAAGCTTTTCTTTTTCCTAAGTTCACAATTGAACAGAAACTCTGAACTTAGAAATTAACTCAGAAGTTGGATATTATGGGACATGCTTATAGTTCTAGGCAGGAAGACCAGGAATCCAAGGCCATGCTTAGCTACACAGTGGGTTCAAAGTCATCTTGGGCTACATGAAACCCGATCTAAAAAAAAAAAAACAAAAAAAACTAGAACTAAAAAATAAAAAATATTAAAAATAAAATAATTACATAAAGTAAAATAAAATTTAAATTAATGTAGGATATTGGCGGGCAGAAGGATTTGGACTATCTATAACCCATCTGTGCTTTTTCTTTTTTTTTTTTTTTCTGTGCTTCTTTAAGTAACCCTAACGAGCTCATTTAAGAAGGAAGAAACTGATTGATTGACTGACTGATTGATTGATTGACTGATTGACTGACTGACTGACTGACTGACTGACTGACTGACTGACTCAGTGTACATCCATTCTATTTCTCTGAAAAATAATACAATATACTAGCAGTGAGGTAGAGGAATTACAAGCACCTAGAAAGAAGATCAAATTAGAAAGAAATAGTAATAATAAAATACCACATTATGGAATATGGATCTTCAAATGAGAAATTCATAGAAGAAAAAATCAGTGCCATGCTAAAGTTACAAGGCTAAATTAGTAACTCTTTGCAAAAACAAATACTGGCTAGATATCACCTTACCTATAAAATGGCAATAGTAAGAACCTGTTTTGCCTATATCACAGAAAATAAAGTTTATTAAAAAAGATTTTTTTTTTGCAAACCACAGAACTCCAATGAAAGTGGGTGATCTCTATAAACCCAAGCCTGACTGGGATGTCTCCAGCCTCAACATTCTCAAAGTTAACATCTTTAGGTTGTATAAAAAACCTTCATTTCTCTTTTGCACAAATCTGAAATTTTCTATCTTTGGTTTAGTAAAAATGAAGTGCAGTTTTGTTGGTTCCACAGGTAACATAGTTTTCTCTAAAACTGGTCATTTCTGATCACGTATTTTATCCTAAAAATGGAAAGCTTCACGTGGCAAAGAGAATCCAGGCACCGTGGCACACACTAAGCACAGACGCTGCTGGCAATGCTCCTTCCCTTCACCCCATTGTCAAGTGAGCTGAAACTGAAATGCTGAAAAGATATAGAACTCTAACTACATGAATGGCACACAGAGACTGGGGATGCCAAAGGACGATCCCCAGTGTGACAACAGCATGTCAGAACTGACTCTTCTTCCAAAACTAACTTTTTTTTTAATTGATTTTATTTATTTCTGTATGTGTATGAATGTACTGTCTGCATGCAAGTTTGTGCACCCGTGTTGTGCAACGCCACGGAGGTCAGAAGAGGGTATCGGATACCCCTGGAACTGGAGTTCTCCTAGAATTGGAGTTTCAGACGGTTCTCGGCCGCCATGTGGGTGCTGGGGATCGAACCCGGGTCCTCTGTAAGAGCGGTCGGCGCTCTTAACCGCTAGGCCATCTCTCCAGCCCCCAAAACTAACTTTTAAAACAACTTATAGGTTGATTTACAATAATCTACTTTGGAAATGAATTCCACAAATAAAGGTTTTCAGCCATACCACCAGATCACAAGGAAATCAAATGTAATGCTTTGGAATTTTCATAAAATAATTCCCAAAGAACTGAATTTACTTATTAATTTGGGAAGAAAAATAAGACTGAAGACAAACAGAAAGTCCAAGTAACAGTAGTTCATTTGCAAAATGATGAGGAAGGACCTGTCCAGCATAAGAGCACTGGAAGCAGTGAAATGATGTCTAGAGAAAATGTACTAAATGGCTATTAAGCTGTAAAAGAGCATTTAATAAGAAAAGAATAGAAAGCAAAACCACACCAAAAGTAAGAAAGAGGAGACCTGAAAAGAGTTCTCACCAGAAACCACTTTTTCTTTGAGTGCCTTATTTTTTTTTTTTGCTGTGTGCTACTCATGGCCTTTTAAAACTTACTCTTTTTTTTTAGTTCTATCTTTGCCTACTTTGGGTATTTATTATAGTGATGCTGGATTCATAAAAGGAATTTGGGAGATTTCCCTCTGTCCCTATATTTTTTAATAATTTGAGTAATAATGGTTGTAAGTCTTCTTTAAATGTTTTATAGAATTCTGCCTTAAATCCATCTGGGCCTGGGCTTTTTTCAGCTCGCAGGTTTTGTATTACTATTTCAATTTCCCCTCATATGTTGTGGGTTTGTTTAAGCTGTCAATCTCTTCTTGGTGAAGCTTTGGTGATTTCAATGATTTCAGATATTCATTCATTTCTCTTAGGTTTTCGAATTTAGTAAAGTATAGGTTTTAAAGTATTCTTGTATAACTGTCTGGATCTTTTTGTTATCTGTTATAATGTTTCCCTTTTCATCTCTAATTTTATTGATTTGGAGTTGTTCCTTCTTTCTTTTAGTTAACTGGGCTAGAGGTCTATCTATCTTGTTTATCCTTTCAAAGAACCAGATCTTGGATTCATTGATATTTTGTATTGTTTTCTTCGTTTCTATTTCATTGATCTCTGTTTTGATTTTCGTTATTTCTTCTTGTCTATTGGGTTTAGGAGCCATTTGTTGTTGTCTCTCAAGTGTTTTTAGGTGCATTGTTAGGTCGTTTATTTGTGCTTTTTCTATTTTATTTATTTATTTATTTATTTATTTATTTATTTATTTTGGTCTTTTCGAGACAGGGTCTCCCTGTAGTCCCAGCTGTCCTGGAATTCACTCTGTAGTCTTTGTATTTTTTAATGTAGGCACTTAGGGCTATAAATTTCCCTCTTAGGACTGGTTTTAATGTGTCCCATAGGTTTTGGAGGCATGGATGGGGGATTTGGTCTAAAATAGATTAAGAAATGTTGTATGACCTGGGCGTGGTGGCACAAACCTTTAATCCCAGCACTTGGAGGCAGAGGCAAGCAATCTCTGTGAGTTTAAGACCAACCTGGTCTACACAGTGAGTTCCAAGACAGCTGGAGCTACCGGGAAACCCTGTCTCAAAAAAAAAGTATGAAATGCACAAAAGTTCAATAAAAAAAATTTTTTTTTAAACGTAGTCTTGGGTCTAATCAGTTGCAGTTCCCTCTAGAGAATAATTTTCCCAGTTTCTGTAAGGAACCTAAAGATTCCACAAGTTCCTAAATTTCTATAACTAAATCCTAGGCTTAAAGGTTTATGGACTACTCAAGCAAAAGATGTTTCTATTTCAGAAGCTGAGGAACTTACACCATTTCAGAAATTCCCTCCACCTCTGCTCTGCCACCACCAAAGCAAATGTTTCTATGGATCCCCCTGGGGGTGAAAAGAGGATTGAAATCTAATTTTCCCTAAACCTAAGGATGAAGTCCTTTGATTTTTCTTTTCCCTGTCATCACATAGGACTGCCAAAAATGAAATTCCATTTGCCAAAATGGACAAATTCCCTCATGATCTAAACAGCCTACATTACATGACTGACTTTACTTTCTTCTTTTCCTGTATTTGCCTGATAATGGCGCTCTCTCTCTCTCTCTCTCTCTCTCTCTCTCTCTCTCTCTCTCTCGAAAGTACATTGATATGAAACATTAAGCAGGCCCAGAACTCACAGCAACCCTCCTGCCTTAGCCTCTTATGGGCTGAGATTATAAGCATGTGCCCATCTTAGTCCTTTAATTATCTTAGAGGGATTAAGAATTCTACAGCCAGAATTATTTTTAAGATTTTTATTGAATTTTTATGATTTTTCAAACAATACATATTGAGTGTATTTAGATCTCCTCCCCTAGCTACACCTTTCCCCCACTTCCCTACACCCAATTTAATGTACTCTCTTATGTATACAACATAGCCTAGAGTTTGTTTGTGTTCCCAAATGTCCTTCACCCTAGGTCGGTTGACTGGACATACCAAGAACCCTGTTCCTATAAGACATTCTCTTTCCTTCTCCCAGCACCCATCAATTGCCAGAAGTTCCTTACATTGGATTGGAATTTCTTACCCACTTCCCCATGTCTTTGCCTGGATTTTATCTGGTTTCAGCTTGCACAGGACTTGTGCATGCTGTCACCATTGCTGTGAGTTCATATGAGTCACTGACAAGCTGTCTGGGAAATTCTGTTTCCTTGTGGTCATAACCCCTCTGGCTCTTACAATCTTTCTGCCTACTTCTCCACAATGATCCCTGAGCCTTGGGAGATAGGTTTGAAAAAGGTGTCCTACTGAGACCAAGCACTCTGAGGCCTCTTGTTCTCTGCACATTGGCCAATCATGGGTTTCTGTGCTAATCATCATCTGCAGTACAAGAAAACTTCTCTGGTGAGAGTTGATAGATACATTTATCCTGTGTGAAAAGGTTGCATTGAAGATGTGTCACAATGTTAGACACTTAATTCTCTTCATTTGACCAGTTCTAGAACACTGTACTGGTCTCCCTCCATCTGTTGCAAAAAGAAGCTTCGTTGATGGGCAGTGAAAGGTACACTTGTCTGTATATATGAAGATACATATTGAGAATAAAGACATTACATTGGTCTAGAGATGGGGTAAAGGTAGGTTTTTCTCTAGGATCTATGATCTCTCCAACCATGTCTAACTGTCTATGTTTATAGTACCATACAGGAGCTCCCTCCCACTAAGTCCAATTAGACAGCTGTTAACTACACTAAGATAAAAGTGCCACTACTGTACCAACACTGAAGTTTGCTGGGCCAGTCATTGTTTATTAGGCTTCACAGCTGGGAAGAACCTTTAATTGGTTTTCTCCTTTGGCAGCTTATATAGTAAGTATTCTGATACCATGAGAGGTAGTCTTCAGGGAGAAGGTTTCTAGGTGGGTTCCAGTTCCACTGCTCCAAATCCTGTGTCTGTGTCTGAAGTTTAACCTGTCTTCAGTAATAGGGTCTGACTTCAATAGTCTGTGTTATTTTAGGAGTCTCTTGAACTATTCTGACCAACAACTCAAAAGGAGGTTTCTCATGCCTGGCCCTGTGTTTTTTGTTATATAACCTTCAGCTATACACATTTACTATATGTGATAGCCTGTATTCTTAATTGCCTTCAGAAGATTATTTGATCCAAATAATCCTGTCCATAATGTTCCTGGATATAAAGCAAAACAATGAATTTAAATTTCTATGCACAAAAAGTATTATAGTCAACTAAGGAAATATCCAGTCCCAAATTTTCCAATAAATAAGTAGGGAATAAGTATAAGAAATTCCTATACTTAAAAAAAACTTATCTACAAAACCGAGATTAACATATTCTTTTCATAGTTATAAACTAAATTATTTACCAGTAAAAGCTGTTTTACTAGGCTAGCCACCAAAGAAAACAGAAAATACTCCTAGAGATACACATTCTAAATATCAACAAATCTCTTAAATTTTCAAAGTAGCATTCAATCTGAATAAACAGGAATAGATGTTTGAAACTTAGGAACTTTTACGAAAAGGGCCCATTTTACATTGCTTTCTAGGATTCCAGTCACAAGTTAGAACAACAAAAACAACCCTTGTTTCTCAGACTTAATCGTGGTTGTACAAAAACTTGGTTTTTAGAAGAGTACTTTGATTTATACTGATACCACTTCAAATTAAAACAAATATTTTAAAATATTTGAACTCTTACTATGTTTATAATAGCATAAAATCATTTGAACAAACCCCTCATAACTAAAGTGAATACATGCCTTAGAGTACCAAAGGATTTAGCTGAAGTTTCAAGGTCTCATCACTTATTAGTTCAAACTATCAACCTAACAGAACTAAAGGGAAAAATGACACTATATTCATTATATGATTTAAGTATAAAACACTGCCATGATAAATATTTAGAAATTCTAAGCTTTTATAAAAGCACACTTTTTTGTACAATATCAGCATTCATACCTTCAGGGTGTACAATGTGGACTGCCTCTAGAGGGAATTTATCTCATTTCATTTTCATTCTACATTCCACTTTTGCATTGACAACTAAATTGCTTCTGGGTTTATAGTATAGTAGACTTCATAATGTTTAGCTGGAATTGCTTACTTTTAAAGTCTGCTGATAGAAAAATCCAATGTGTTCCAAAATATCCTCACCAGATGTTTGGATGGATGTGAAACCAGCACATATCAAAAGGAGGTCCAAAATACCATCAGCTGTCTAAAACACAGGCTCATACATTTAACAAGTACAACAGATCAAAATACATTAAAACTCTAGGGGAAATGAATTTAGTTCTTGAGCTTTCCATTATTAGGTACTCAAATTCTATCCAATTTTCTTTGGACTCCCAGGATTTCAGTAAATGCCAGGTAACAATAGGCTACCACTACAGTTTAAATACATGTAATGTGATAAAAAAGATGGGAGGACAGTTTGGCATGGTCACCAAAACAGGATTTCACAATCATAGACTGAAAGACCATAGTTTAGTGAAAGGAACAAAGAAAATGATACTCTTGCTTCCACACTCGTCAGACCATGTCTAGCATAAGATGTTTCATTCTGAGTATTAATACAACAGATGTGCTGCACAGACAAGAATCAGGAGACTATGGGACTCTTAGACTACATGATATGGAAAGAAAGTACAAGAAATAAGGCCACAGGACCTTGAGCAGAGAAGGCCAGGACCAGACTCAGGGGACAGATTGTCTACATGGGAATAAAAACCCTTTCCAAATATTTTAAGACTAGGAATGTGCTAACATAAGTGAATTTGTTCATATGAATCCCTAAGGCAAGAGAGTTTGGGGGAGGGGGGAACCATGAGTATAAAATGAGAAGGTCTCACCCAGGGCTGTTAGAGAAAGGCATGCACCATAAACATTACCATTGTTAATAGTGGGTCAGCTAATGTACGCTCAGGCTGTACTTATTAATCCTCATGAAGCATCTTCATATCATCCATCAATCTTATCTCAACATGCTATTCCCCCTGTGTCATTCTCCTTTTTTGATCACCTAGAAAAACCCAACTGCAATAACTGTACCTCAAACAGAGCCCCATGTGCACTCTTCTCTGACAACACCCCTTTATCAATCCCCTCTCATCCTTAGACTTCAGCTTTTTCTCATCTCAGATCACATAGTATTTTTTTCCTATTACAATAATGGCTTATACTAAAGTGCAATAACAGGAAACAGAAGCTGATATAATTTCTTCATATTAGGAGCTATGTAGTACCTGGTAGAGCTTTAGTATCTGTCACATCATAGACAACTATATATGGAAGGCAAGTAGTATTCATACATCAGGTGCAGAGCTAGCCTTGTTACTGTTTAAGACACTGGGACTCTATAGTGCTAACAAAGGCAGAAAGATGTTTAAGGCCTTCTCTCATCTCTGGCATCCCTAAAGTATTATAAACGTAGAAGCAGAAAGACTCAAATCCAATGCATTTCTCCCCCAAAGGGGAAAAAATGTTTATCCAAACACCCCAGGGAGTAGTTAGGCATATCAACAATTGGGTGACTTTACCCAAAGATCAATATAGATGACATTCTAAATGAGGAGACTACTTGGAAGATAAGGAAAGATAATTGAAAATTATCAAAAAATATGGAGAGATACAGATGTAAAGCCAACAGTTATAATTATAAACTTAAAAATAAAAAAATTGCTCATTGACCTATGTTTTGGGCTACATTTTGAACTTCCCTGTTGAAATATGCACAAGTACAAAAGGAAGGCAGAAGAAAAAAACCTATCACTCCTCCCTCTAACTTAGATCCTTCCAATATGATCAGTCTTTCAAGAAGTAACTAAATGGACTGAGACTTGAGTCCACATACTCAGTCTGCCCTATTCCTGTTGGGCTTCTAGAAATCTCTGTTTTAAAAGAAAAAGAGGCTACAACACATTCTTTTTACATATGTATAAGAGAAATATCTAAAAAATTACAAATATACATTTTTTCTATACTACTTTTCTACTTTCTGTAAAATAGAAACAAAAATTATGAGAAAACAAAAGCAGGGATTTGTCTTAAAAATATACAGAACATTTCATATTATTAGTAAAGATACAATAGAATCCTCTAAAACTATCTTTAATTGTACCTATTAAAGTTGGTCAGGCTGCAGACCCCCAAATAAGAAAGCATTTAAACTATAATGTTCCATATAAAAATAAAACTAAAAACTCACTATTCCACATGATTTCTTCAAGGTGAATAATTCATGCAAAATTAGCCAATAAAAATGTGACTTACTAAAACAATTAAATAAAAACTTAATTATCAAACAATATACAAAGTAATGTATGTTGTTATTTCATGCCTCTCAAAATTATCTGAAAAAGACTAGAAAGAAAAGCAGCAAAATAAAAACTCACCAGCAAGACAGAGGTTCTAGTTTTAAGATTTAAGGCAATTTTCTCCCAAAACTTAATGTTAAATGACCTCTATAATTTAGAAATCAATTTTCATTTAAAAATTTTAGAAGGATATGATACATTGGGGGAAATGAGAAATGGATTTCTCAAGAAACTATTTTTTTTCACTATATGTGCCAGTGAGGAGACCACCATGGAGAGCAGCTGCAGGCATTAGAAAGTAAAAATGTCTGAAATGACTATAACTACACTGGATGCTCCCCATAGACTAAGGCTTCTAGTTTAATCTCAAGAGAAAGAAAAATAATATAGCCTACATCTACAAAATAGCAACATAACAACAAAAAATCTGAAGTCCTAATGTCCAAGTGTTAAACTATGATGAGTGCAGCAAACAGAAATATAGCTAACAGGCCTAACATATGTGAGAAACTTACACATCTGAATTGTTACCAGCAGCGTGGCATGATAGCCAATATGCACATATAATGTGAGGAGCCTAGCATCTACACACATCCGACACCCAGTGCATGCACTAAGCAACTGGAAAAAGAGGAGCAGATTTCAGAACATATTCAAAATCTTAAGTAAAAATCATTATGGGGGAGGGCAGACATATTTGCTACAGTTTGGGAGGCATGGAGAACTAGGATCAATGGCATAGAGATTGGAAAGAAGCAGATTTCAGTTCAAAATTAAAAGGCCTCCAGGCAAGAAAGTAATCACAGCACAGAGGGTCTATGGGCAAAGACCATCAGCTTCATAAGTAGTGCCAATACAGACAGGAATTGAAGTGCACTCCATGCAGTTAACACAGCTACAGAAGGCTCTTCTACTTCATAAAAGGTAAAGACATACCTGTGAAGTCTTCTGGATGCTAGAGTCTATGAATTATTCAGCCAACAATGTTTAATATGGTAGTTACAGGTAAACCAACATTGAGGATAAAATAGAATTCTATATGGGATTTCCTCATTATAAAGGAAAAAAAAAAAGGTAATTCAGGTGACTAAGGAACCACAGAACAGATAGCACTCTCCAAAAACATCAAACATGTACCTAGACCAACAACATAATGCAGAAGTTCTGTCATTCATCTTCCAGGGGAATTTCCCCCAATCTGACATATCTGAAATCCAGTAGTAACTTACCATCATGGTCACCAGGTGGCAACTGTTCCATAGATGTTATTGCTTGAGCATTTGTGCACCTGAATCACTGCTGTTCAGGCTGCTGTCATTTTAGTTAAAAGAAATATCTTATGGTTAATGACACTACAATTCCATGTTACCATACATAGAAAGGAACTAAAATACAGTGGAGTACAAATTTAGTATTAACAAGCAAACATCTGTCACTGAAGAATGTCTGCAATTCCATACTTTCATGCAAAAAAAAAAAATTATAATAATACAAGAGCTAGAGATAGAACTCAGTGAAAAAGTATTTGTGTTGCAAACATAAAGCCCTAAATTCAACTCTCAGTCTCAAACAAAAAAAACGAAATCAATTCATTTTGTTTATATTTTGAGATGTACATACAAGAATAAATTATGATATAAATCTGAAATTTGATAGATCTCAGCAATCTTATCAATAAATAATAAAATAAAAGCATCTAAGTGGTAGGAAAGAATTTTATCATAGTTTTGTCAGAAGAGCTGTCAATGATAAATCTGTGAATCAGTGCTATCTCAGAATCTGTAAAACACTGCCTTTTACAAATGTATTTCATGCTACATCTTTATCTATAGTATAACAGACTTTTAGAATTATAAATTTACAAGAAACTTAGAAGCTCATTTAAACTAACTCAATTTAGCATATGTATCCTTTCAATAATATATTGACTGCACCAGATGACAATTTTTTAAGGTGTTGAAATGTTCCCAGCAATTGTGAAAAGCATGCTATCCAAGAGGATTTCTCAAATACATCACATAGAGCCCCATAAAAGAGGGAGTGAATCTCAACAAAACTCAAGATTTATGTTGTGTGAAAGATACCACAAACTAGCATAGAATTGGCAAAGTAAAAGAATGTATTTACAACACATATAACTGATAAAATATTAATAGGAATTCCTACAAATCAGCAAGTTTAAAAGGGTGAAGAACTGAATGGACAGAGGCCAGAAAAATGCACGTCACAGAAATGAACATCGGCACATCTAACAATTTTCAAAGTGGCATTATACAACCTTTTTCCAGCTCAGTGAAGAATAAATGTACCTAGTGAGGTAATATTAAAAGTTTAATACAAGTAATTGTGAAATGAGTAAGAGTCATTTGACAGTAAAAAGGTTTTATTCTAATTTGCTAAACTAAAGTGTTTGCATATCCAGTTAATTTAAAGTAGGGCATACCTATGCCAAGAAAAAACTGTTTTATAGTTTCTACACAAATAGACATACTGCTTTTTTATTTCTAGAATTTGATTTTGTTGAAGAAAACACATTTGTAAACTTGAACACTGTTTTTAAGCACAATTCAATAAGGGAAACACCTACTGTGTCTGCTTCAGAAATAAGAAATTTGATGTTAACTGATTTAGTGATAACAGCTACAGCAATGGTTGCCATTTTAAGGGAAATGGCAAGTTGTTTATCAGTTGTTAGGAGGTCAGAATTCTAAGTTTCTAAGTTCTAGAACTAATGTAACGAAGGGGGGAGCCTGGGAATAATGAAAATCTACTTGACCTGTGCCATACAAGGAGGCTCCCAGATCAAAAAGAAAGCAGTACTGCTAAAGTTTGATTGTCTCACCAAATCCCAAACAAATCAAAGTGAACACATTCTCAAAAGCAAATATCCACTTTCATTTAGTTAAATCTACAGCCTATTTAAGTTAGTATGGGCAAGTTTTAATATTAAGGAATACCAATATATTTAAGAACCAAACAAGTTGTCTTTTATTTTTTTATTTTTTATTTATTTTTTTGGTCTTTTTGAAACAGGGTCTCCCTTTCTTTCTGGCTGTCCTGGAACTCACTCTGTAGACCAGCCTGGCCTTGAACTCACACAGATCCACCTGCTTCTGCCTCCCAAGTGCTAGTATTAAAGGCGTGCGCCACCATGCCCAGCTAGTTGTCTTTTTCAAAAAGCTAGTTACTATATATGTGTGTGTGTGTGTGTGTGTGTGTGTGTGTGTGTGTGTATAACATTAAATAGACAATGTGAATTTAACAAGTATCACCTTAATAACACACTGTATAAAACCATAAGGAACATAGTTTTATTTGAAAGATAAAAGAAAAGCCAAAGAAGTTTAAACGTTATAGGTAATAAATGAAAGAATTGCAAGAACATCCAGAAATCCAAATCTCAGAGATTGCTACAAAGGTTAGATTTTTTTTTTTTTTTTAGAATCTCAAAACTCTCTATATTTCATTATTACAAATAATTGTATTCACCAGCTCCTACAGAGTAGTGCCTGGAACCATTGTTCCTGGGGAAAGCAAAACAGATGGTTCTAGTCAAAGCCCCCTGAAGACTCGGCCAGCACCTATCTGCTGGGGGAGGAGCTCAAGGTCCTCCAAGCAGGATGAATGCTCTGGGAAGAGAAAGGGGCAGCAGCTTAAATCACAAACAGACAGGTGACTGGATGAGAGGTGAAACTGCATGTAAATTATGTTTGGCTTTAAATATAAAGATTTTAATGTTTTATTAGTAATAAATCCACCTTTTCCCCCTTAAACTGCTGTCACAACATGTATTAGTGGCCCCTGACAAATGCTTGAAATTGTTGCCATTATTATTACACAGGAAAGGCTTTGAAAGAATTCCAAGCAATCCATCCATGTCATACTTTGACAAAGCGAGTGAGAGGCTATGAGTAGGGAAGATTTAGCTCTAAGTGAGAGAAGGAAGCAAGCTTGTACTCTAGCCAGGGCTCTGCCCCACACAGCTAAGCTGTCTGACCTAGGGCAACTCAAAGAGAGGAACTTAATTTCCTTGAGATTCAGTCACCTAAAGTACAAAATAAAGGCATTAGATTAGGATATTCTAGTCATCAGTCTCCAACTTTAGAGTAATGACGAGAGAAGTATATCAAATAAGTAAGCAGCATTAATTTCATCACACAAGTATTTTCAGGTACTTTTTAATATAAGGAGCACAGCTTTTTAAACAAACTAACCAAAAAACAAGGATGGGGAAAAAACACTTGTGGTTTTTTTTTAAAAAGAAAAAAGCTAGAAAATGAAGGAAATTGTACATGTTATTTTCATAGCTTCTCTTTAATATAATGAATTTTAGTCACAAAGAAAGTAATCTATTGTTTTGGCTTTTAGTGTAGATAGAAAAGATTAAGAACCAACCTAAGAATTTGTATGTAATTTGCAACTTCAGTTTGAAATATTTAACTCCTTATGATGATTTCAGAGAAGGCAGGAAAAAAATCTAAGGAATTATAGTAATACCAATCCCCGCACAAAATGACTGACTCTACCCAGTTACAATGTTGGGAACTTTTCTCCAAAAACTCAAAATTTTAAAAGAATGATAATAAAAAAGGAAACAAAGATCCTTAGTATAATGAGTTGGGTTTTTTGCTTGTTTTTGTTTTGTTTTTACTTTTACAAACCCTCAAAGTGAAAAGCAATTTCTCTTTCAAAAAAAAAAAAAAGTCAATGACCTGAAGGTGTAGCTTGAGGGTAGAGTGCTTGCCTATCACATGCAAGACCCAGGGTTTAATCCCCAGCATCATAAACAAACAAACAAACCAGCCCACACCTTGGGAATTAATACTTTTAACTTACAGTGCTTTTTAGGCTTTTGTTTGGGTTTGGTTTTTGTTTAGTTTTGCTAGACAATGAATATGTACTTTGCTAGGGAAATTACAAAGCTAAACTTTTGCTTATTGCTCTCTAAGAACATCCTCTCTAATCAACCAATATATTTCACATTATAACTCTCACTGAGCATATATTCTTCAGTAGAACCTCCCAATGCTGGCTTATACTTGTACAAATCAAATATGTACTTTAAACAGTAACTAAGTCTTCACATAAACTTCTTTCTCCTTGTAGTAACAGTTTATTAAGTAGAAACTTCCAGAAAATTATAGTTAGAAGAAAACAATTTATGATATTTAGAAGCTTGGTTTTTAAATCACAAACTGCTTATTCAATGTATATTCAAAGCATGAAAAAAGGTTTGTTTTGTTGTTTCTGATTTTTCCCTGTGGAACAAACACAAAATACAACAGATTCTCTGAAGTAGTCTATAATTTCTTTAATTTGGTTTTTGTTTTGAGGGAACATTTTTATTTTTATTTTTTAATGTATATTTTTACTGAATTTTTGTGTAATTCATACAATACATCTTAATCATATTTAGACCCTGTCCCCTAGCTGGTTTTGTTTTTATGAGACAGGGTCTCCCTGTAGGCCCAGCTGTCCTGCCACTTCCTATGTAGACCAGGCTGACCTGGATCTTACAGACATCTACCAGCCTCTGCCTCCTGAGTGTTGGGATTAAAGGATAGACTAGACCCTACCAGTCTAGTCTATAATTTTTAAGAAATTAATATACAGATGTTAAAATTAAATGTAGAAACAAATTAACACTGGTATCTATATATTCATTTATATAGCTAAGAATGAATTTGTGGAAATATGCATATACCTATTTTCTTTAGTCAGCATATACCTGGCCATGGTGGTGCATGTGTTTAATCCCAGCACTGGGGAGGCAAAGGCAGGTAGAGCTCTGTGAGTTCAAGGCTAGCCTGGTCTACATAGTAAGTTCCAGGACAACCGGGGCTACAGGGAAAACCTGTCCCAAAAAAGACCAGAGAAAAAAAAAAATACCAAAGAGTCAGCATACAATTATTAATGTCATGGAAAATATACTACCCCAATTTTTTTTATTTTTTTTGTTTTTTTTTTTTTTTTTTGAAGAACCAGGGTCTCCCTATATAGCTCCAGCTGGCCTGGAACTCACTTTGTAGACCAGGCTGGCCTTGAACTCACAGAGATCCGCCTGCCTCTGCCTCCCAGTGCTAGGATTAAAGGCGTGCGCCACCAGGCCCAGCCAAAATTTCTATTTTATAGAAAATATTCACATACTAATTCTTCTCTAGACAAGGTATTTCCAAGGTAACACATTGCCACTGCTCACAGAGCACCCAACTTTAATTTGTGGTTTTGACAAAATGAAGCTTAATGCTTTTTCCATCTCAGAGTTTCCATTATTCTGCATTAAATGTTTAAAAGAGTATAAGTTTACATTAAAAAAAAAATATATATATATATATTTCTTGAGCAAGTCACTTTATATTTAACTCTGTCTGTTGGTTCTCCAAAACAATCGTTTTTAAAAGAGACTGACTCTTTCCCACTTAAGTCTTATTAGCCCTTAGTTCACATTAGATAGGATACATAATTTCATTAAAAAGTATAATATCACTTCAAGAGATGGTAACAGAATGGCAGAATTTAGGGAGTTAAAGAAATCTTGTAGAACATGCAATAAAACTCCATTTTCTAAAATGTCTCACACCCCATTCCACAGATAAGGAAAATGAGGTCCAGTGAGGCTATGTGTTTTACTTTACATGAGTATAAAAACTGACAAATACACTTCCCTTATGTTTCATCACATGTGCACACAACAAAAATAACTTGTGCTAGTTTTAATTTCAGTATATCAATGACAGATGTAAGTCAATAAGACTCGGATTAAAGAACTACATAATCAAAACTTGGTTAAAGAAATGTATATAAATTGTCATTACAGTGAAACTCTTTGATCATGTGTCAACCTTGTAGTTATCTTTGAGATTTATTACAAATTCCTAAGAGATAACTTTGAATTTTCAGAAGTCAGTCATGTTTTGCCCCCTAATGTTTTAAATGTTACAACAATCAATATTTTATCATATACTAATGTTTCACTAAGATATGTGTATATGCAACAAATTATTTTATTTTATAAAGCTCTATTTGTAAAGGTCTAAAGTCATGATATAATTTAAATATATTAAAGATTATCCAGTAAGTGAATTGATATGTAACAGCAAACACATGTCTATAGTTTAAGTTTGACTAATGCAGACAGAAGACTGAAGAAAAAAAATAAAAAGTATGATGGCAGTAATGAAGTGCATATAAATGAGAAATCGGGATGCTATACCGAGCTTTGGGTCCAGAGAGCTAATATTTCAAAAGCTCACAACAGGAGCACTACACAAACTATGCTAAGACACGGACTCAAGACTACTTCAGTAAACAAAAAGGAGCATCTCTCCGAAGGAAAGCAAAGAAAGAAATCTCAGCAACTGATAGCTGTTTATTCACAGAAATGTAACCTTTATCCAAGAAACGGTTTTACCAAAAACCATCAGTTGTACTAGTGTTTCTATATGAATGTAAGAAAATTATACAGATGAGCTAAAAACCATCACTAATTTCTATTTTACTATGAAAGGAATAAAAATAATGTGTAATGTTTCACGAGTTAAATATTACATGACTTTGTAAAATGACATTACTGAGATTTCCTTTAAAAAGTAACAGGGTTTTATATATACTATATATGCAAAAAAAAAAAAGTAACAGGGTTTAAGTGTTAACATTTTACTAAAATATTTTATTCAAAGTAATACTTAGTATTTAATTGATGCAATATTATAAAGAGTATGTTTTTACTGGTTTCTGATTAAAGTCTCTAATCAGATTATGTGTTCATGTTGTCAGTTAAAATATATCTTTTCTTAAATGATATACCTACATACACTTTCCAAATATGCTTGGTAGGAAACACATTTTAAAAAAGAAAATCTATGAAAGGCTGTCGAAAGAATAAAAATGACAAGCTAGTATTTCTCACTTTGGAAACTTGTATCTGTTTTATGACTTAGTCTCTGGATCTCATGCCAATAAAGTTGTACCATCAAAATGCCTCATAATATAAGTTGCTTCAACCTGACAAACAGAATCTTCAGCAAGAATCTGAAGGAACAAGGCCGGAGAGTGAGTGTGCTAAAAACAGGAAAGCATCGCTCACGTGATGAAAGGGAACATTACATCTTTGTGAAATCATTCCTCAAAGAATACAAATAAGGCAATATACTTGTAAATCTAGGCATCTGGTACCCTTTAAAATATAAAAAAGGAAATTAAGTTTGGGGCCAAAATTGAACCCTAGAACATTCATATTTACTTTTCCCACTGCTCATTAACACTTGATGAAAAATACGAATGCACAAGAAAATATACTTTGTGATGACAATCTTGACAATCTCTCATTTATCAACTTAAACACCTTAAAAAGTATTATTTTGAAATATTTTATATCAGATAATGGAAAACATTTTGGGCAAAAAAAAAGAAAAAAAGCTAAGAATAATTCTCAAATATTCTGGTAGCATAATTCAAACAATAAAATGCACTCCATTTTACTAATCACTGGAACACTGTTTCATTAAGTACATTAAAGTCAGCATAATTTAGAAATTTAAATAATATAAAGCTATAATGCTGCAAAATGTTTTCAGGTACCTAAAATTTAGTAAATTATTCTCATATCCTCAATAAATATTAAAAGGTGTCATATATTAAAACTGGTTATAAGATGCCAATAAAACATTGTTCTTCTATAACTCATGTAAAAATCTATCTAGTTTGAAAAACAATAAAATTATTTATAAAATATGTCCCCTTTTAAAGGTACATTAAAAGGTTATAGGTAAGCTGAAAACTTGTGTTAATTATTCACTGTTTAGCTTCTCACGTAAAGTATTAAGAGAAATTAATATACCAATAATGATATTAATAAAATCAGTATATTAGGTTTGTTTGAATGAGAACAATGTTCTTCTGTTAGTAAGGAATACAAATCACTTCAATTTGGCTGTGTGAGACACAATTCTTTTGAAACTGAGCAGTTTGAGGAAGTGGTGTTGCAATCCTGTCCTTTTTATGAAAACCATGACAAAGTAAAGGTCAAATAAATAATCTGCATGATACCATCCTCCTAAGAAAAAGTACAGTCTTAACCTACTACTACCAAATGAGCTATATATATAAAAGAAATATAGTCACCTACAAAACATATTGCATCTGATTAAAAGTTATTTTCAAGTAGTGTATGGTAACCTAAAGCTTACATTTGATATGTCATCAATTATAAAAGAATTGGTATATACTTGTGAATTCAAACATCTTGTACTTCAATTTCTAAAAACATAAAATGGTGAAAGCTGATATAAAATTCCATTAAGCTAATTAAAATTAACAAATAATTACACATGTACAAATCAAAAGTTTCTTACTTTTTGTGTTCAAAAAGTCCCACTAAAAACATATAGTCCTGTCAGTGTATCAAATTAGAGTTAACACAGTAGATTATCTAAGACAGAAAAACTACCTATATATGTACTTTGTCTTACCAATATATGGCAGAGCATAACCATTTAACCATTAATAAGTAACAACCACCAGGCAAAATATGTTTCATACTTCATTAAAACCCCACTAAAGCCAAGAGATGCTAGAAACCACCTTCGCCCTGGCCACTGCATTCCCTCCTGACCTCACTCGGCTGAGGCTGCTAGAGGGTAGGTGAACGGGCAACATACTCTCAAGTAAGCCTTTATTAAGTATGAGAAATAAATTATATTAAGTGTTACTTTTTGAACTTAGAAATGAGGGAAGGGGTTGTTAAGATATCAAATTTACTGGGAAAATAATTATGTGAGAAATAAGCTGCTGTCATAAGAGAGACTTGCCAGATATTACACTTAAGCAAGTTGTTATACACACCTTTCGAATCAATTTTGTGACACAGAGATTAGGTCTGATACTAAATCGTCTGAGAACAGCAAAAGCCCAAGGGTGAGGGGAAACGTCTTCCTGAACAACATTATCAATACTTTAGTGGTGTTTGTAATCAGTAAAGGATCAAGGTTATTCAATTGTTCAAGACCTATTATAAACTGCTTTTTTATAACTCCCTTCCACATTACAGTTTCTGATAAATAGAAAGTAAATCTCATGTCCGTGGTTTTACCAAATGCAATTCTAAAATTTGAGAATTACCTGGAAATTTGTGAGAACCCACAGAAAAGTCATCAGAAGCAGACACATATTAAGTATTAACTGTAATGATGACTGTCATCTTTCTATAGTGATATGTCATTATATAGGAATGTTAATTAAGGCATAAAATGACTTGTTAATTGAGAATGAATCCTGAATAAATACATTTGTGTTTATACATTTACTAGAAAATCCAACTTGGAGACTGGGCCATAATAGACTGCAGTTCTATTTTCTAAAATGCTGACATTTGAGCAAATGTTCCCATGGAATGTTTGCCTGATTCATGGACTGACATTTCCTCTGTAACTTGCTTAACTAAAAAGGAGCGATGCAGGCCAAACTCCACCATACCCACAGGCAGCAGGCTTTTACTTGTGCTGTGACTTTTGTATAGTTTCTCTTTTGCCTCCCTCCTCCCCCTACCATCTACTCACTGTCTTTTTCTTTGGACATGCACATTATCTTAGCTGCTTCCAATCATCTTAGAGGAGTAGATGACATACCTAAAAAGATTAAGATCCACCCCCCTGAGATTTGTCCACAAATTCGGTGTATTTTAGCTTCCCACCCCTTCCTTTATCTTGCTATACTCTTGGATCCATAGTATCTTATTTTAGGGTTAACTACAGAGCCCAGGGAGCTAAACTGATGGAAATCAGTTTGTCACTAATCTTTCATTCTAAACCCTAACCACTCTTGTCTGTAACACTTTGCTGCCATCTATGTGTATAAAAAAGCACAACATTCTCCCATGTACTAGAAACTTTTCGTGGGTTCCAAAAGGAATCCTGTTGCTCATCTAGACAAAGAAGAGGATTCAGAAATAATTTCCTTTCCCACCTAAATGCAGAGGCTTGCCAGCACTTTCTATTACTTCCTCTATGAACCAACTCCACAAAACTGACTACTACTAAATCTAATATTATTTTAAAGAGAATAATTTTCCCATTATTGATAATAATAAATTTTAATTAATGTGTTAACTTTTAACAAGTTAATAACTGAAAACAAAAAGATAAAAATAAATGTTTAGATTTTAAGATTCCTAAGTAAATAATTCCAATAAAATAAGTTATCATTTATAAAAACTGCCATTAAATAGCTTGCCAAATGACAGGATTAAATGATTTCTTACCCAAAATACTTTAATAATATTTATTATAAAGTAAAAACAAAAGTAGCAGTTATTCTCACAATTAAACTCAAATATTGGTGATGTGATGTGATGTGATGTGATGTGATGTGATGTGATGTGATGTGATGTGATGTAATCAAGTACCTCTACTGAATACTGAAATGCTTCTCTTCTAGGGAAGATGGAGAAATCTACCAGAACATACCACAACCTTTCAGCCTGGCTGTGAAGTCTTAACAAATATGAACCAAACATTCTTGGGTGAGTCATGTGGGAGCAGGAACACAAACAAAAATGTCTTCTAATCAATCCATAAGAAAGGAAAGAAAAGTTACTGACAGTCAGGACTACTGACAGTCGTGAAGAACATCCTTCAAAAGTTAGTTTATTTATAGATATTACTGGTTTCTAAAAGGCTGGTGGAGATGAGAGTGGAAAGGTGCTAAGGCAAGGATGGGGAACTAGCCCTGAATCTAGGGCCTTGAATTAAATGCAATGAGGAGCTCTAAACTCGCTACTTCCATTCTGATCTGTCCTACATGACAACTCATGATCACCATCAAAGAAAGGATCTTCTCTGTCAATTTTAATTTAACTACCACTGCTGGTTAATTTTAATTTAACTAGCACTGCATTTTAAAAGATGCAACATTTTCTAAAGAGTTCTCCATCTATTTCTCTAATGATGAACTTAATAATATGCCAAGACTTCATGCAGTTTCTTATAAATAAAGCAATTTAAATTCATTGCATATTTTTAAAAATTAACATCTGCAAACTTATTGTAATATATTATTAAAAACAACAATAAAATTGTACCTATTAATCCTCAATATAAACATTAAAAATAAACATGTATATATTAAAATAATCTTCTAAATTTTTTTTGTTGGTACTGATAGTGTACAACTAATGATTTATATAAAAACTAATAGAAAAAATCCAGACGAGTTAAAGTCTTTTGAATTAGAAAAGGTTTTATTTTATCTTATTAATCCAAACTTTAAAGACTCAACTTTAACAAAGCAAATTTTATAATGAGTATTTGTACTAAAATAATAAACTCAGATGCTTAAACCAAGCTCTATTAGGTTTTTAAAAAATAATAATAATTCAAAATCCCTAAATTTGCACAGAATTTTGGGAAGAAGGAAGGTACATCTACCTCTGATATTAAACAAGATATTACTCACATACTCATCCAATTAGGAATCCTAAAATCTTTTCCATTCATCATTAAACATTTACCAAAAAAAGTTTCACTCACTCTGCATTTACTAGCAACTTACAATTTCTCCCATTAGTATTTATGAATTCATCTAGATACTGACATTAAGGTAAAAATGAACATTTAGACAGTTTACTTAATTTTAGCTTAATATGTATAAATTGTTACAATACTAAAATAAGAGTACTTTGGATTTTATTTAGTAAGCAAGCTACTACTGTAAATAGAGTAAGGCTGGAAAAACTAACAAGCACACCTTTGTGTGGTCCACTAATTATATACAAAATTCCAAACATTATTAGCTGTTATGAAAATTACAATACCACCTAGATCTAATAAAATAAAACAATCTGTTTGAACAGGGAGAGGATAACTTTCATAGAGTGTTTTCTCCCATATAAATTCTTAATGGACTATAAAGGACTTTTTAAGTGGTTTTAGATTTGAATTCAATTGCTTAAATCTATAACAGGTTTCCAAGAAAAATCTGAGCCAGATGATATACAGAGATCCCCACCAACAGTGTATACTCCTACCTACCTTCATGAATATAAGGTTTAAAAAAGCCAAACTTCATCCTAGGAACCATGGAACTGACTAGCCATATTTATAATACTAAAGTTTATATGCTATAAATGTGAACATTAAATTATAAAACGAAAAGGTATTCCTATTGTAGTTTTTACTGGTAATAAAATAATTATCAACTATACTAAATATCATAGGGCTTGTGCCTATACAGAAGAAGGGATAATCACCAATCAGAAAGAAATCGGGGCTTTCTTCCTGAAGCAAAACACAACTGTCCTTGGCCACAGGTTTGCCACATTTTAGTAGTAAAATGAAAGCACCCAGCACCCTGCCACCTACCTACTCACTTCCACTGGAAAGGAGCTACATTTTCAGAACCCGACACTAACTTGACCTATATAGAAGGTCAAGATCCAAAACAAGACAAGGAACTCAAACCTCTACCAAATTACAGCCTTCTGTTACTAAGGCCTCTTGATTATTTCAATATTCACAATACGATAACAAACTAGAAGATTCATGTTACTCTAAACACATCCAACAATTACATATATATCCTCAAATGCTGTATGATTGTATTGATTCACATGTATATTAAGTAAAATAAGTTATCTTCAATAATTCAACATATTAGTAAGTAGACAAAAACACTGTGGTCATTTGTGATGAGTTGATTCTAAAAATTCTTGTTTCCCTGTATATTAATGTTATCTTAGTGCTCATGCTGAACCTTGCATTGTATTCAGGATCTTCCTAGCTGTAAAAACACCACTCATATGGGATTAATTATATCCAGTTCCCTCCAGCTTAAACTTTTTTCAATTTAACCTATTACACTGAAACTTCCTTTTCTATAGTAAATGATAGAAATGAAAAAGAGAGGTAAAACTTCTCTCAGAGTTCAATGACACCCATCTTTGGTCATCTCAGTTTAGTAGCACAAGAAGACAGACTGGCATCAGCCCTAGGTTCAAGGCTAGAAAGAGCTTGGCTGCCCATGAGGCAATTTCAGACATATACTTGGTGAAACAAGGGCTTGCGCTGGGTTACTGCCAAGAACTCTGCCACCTCAGAATTCTATGGCCCATGTAATACAAAACAAAGGGCCCCAAATACCATTTCTCTTTTTGGAATATGTCATACAAGCTAATGTTTTAACAGCAGGAACTATAGGCATCTGACCAAAGAAAACAGTCTTGCCTATCATTTCAAAGAGCAGCTAAGACAATCCACAAGTTTCACCCTAGACAGAAGCAGCAATGACCACCATGCTGACCATAGAACTTTAGTCTATCCACTTCTGCCTCATGGTAACTTAAACCATGAAGAAACAGCACAGTATGATTCAGGGGTGCAGCAGTGACAGAATAGGTGGTTTGCATTTCCTTCCCTCGATGCCTGCTGCCTTCACTGTTGACCTACTCCCTGAAGATAGTGGTGTCATTGCTCCTAGGAATACTTACTATTTGCAAACTAGATGACCAAGACTTTTGGCCATCAAGCTGAGCATTCATTAAAGGTTGGCAAAGTCCAGAGAATAAGGCAGATGGTACCTAAGGAGTATTACAGTCCAGTGCAAATACATAGGCCCACAGACAGAACCACAGTAGAAGGGACCAAAAAGCTAAGGCAAGTGGCTCACTACCCAGATAAGAAAACAGAAGCTTAGAAAGGCTGAGTACCCTGATGAAGCAAAGTCAGTATACAGAGAGACTAAGATTTTGAAATCAGGGAATATTCCAAGTCCCAGAGTCTTGGGAAAGGTAGGGGAGGGGCACTGAATGTAAAGTTTCAGAATGTGTTCAAGGAATTCTAATGTACACTCCTGAATTAAGAGCTCTTTCCTGTGTACTACAAGTTCTCATGAGAACATTCCTGCCTTCTGATATCATATTTAATCCCTATATTAAACTAGTTAAATGTCTCCCCACTGCACCCTGCATTGGGCCTAGTAAAAGGCAGAGGTGTAGATGACCATGTTTGTCCATGATGACATAATGAACTCTACCACGTAACTGTGTAGGCCATAGGGCAA
Organism: Rhizomys pruinosus; assembly: GCA_009823505.1. Lineage (NCBI taxonomy): Eukaryota > Metazoa > Chordata > Mammalia > Rodentia > Spalacidae > Rhizomys > Rhizomys pruinosus. Next base: position 648,839 of record VZQC01015718.1, on the reverse strand, counting down.
GGCCCTGACTCTCATTTAAGAACATTCCTTCAAACTGCAATAGCAATGTTCCCTGTCTACTCATTTTCCTGCTGTGTTCACACCTCCCTGCCAGGCCCCCAGGATCCAAAATAAATAAATGAATGAGTAATAATACAGAAAAAAATAGTACCTCTCTGATGCTAGCTATGGGGTTTTATAGACTACCCCTTACTCTACTGTAATTGCACAGTAAATGGCAATGTTGTTGCAGTTTTGTTTTGTGCTGTAACTGAGTCAGTCAGGTATTAACCAGATAGTCCAACTGTCCCTCCCTTCATAATGCAGTTCTTTCATGACTTTAGTCATTTGCCCCTTCTCTCAAGAGATTCAGGCATATTGGGATGAATACTGCAGTTATCAAGCTGTAAATTGCAACTTAGAACCTCCAGGAAGGTGAATTAGTTTACTGAATTAAATCACTTGGGTCCTTTCCCAGGGTCCAAATGTAATTTCCAACTTCATTTGCTGGACTTCTTTCTATCTCACCTCTCCCTGATTCTTACTTAGTGTCCTATCACTACTGCACTAGCTCCTTGGCACACAATCACCCCTGCTTTGTGACAAGCTTCATGAGCCTGAAACCTCTTGTGGAAGACTGCACAGGCTCATTCCCTTTGGGCTTTCCCATTCAAAATCTGCCAGCTGATCTGCACTACTAAGGGAAGGGAATCTCAGGTCCCACCTGCCTTGCCATGCCTGAGTTTATCCCTGCATCCAGAACAAATCTCCTCACTGTCACAAAACAAAACTAAACAAACAACTCTCAGAGAACAGAAAGGGAAAGTAATAAGGATAATTAGAGACTCAGATGAGGAATGTAAATTATGGAATTAGTCATGTTGAATAAGAGAACATGAGAGAGATGATAATGGTCTTTAGCACTAAAATGAGATTTGAAAATTCTTCTCAAAAACTAAAAATTGAAGACTAAGCAATTTTCTATCTCTACCAAAGACAGGTAAGAAATGAATACAGAAAGAAACATGATAATGTGGTAGTAGACAATACTGTTTTATGTCAGAATTACCACTGGCAGAGATTATTATTTTCTTTATTAGCCTTTAAAATAAATTATACAGAGCTGGTGAGATGGCTCAGTGGTTACAAACACTGGTTGCTCTCGCAGAGGACTCTTGTTTGTTGCCCAGCACCCACACGACAGCTAACAACTGTCTATAACTCTGGTTCCAGGAGATCTGACCCCCTCTTCTGGCCACCACAGGCATTATATGACACAGGTGCACTTACAAATATGCAGGTGAAATTACTTATACACATAAAAATAAATAAAATTTAAAATGAAAAATAAAATATATAATATGAAGACCTGAGTTCCCATCTTGGATTTGACAATAACCAAATGAATGATTTGAGCAAGTGACCTCATTTGTAAAATTGAAAAACATTATCAAATTATTTCTAAAAGTCCTGCCAGCCTTATGACTGCCTAATTTTCATGTTTGAAAAACTCAGGGCAATTCCAACATGACACTGTGAAGCTAATGCAAGTAACTCTGGACTACGCTCACTGTGGAAAGATCCCGCCCAACACTATGACTGTACACATGATGTAAGAACACCAAAGAAGTTGTAAGGACAGTGAACAAATCTAAAAAGCACAACAGTAAATGCTGAACAGGTAAGAAACACTATTTATAAGGGAATCAAAAACTTCAAAAAGCAAGTTCCTAAACACTTCCTCTACCAAGATGAGCAGAACTATAAACTGGCTCCTTTGTTCCTACTTGAATGATGTCACCATTTGAGGTCGTCACCATTCAAAGTCTAACTGCTTTTAATAGCTAGTACATTTCAGTCATCTCTCACTTTCTCCCACATAAGATCCAATCAGCCTTTCAATGAACTACTTCATGAGTCACAATTTTTCTGTTTATGATTCAGAAAAATGTCTTCAGTCAGTATTTCCCAGACTTCTGTGGGTTTATTCCAAGAACCAATTTCGTCTTCATTGGTTTCCTACAGGAAACCAGACCAACTTCCTATTATTTTATTTTCCTTACTTTTAGCATACCATGGCCTGTACAAAATTAACTGGAAGTGAGATGATAGAAGAGTTTATTTTATACAAAGAGAAGCCAATAAAAACAATGCCTTGTCTCAAAGTCACAAATTCAAAATTAAATACAAAATGTACTAATATTAGAACCATCTTTTAAAAGAGCACAAAATAACATGGCGTTCATTTTAATCTTACGGCAAGCATTCCACTAGTCAGAAACAAATGTTTCTTTAAAAAAATTTTCTTCTGTGAACACTATAAATCCTACAAATGGTGATCAATATAGACAAATTAAATGTAGCAAATAAAATACTTTTTTTCCCCTGATAAGATAGGAAAACTGACCAAAATCTAAAACCTAACCACCACCTAGAGAGCTGTGTGACACAAAGCACTGTGGCCCTGCCGCCTGACAGGAGAACAGTGAGTATACTGGGCCTTCCTCTCTAAGCCAATTCAGCCCTCGGCTATGAACCAGCCTATTTTTTTTTTTTTTTTTTTTTTTTTTTTTTGGTCTTTTTGAGACAGGATCTTCCTTTAGTCCCAGCTGGCCTGGCACTCACTATGTAGACTAGGCTGGCCTTGAACTCAAAGAGATCTGCCTGCCTCTGCTTCAGGAGTGCTGGGATTAAAGATGCCACCAATTAAAGGCGTGAACCAGCCTATCTTTAGCTCCAGTGTAGCCATAGGTATGAGAGAAATGGGATTTTAAAGGACATGGTAACTATGGATTGTATTCAAGTTTTGTCTCTTATTATTAGGGGGACACTGAGAAGTATTTGTTGTTTATTATTCAAAACTACACACTGCTTGGAAAAAGACTTGTGAGGGTAAAGAACTGGGGCTTACATAAGCAGACTTGCCTGTGACTCCAGTCTCCCTACTCCTGACTGCAGGTGTACTTTGGGGCTTTAAAAGCACGCCTTTAATCCTAGCACTTGGGAGGCAGAGGCAGGTGGATCTTTGTGCATTCAGGGCCAGCCTGGTCTACAGAGTGAGTTCCAGGACAGCTGGGACTTTAGGGAGACCCTGTCTCGAAAAGACCAAAAAAAAAAAAACAAAAACAAAAACAAAAAGCTAATAGTCATGAAATAGTAAGGAATAGGACACTTTATATCAGACTCAAAATCTGACACATTAAAAGAAGAAAATCTAAGAAGCATACATTTAAGGCAACTTCATGGATGAACTAAGACATCAGAAACTCCTGAGAATTATTTCTCAAAATGTGGTTCCCAAGACTAGGCTTACCATTGACTGGCCACATACCAAAGTTCTCACCTTTACCCTAGACAAGAAAGCAGAGATTCTGGGGAAGAGTCTATCTACATTGAGGAGATGGTGATACAGGCTTTACTATCTTATTTTCTCTTCCATCCACCAGGAAATTTCTAGAAAAGAATCTATTCATTTTACATTTCCCTCTTAACTCCTCAAGTTCTAAAATCCCTGTGCTGACTGCTTCAGTCTCAATTCTTCTGGTGCTCTTTTTAAAGGTCCTTAGACAGGAATGAGTGTGGCTCACTGACAGAACACTCATCTCCCATGCATGAGGCCCTGGTTCCATCCCCAGCAGTGCAAAAGCTGCCAAGTGAGCTCCAGCCTTATGCCATAGTCCTTGATCTTCTCCTGTCCTATAACCCTTTCTGCCTGAACTAGCCTTCACACCACCCTACTTTTCCTCCTTGCACCCTCTTACCAGAGGCATGCTCTCAATGGGCAATCTTCAGTCTTCTTTCTCCTCCAGTCACATTTCAAGGGCTCTGAGAGATGAATTTATACCACAAGAGACTATTGTATACGCTAATTTTAAATTACCTCATGATCTGCTTTCCCTGAGTGTTCTCAGGTACTGGTAGGAAAATCTCTTTTGTAGTGGTTTCATCAACTGTCTGGTCACATGAGCACCATGGCTGTCCCTCCTCCCTATTGGCCAAAGAGTCCAACCAACCCATCAGGTAACCTGTTTCATCTTCCACCTCCATTTCTGTTGTCATCATCTCATGCAACACCTTCCTATGTCTTTTATAGCCTAACGTGTAGATTCTGCCTGCTATCATTCATGTCCAAATGCTTTTCTTTCCAGTTCAACACATAAAGAAGCTACCCTGCTTAGCACAACTCTGGTCTAGTCCAACTTCCTATTTCTCCTCAGTATTTTTGGTGCTCACCTGATTATTTGAATGTTGTACACTAAAAACATGGCCCAAGTTTCCTCATTTCGGACTCTTGGTTTTGTGTTATTACCTCCATTTTAACACTCCATTTCCTACAATATCTGTAAATGCCACCCATATAACTCACTCAAGACCAGAGCCAATGCTCAATCCTCTTGAAGGATCCCTCAGGAGAAACTTCTCTCTCACCTTCCGCTAAAGACTCGAAGCTTCTGTGCTAACTTCTGACACTTGCATCAATCATTCCTACTAAACTGAAATCTTCCATAGCATAAGTAGATTTTATACATTTCTATTCTCCATATTTCTGTTCTCCACTAAACAAAGCATGATCCTTTTGATGATTTATATACTCAACAAATATTTGTTGAAGGACTAAATGATGATTAAAAAACAAAATTCTTAGGCTGTAGAGATGGCCCAGCAGGTAAAAAGTACTTGCTGCCAACTGATGACATAATTTTGATTCCCCAGTACCCACAGAGAACCAAGTCCTCTAAGTTGTCCTTTGAGCTCTACTTGTATACTATGACGTGTGTGTACAGCTACACCTTTCCCCCCCCACGTGCATAAGTAAAGTTTTTAAAAACCCTTAAAATTATTAGTTAAGGGACAAGAGAGTGGCTTGACAACTAGGAGCACTAGCTGATCTTGCAGAGGACTCGGGTTTGATTCCTACATGGTGGTTAACAATCATTCATAACTCCAATTCCAGGGGAATCCAGTGCTCTCTTCTGATCTCCATAGGCATTGCATGCCTTGGGTGCACTTATATACATGCAGACAATACACTCATATACATAAAATAAAAATAATTTAAAAAATTCTTAATTAAGCACCATTCCTGCCAATTAACTGACCCTTTAAGAGAAGTAGCCAAAATACCATAGAAACAGATAAATTCACATATGTAATAATTAAGAAGGAATCATCCCACTATCTTTGCTTCCTATTAGTTATAGTACAATCATTCTATAATGATACCAAAGTACTGTGCTGCTCACTGTATTTCCTTTAGAGGGAATATAACATTTTAGAACTACTACTATATTTTAGAGAACAGAAAGAACCAGCTCATTTGATAGCAACATGGTAGAAGGGTTATCTATAAGCAAACATTTATAAAATTTCTTCAATCCTCCCTAACATGCTGGTTTATAGCTTCTAGTGGTGATAAACCATCTATGATCAAAAGAAACTTTTTAGTCTTAGGGAAACTGAATAACAAAATGCTCATTCCCAAACATTCTATTTTGTCTGGAATATACTCTCAAGGATGGTCAGGAAGGTCAAAAGCAGGCAGATTAATTACAATGTGAAAGACAGACTGCCTGCCTCAATTAGGGGAAAATAGTTTTCATTCCTGGAATGACAGTCCTCAGTAAGATAAGAAAACAGATAATTTCTCAAGTACAAAATTCTAAAACACCCTACCAATATGGGAAAGACTGAAATTTCACAGGAAAACAGCTCCACTCAAACATAAAGGTGCTCATAATTTCATAGGCCAAAATTTAAGCCTAGACACAAAGCACAGTAATCAAAGATTAAGAAACCAAAGAAGCTAGGGATATAGCTCTGATATAACAGGTGCTTAGCATGTATGAGGTCCTGGGTTCAATTCTCAACACCAAAAAAAGAAAAGAAAAGAAAAGAAAAGAAAAGGAAGGGAAGGGGAAAGGATGATAAAAGGTATCATTATGACCAATATGTGGTAAGCCTTCAAGCATGGCTTTTTTTTTCTTTTAATTTATTTTATGTATATGAATGTACTGTCTGCATGTAGGTCTGTGTACCCGTGTTGTGCAATGCTGCGGAGGTCAGAAGAGGATGTCGGATTCCCCTGGAACTGGGTTCTCCTGGAATTGGAGTTACGGGATGGTTCTCAGCCACCATGTGGGTTCTGGGGATCGAACCCAGGTCCTCTGTAAGAGCAGTCGGCGCTCTTAACCGCTAGGCCATCTCTCCAGCCCCCAGGCATGTCTTACAGAGAAAAATATTATTGATGAATGATCCTTAACTTTGAAATTTTACTGGCACATGGCTAGACTTAGTGCATTGTTTCATTAGACAAGGTTCCTAATTCCTGCCTTAAGCAGCAGAGGTGTGGAAAGCAGGCACATTGCCTCCAGGGCACCTTAAACACTTATTCAAATAAAATTATTATATTTGTTCACAAAACAGAAAAAACTGCTGATAGATTTTTCTGGACTTGTTTTTATCTTAGAGTTATTTGCTTTTATTTCTAAGCTCTGCTAACCACCTGATTGGACAGATACCTAACTAGAACTATATCAACCCTAGTTTCAGATTTCTTTCAGCCTAGGGAACACTAAGACACGGCCACAAAATACTGAGTTAAGCTTGAGCTAAAAGGCTAGGATGAGCTTCTCAGGTTTGCCTTGATTTCTTCCAGACAGAACAACTAAGAAAGGTATGCAGGGCACCAGAGAATCTGAGTTTAAGGAAGAAATCAACATTAGGAAGGTCACAATGAGGAATGGGCTTTCTTCCCATTAATTGTTTTACTATTCACAACAAAAACTTAATTCAGGTAATTTTAACATATTATTAAGACTCAAAGAACATTGTTCTATCAGCCAGTCCTACAACAACTAAAATTAAGGTCTTACTAAGTTATTCCTTCTAAGATTTTAACAAATATTCTCTCACAAACTCATATGAAATGACATAAAATGACTACTGGGAACAGCTCAAAATAAATGTAAATCGTTATTTCAATGTTAGGAGTAAGATTTTATTCTATTATTCAGGAACAGAAATCACCCTTAACGGGGCTGGAGAGATGGCCTAGCGGTTAAGAGTGCCGACCGCTCTTGCGGAGGACCCGGGTTCGATCTCTAGCACCCACGTGGCGGCCGAGAACCATCTGAAACTCCAATTCCAGGAGAACTCCAGTTCCAGGGGAATCCGATGCCCATTTCTGATCTCCGTAGCATTGCACGACACGGGTGCACAAGCCTACATGCAGACAGTACATTCACCCACATAAAAAAATAAAAATAAATTAAAAAAATTAAATCACCCTTAAAAACAACCTATCAGTATTTTTATTAGGAATGTTTCTCAAAATAATACTGAGGTGTGAGCTTGTTATTGTACTGAGACATCACAATACACACATGTGAAACAGAGAACACTGCATGGACGCAGCCAAAGAGACCATGACAATGCGAAGGCTTTACCTTGACATGGCTCTGGGCTCCAAGGTTGTAGATCTCTGTAGGCTTGACTTCATTAATGATTTTTACCAGGCAGGTACTGTCCGTGAGGTCACCATAGTGCAATTTCATGTCTTTAGGATTCAGAAACAGATATATCATTAGATACAAGTAAATAAGACAAACATTGTTTCTGAAATATCAAAAATGAAACACATATTGAGCAAGTATGGAAACCAGGATCAAAACAGAAATGTTGCCAGGTAGGATGGCACCTACTGGCACTCCCACATTTGTGACAATGAGATAGAAGGATCTTGAGTTTGATGACTTAGCCTGGATGACTTAGTAAGATCTTGACATCCCTAACCTCCCAAAAGAAAAACCCAGAAAAGTATTTCATGATTCTGAATAGCAGAGTAGAACAGCTATTTTTAGAGAACATACAGAAAAGATATGTTTGTATGGATTTGTAATAGCAAACTCAAATGGACTTGTTTAACTTTTTTAATTTCTTGAAGATGTTATACAATAAACATATCATAGAGTTCTAGGTAGCTGAAACATATATAGCGCACGCCTTTAATCCTAGCACTTGGGAGGCAGAGGCAGGCAGATCTTTGTGAGTTCAAGGCCAGCCTGGTCTACAGAGTGAGTTCCAGGACAGCTGGGGCTACAGGGAGACCCTGTCTTGAAAAGACCAAAAAAAAAAAAAAAGTGAGACGTGGGAGTGGAGAAATGAATGGCTCAGTGATTAAGAGCATGTTCTGCCCTTATAGAGGACCCAAGTTTGGTTCCCAGCACCCATAGTGGGCAGCTCATAACTACCTGTAACTCTAACTCCAGGGAATCCAACACCCTCTAATGGCTTCCATGGAAACCTACACTCATGTGCATACCCACACTCAGAACACACACATGCATGTAATTAAAAATAAAATCTAAAAAAAAATCTAAAAACAAATAAAACCCTGGAATAATCAATATACTCTTCAAAGAAATCTATAACACATTGGTAATAGTGAGAAAAGCTCTGTTCTGATCATTTTATTCAGATACTGAGTTTTAAATTTTATTTATTTTCACTTTATGTGTACTAGTGTATTGCCTTCATGAATGTAAGTGCACCTGTGTTGTGTAATGCCTGCAAGGTCAGAAGGAGTCACTGGGTGCTGGGAATCAAAGCCAGGTTCTCTGTAAGAACAACCAGTATTCTTAACCACTGAGCCATCTCTGTTGCCCTATTCATATACTTTCATCTATTGATTTTTTTAAGTACCTTACAAAATGTGTCCTTAAGCTGCCTATGATATGCTTAAGGTAGTAGCATAACTGCTTGAAGACAGGTGGCCTATTCCAATTGTTATGTCTAGCCTGATCCTTATACTGACTTCAGTAGTATAAGAACGTAAGCATGGTCTTTTCATTGTTTTATGGGACACTGATCTACATCTAAATCCCATCGCAGTATCATTCTACACCCTCCACAAGAATAACACAGGGAGCTGGGCACGGTGGCGCACGCCTTTAATCATAGCACTTGGGAGGCAGAGACAAGCGGATTTTTGTGATTCCACAGAGTGAGTTCCAGGACATTTGGGGCTACAGGGAGAGACTGTCTCAAAAAGACCAAAAAAAAGAAAAGCACATGGTGAGCATTTCTAATAAAAAAATTCAAAATGTGAAATGATCCAAAATAAAAGTTTTCAAAGTAGAAAATTCCATACTATGAAAAGTGTGCATAAAACTATTTAAAACATTGTTTAGGGGCTGATGAGATGGCTCAGTGGTTTAAGAGAACTGACTGCTTTTGTAGAAGACCAGAGTTTGGTTCTCAGCACCCACATGATGGCTAACAACTGTCCATAACACCAGTTCCAGGGGAATCCAAAACTATCTTCTGGTCTTTATGGGCATTACACACATGGATATACTTAGATGCATTAGGTAAAATAGTCATATACATAACAAAATTAAAATAACTAAATGTATAAAATAATGCATAAAATTTTATGTTTTATATATATATATATATATGTGACTGATAAATTTTATGTTAAAACTTGGGTTCTAGTGCTAGAGGTCCTGGGTTCAATTCACAGCACCCACATAGTGGCTAACAACCTTCTATAACTCCAGTTACAAGGAATCTGACACCCTCTGGCCTCCACAGGCACTGCATGTACAGGTACGCTTATGTACATGTAGGCAAAACATTCATACATATAAAATAAAAACCACTAACTCAAAAAAAATTTGAAATTTAGGTCCTATTTGTAAATATTTCATTACAAATCTGAAAAAAATCCAAATTCAAAAAAATTCTGGTCCCCAGCATTTAGATAATAGTCAACCTCTAGCGATTTCTAAGAAATATGCATTTAATAGTTTAAATATTAAAGTAAAAAGCCTTTTCTGTAGAAAACTAGATCACCTTGCTGAAATGACTATAAAGTAATCCAACCTTCAATTATTCAGGGGCAGAAAAACTAAATCACCTTTGGGTTACAAAGATGGCTGTATCATCCTTGCTGGACAGAAAATCTGAGTAATGGAAGCTGAACTTGGAGTTAAGGTTCTAAGTCCTAGGCCCAGATCTATCTTAATCATGGAATATATAAAAATCACAATCTCTCTATCCCCATTTCCTCATGTGTAAAAAAATTCTCTAACCACCTGAGGAGTTGCCGTGAAGATAAAACGAGACCATATTGTGATGTGCTATCAAATTTATTAACAGCAACAAAAGCCTGTAAATCTTAATGCTGCTCTTTAGAGAAATTTGAATATAGATTTGAGTAGTCATCAGGATTTGTACCAGTCCTCACAAATATTTTAAAAATTCAGTGTACAAATATCAGTTAACTTCAGTAAACTAGACCAAATATAAAAGGCTGAACAATACTCTTTTAATATAGAACTGCTGTTACTACAAAGGACCAGAGATACCACATATGAAGACAGCTGATCAAAGTTATGTCTCCCATTGGTCTCTTCAATCCATCTAGTCAATATCCTCCTAAGAATGACATCCTATCTAAAGATAGGAAGTAAAGGAAAGATATTTTAGAGATAGAAAATTACTTACTTCCTTCAATATGAGCCTGGGGATTCTTATACAGATGCTCAATTCTACCTGTATTAAATGAACTGGATCGCCGTACAATTCCATGGACCTAAGATTTTAAGTTTGGAAAGACAAAAGTAAATTATAATTGTAAAATGAGAATAAGAAACTCAGAAGTATGATTCTATGAAAATTATAACTATTGCTGATAAACACAATTTTTAATTATTTATCCATATGAGTGTTTTGCCCACATGTATATAAGTGCACCTGTGTTTGCAATGCCCAGAGAGGTCAAAAAATACCATTGGATCCCCTGGAACTGGAGTTACTAACAGTTGTTGGTCACCACATGGGTGCTGAGAGCCAAACCCAGTTCCTCTGCAAGAGTAGCCCATACTCATAATTCCTTAGCCATCTCTCCTGTCCCATAATTTCTAAATTGTAAGAAATAGTTCTGCTGCTTACTTTTTGATCAGCCACTGTTGCCAGTGCACTACCTCTCTTTCTCCAATGCTTGTGCTATCAATCTCAATTTAAGTAACAGATAATTACAAGATTTCATTCATAGTTACAGATACTCAAACTCATCTTCTAAATACACATAGTCATGCTAATGACAAAAATATCTCTTTGATTTGAAACTGAATAAAGACTTGAGGCTGCAGCTGTGAACATGCTCTTTGACCTGATTAACACAGAGCATGAGGCTTCCAGAAGTTCCTGTGTCCTCACAGCTACTTCACGTTGTGTTTATTATATGAATTTCTGGAGGCACAGATACAATGAAACAGCAGTTGATTAATATTATGCAGTTGTGTGGAAAACTTAGAAAGCTAAAATGCAAGGATAAAGAAAAAGATTATATGCTACTAAATTTAAGACATTTAAAAAAAACCTCAAATCTTTTTAAAAAGAAGAAAAAAATGTTTTAAAAACTCTTGATATGGCCAGGGTTGGTACAAAAGGATAGTCACTGGAATAACAGCAATTGGGTACCTGTTGAATACTAAAGAAAAAGACTACTTGTGTCTAACATGTAAGAGAAATTGCTCTAGACTAGGTCCCACTTCCTTCTTGTGTCAAGATTGCTTTCTTTGTGCTGCCAATGCTAACACCAGCTTATGTCACCAACTGCCCAACTTCCAGTTCCACGGGTGGCAGTTTTAATCCTTGACTTATTTTAGAAGTCTCCTTCTAACGTGGGGTAGATTCATTTGCAGCTGAATACACTTCTATATTTTAACTCAATCATTTTCTGTCTATTTCAAACCAAAATTAATCCCTGGCATGACTCAAATATTCCACATGCAAGGGAGGAAATTATAAGCACATTAAGACTTTCTTTCAAACAGAAAGAAATGTCATCGCCATTTTATATGGATACACAAGAAACTGACTTCTGCAAAGGATACAACATGGCCACAACTAATAACTCTCTTAGTTAGCTGCTTTTGTCAAAAGAAAAGTACTCATCAACACATTTTCCAAAAGAAGGGAACCCAAGAAAAGTTAGTAAATATAAAAATATCTTAGGAAAAGAACACTGTAAGCTTATTTGGCATTTTAGGAGACAAACACTGAAAACTAGGAAGCATTAAATTAAGATTTGGTTATATATAGTAATTTTTAAAATTTAGAGTTGTAGAAAATAACACTAATAATAAGCTTTAAATTTGTTGTATTTTGCAGTCCCCAATTTCTCAACTTATTATTAGATTATAAAGTAAAACTGACATATAAAATTAATAAAATTTGTTTGATAAGCATTTCCCATATATAGTAATACACAAGGAACTTGGTATTTACTACAAAATTATTTCTAAAACAGAGATTTTTCATATATAAGTGTTCTAAAAACAGATCATTTATCTTTGAAGTTAAAATTAAAATTAAAATTAAAAATTATCAATTAGGCAGCCTTCTCTTGATTATTGAATTCTAGAGAACTCACATATTCCAATAGCCAAAACCATAGAGAAATGTTATATATAAATATATATGTGTATATATATATATATAATATACTAATATAAATATAATATATATACTATATACTATATATTAACTTCAAGTACTTCAGTAAGAATATTCAACAATCTTAATTAGACTCAGAGTGAGAAACAGACACTGACCAGAGTGGACAAAGATAAAAGGCTTTTTTTTTTTAATCTTTTTTTTTATTAATTTTATTTCTTTACGTGTATGAATGTACTGTCTGCATGCAAGTGTGTGCACCCGTGTCGTGCAATGCCACGGAGGTCAAAAGAGGGTCTCAGATTCCCCTGGAACTGGAGTTCTCCTGGAATTGGAGTTTCAGACGGTTCTCGGCCGCCATGTGGGTGCTGGGGATCGAACCCGGGTCCTCTGTTAGAGCGGTCGGCGCTCTTAACCGCTAGGCCATCTCTCCAGCGCCCCCAAAAGTAAAGGGCTTTAATGCCACACCACAAAGAAAAGCAATAAGCATGAATTTTTGTTTTGTTTTGTTTTTCCCTACTGAAAATAATGTGTTTTAATTTCCATTCACTCCCAACTTTTAGCATGGGTGTAGAAGGGAAAGATTTGCCAAATATTTACTTCACGACATTATTCTAAGAACTAATGAAGCTGACTCTGTCTACTTCTGAGACAGGTGAAATATAAACTTTTAGACAAGCCAAAATGTTGCAAACTGTAAAATCTAGTTAAGAATTTGAGATTAGCAGCTTTTTCTTTATAGAAAGAGTATAGATAGGGTTTTCTTTTGTGTATTTTCACAAAGATTATGGGAGAAAAGGAGATGTGGGTTAGGAAACCAAACAGAAAAAAGAAATAAACTAAATGATTTCACATAAACTTAATTAGAATTATTACTGAATTATACTAGCTCAGGGATAGAAAGATAGTCCAGAGGCTAAGGGCACTGGCTGCTCTTTCAGAGGGCCCAGGTTCAGTTCCAACCACCAACAGGGTGGCTAACAACCCTGTGCAACTCCAGTACCAGGGAACCCAATGACCTTTTCTGGCACTGGACCCATATGGTACACATATGATCATGTACGCAAAACACTTAAACACATAAAATAAAAATAAATAAATCATTAAATTAACTAGGTCAGAACAAAATACAACTCTGGAAATCTATGGTCAAAATAAATGGAAGATTATGTTTTAATAAATAAATTTCATGTTTAGTCCACTAGTTGTTCAAGAGGAAAATTTTAAGTTCTCTCAATATCATAACAAAGATAATTTGATCTCAAAATTTTGAGTCTAGATAGGCACTATAACAAAGAATTGTGTTTTTTTAATTAATGTTTTAATCCTGAAAAATTCAAGAGGTAAACATGAATAAAAACTATTATTTAGCTGGGTGTGGTAGCATATATCTTTAATCCCAGCATTTGGGAGCCAGAGGCAGAAGGATCTCTATAAGATAAAGATTGAGGCCAGCCTGGTCTACATAGGGAGCTCTAGGCCAGCTGGGGCTACCAGAAGAATCTGTCTCAAAAATACCAAAATGGGGTGGGGGGAACCCAAAAAAACCACACTATTATTCTGAGCATCTTTTCACATATAGCTGACCCTTATACCCATATGCTTTACAACCACAGAGTCAACCAGCTGAAGATTCTATCCATCTGTCTGAACAAGTACAGATTTTTCTTTATCATTATTCCCTAAACAATACAACTAGTTACATAATATTTGCAGGTATATTAGGCATAACAACTACCCTAATGATGATTTAAAGTACATGGGAGAATATGTGTATCCAATATGCAAATATTCTAATATTTTATATACGACACTTGAGTGTCCTCAGACTTTGGTATATGCACAGGATCCTGGAACCAATCCCCTTCAGATACCACTGGATTTTACCTTTTCACTTTAAATGACTTATTCAGAATGTGATTAGAGCAAAGGTTTTAGTGCCCATATTAAACAGACATACCCCAAGCTTAAGGAATCTAAAGGTATATGGGAGGGTAGTAATCAACTCTTAGTTAAGCATTTTGTAGACATTTACAAATGCCTGCTTTTGCCTTAAGCTTAAGTTTTTTGTAATTTTAATTTTTATCACTAGAGAAAAAGTACGAAAATTAACTATGTTATTTCCTCAATGGTCTGGCTCTGCTCCTGTAGTAGCCTCCTTCAGTATGCCAGGCTAAGTATGCCACTAGCAGCAAATCAAAAGTGTCCCTTTTCAGAGTTGACCTGTTCCTGCCTGGCACTTTGCTACCAAAACTATGTTGCTTCTAGTTATTTCTGAGCTTCCTGTTATTTCTGAACAGAAACTGGATATTAATCAATTCAGGGCCAGAGAGATGGTTCAGTGGGTAAAGGCACCTAGTGCCAAGCCTGATGATCAGAGTTCAATCCCTAGGACCCAAATTGTAGAAGAAAAAAGGTTGTCCTTTGACCTCCACATATACATTGTGGTATATATACATGCACACAAAATACATTTTTTAATATAATGGAGAAAATATCACAAATAGTTCAGAAGTAAGGCCCTATAAATTTAAAACATCTTAAGGCATTTTGTTTTAGTCCCATTGGTCCCCTTTCTGTTAGCAGGAAAGCAGCATCAGCAGCACCCAGGGACATGTGAGAAAAGACAATCCTTGATTTCTGAATCATCAGTGTCTTAATGGAACCTGTGGGCAGGTTCACACTAAAGGTTGAGAATCCATTGACTTAGAAATTGGCACTCATGCAAAGTTCTTGTTTCTGACCTCTGGGCTCAGGTGTAGTTAGGTGTGTCCCAGTCAGCCTACTGCACACAAACTACTGAATCTATTCTTCTGCTCATGGTTTTGGGTAGCCAAGAACTATAATTGATAATCCTGGAAATTTTCTAATTTTGCCCCTCCCCCTTTTAAAGCCACTCTAACATTTGTGACCTAAGCATAAAAAGATAATGCCTACTTCACCATCAGTCTCCTCTTAATAAGATTCATCTATAGTTATATCAATTTTTTTTTTGGTCTTTTTGAGACAGGGTCTCCCTGTAGCCCCAGCTGTCCTGGAACTCTGTAGACCAGGCTGGCCTTGAACTCACAAAGACCGCCTGCCTCTGCCTCCCAAGTGCTACGATTAAAGGCATGCGCCACCATGCCTGGCTAAAAAGGTTTTTTGGGGGGGTGGGGGGATATCAATATTTTAAAACTGAGGACAGCAGTCTATTGAAATTAACACAGCACACATAAAACCCTTTACTGCCACCACCCACACACACCTCATACTTCCACCACATTATGTGGAGGACTTTCTGTTTGTGCTTGGTGCCTTGGCCCTTCCCCCCTGTATTACAAATCATGTTTCTTCTAACAATGTATGGATTCCACTTCTCCATCTCTGGTCACTGTTTCTGTGGTAAACTCCTCCCAATTAACTGTGTGGTTTGTCAACTAAGTGTTCTGTTATCTTTCTGTAATAGAGTCAAATCTGCTCTTACAATTTCAAATGCTAATGGAATGAAAACATTTGCAGCTCACCAGAAGTCCTAGGCCCTTATTACATCTACTTTCTTTTTTTAATAATTTTATTTATTTATTTATGTGTATGAATGTACTGTCTGCATGTAGGTTTGTGCACCCATGTCGTGCAATGCCGCGGAGGTCAGAAGAGGATGTTGGATTCCCCCAGAATTGAGTTCTCCTGGAATTGGAGTTATGGACGGTTCTCAGCCACCATGTAGGTGCTGGGGATCAAACCCAGGTCCTCTGCAAGAGCAGTCGGAGCTCTTAACCGCTAGGCCATCTCTCCAGCCCCATTATATCTATTTTCTTGTCTTGAAGCCTGCTAATTCATTAAAAGGACAGCTGAATGGAGCTTTGCTTCTCCATGCCAGTCTCCTTTCCTGCCTTCTCCAATAGCACTAACAACAACATCATGTGCAGCCCTCCTACCTGAAATGATTAGTACCTACACACCAGACTAGCCACAAACCTTCCACGCCCACTAGTCCACTCATTTTAACAGCACACATCCATATACCCTTCCTCTAAGCTACATTCAGTCACAGGCTGTTACTTCCAACCTCATTTCTATTCATAGCTCCCTAGGTCGCCTCAAAGTAGATGTGGTTAGACCATCACTCTTGACATACCGCCTTCATCTCCAACACTGCAATGACTTAGCTCATCTGACTCCTTAGCCCGACTCACTGGCACCTTATATCACTGGCTACCAAACACCTCTTAGCAGCAGCTCCTGCATACCTGAAATAGCACTGTGGATGTGTCTTTACCATACCTTTATTCTAATATTTACTAAACTATTAGATTAACTCAGCCTGAATAGATCTTAGCCTTTTCTTGAAATCAACACTTTTGTACTACTTGTAACCTACTCTAAAACTCTTTGTTTTGTAGAATACTTAGACTCTCAATCATTACAGCAAAATAGCCATTGTTATATTATGTGTGTTTGTAGATATATGTATACATTCGTAGTTTCATATTTATATTTGTCTTATTTTGAAATTTCAAGATGCAGATCTACTATAAAAGCTACTTTTACTCTGGTATTACTTCTAATAGTCAAAGTTATCAGAAAAGACTGAGTTACAATAAGAAAATTACAATTTCTTCAAATTCTGTTAGCACAACAAATTCCTTAAAGAATTTTTTCCATTTGTCCAATTGCACATTTTCACATTACAGTCCTAAAATTAATTGTAATAAAGAGACAATACAAACATTAATGCAAACATTCTCAAAGCAGGTCAAAGCATACTGGTCACTATATAGGTTTTTATTCTCTGTAGATCATGAATATAGATATATAGAGAGAGATACAGATATAGATATCGATATAGATATAGATATATAGAGATATAGTGTGTGTGTGTGTGTGTGTGTGTGTGTGTAAAATGCTGTAAAAGAGTAATGTGCACTCACTGAACTACATCAGACTTAATGTAAATTCCTTGTTTAAAAGAAAGGGAAATGTTGAAGAAGAAAAGACAGCAGCAACAAATCTAATAGATTCAACTTCTGTAAAATACACAACTGCCTGTTAGCAAAAACCTCCAGGTGTAAATTTTTCATTCAAGCTTGCCAAAGATCAGCTTGGTTTTTATTACTCTTGTGCAACTTCCAAATTAAGTGACTTCATGAAGAGTGGAACTTTTTAATACGGTATATTACATCATAAATTAGCTCCCACACTCTTACACAGGCTCACACAGGCTGCTGTTTTATCAGAGAACACGGGACGTGCAGAGCAGCTGAGCCCAGGGTGCTCAGCAGCAGATAGACAGCACAATGAGCTGGCAGCATCACCGGCGCCATGGCAGTCATGCTCGGATTCTGATTTGTTATCAGAGTTTCCGTGGAAAGCATATACAGAGGAAGCAAGGCAGCTGCATCCCAGCAATCCCAGGCATCCCAGGGAATACTGAGTCACTCACCTCATAGCTTTTCTCCAGCAGGAATTCTGCCAAGTATGAGCCATCCTGGGAAGAGAGGGAAAATTGAGAACCATTAGATCCATAGTGGCTGGTACAGGAAGGTGACCTACCCTAAGAGTTTTGTGACAAACATTTAAAAGACAATTTGAATAGAATTAAAGATCACAGCATCCAAAGTAAAAACAAAGCAGATAATGACAATGAACACTGAATAGTGTTCCACTACACAGTGAGCAGACAGCAATCCACATGAGCACCACAGAAGAGAGGAAAAAAACAGAAACCCAGGCAAGTAATCAAGGCAGAAAGCACCAAGTTTCAGAATCTCATGGATTTGTTTTCAGGTTTTGCCACCTGTAAGTTATATAAAATATGCAATAACTTCACAAAGCAAGCACAAAGCAGAAATACAAAAAAAAATTCTAGAGTGATATTTAAAAAGGGCAAGAGCTTGGGAGACTTGGAGAAAAGAAAAAGCAAGTGCAAAGGGAGGCACAGAACACAGTGTGCTGGCATTAATTACTAAGAATGAATCCACGGTGGCATGGAGAAGGCTGGAGGTGATGTGCAGGAAGGTGACCACCTGCCAGGGCCTTCCAAGCACCAAAGCTAGTGGCTAAGCCCAAGAGCTTTAGAGAGTCACTGAGGAATTTCAATCATTTTTAAATTTTTATTTTTATTTTATGCATATAAGTGTATTGCCTGCATGAAGGTAGGTATACCTGTGTCATGCAATACCCATGAAGGTCAAAAAGCATGTCAAATCCCCTGGAAGCAGAGTTATGGATGGTTGGTAGCTACCATGTGAGTGCTGGGAATCCAACCTAAGTCATCTGCAAGGGCAGCAAATGGTCTTAACCACTAAGCCATCTCCCCTGCATCTTAGAAGATTTTTAAAAGATATTATTTATGGGAAGGGTGAAATCAGAACAGCACATATACACATATATACATATGAACTAAAGAAGAAGATATGAGTTTTTTGGTTTTTTGTTTTGTCTTTTTGAGACAGAGTCACCCTGTAGCCCCAACTGTCCTGGAACTCACTACACAGACTAGGCTGGCCTTGAACTCACAGAGATACACCTGCCTCTGCCTCCCAAGTGCTGGGATTAAAGGTACACACCACCATGCCTGGCTAGAAGATTAAGATATTAAATATTTCATTTATATTTTATCTTAAGTCATATAGTAAATTCCTACCATAAGATGGAAGTATCTGAATAAATACTGATAGTCTCAAATGATGGTAGTTAATAACTTTTTTTTAGAAATTTCCAGGTAGAGCTCTCTATTTAAACTAAAGACTTTCATGTGTTACTTTAAGTTTTAGAGATATCTAATTAAGCTGGTCAGAGGTCAGAAGTCAGACATAAGCAATTGCCAGTCTGAAGAGAACTAGCCTCTCTCAGAAAAAAGAGTTGGGCTTACATTTTATAACCAATCCTATAATTGCTCTTCAGATTTTAGCCCTAACAGGGAGTCCCTTCTACCCCACCAAACTTCAATATAAAACAAAAAGGCTCAAAGGAATGCAAATTTGTCTGCTTAAAAGCTGGGGGGGGGGGGGACATAGGTTTTCTTGAGTTTGAAAAGAGTTTAAATATCCCTTTAAGTTTCAGAAGTTCCTACCAGATATTCCAGAAAAAAGAAAAATGAAGCAAGCCTTATTATTATCATGACCTGACCTAAAGCTGGAACTGGAACTGGAGATACCCTATGGGTCCTGAAAATGACAGGGCTGCCAAGCGAATGTTTACAACATTAATGCAGAAACCTTGCATAAATTCAGGCAGAATGGCAAGGGACACATTTTGTGGTTCATTAAAACTCCAGATCTTACTCTGATTTCTTGACAGAAATATTCTTGCTTACAAACTCATGTGGAGAAGAGGAGAAAGAGTTTGGCCTTTTCATTGCAATCTTAAAATGTGCATGGGTTTTTACATATCCAGGTGTTAACTAAATCAGATCATGAGGCTGACCAATTCAGGCCAGGACAAGCCAGGCTGGGTTATATGATCACTGGAAATGTTGGGGGATAGGGATCAGTAATCCTATGAATTAATGAGAAAACAACTTTAAAGAAAGTAGTTGAAATAATGAAAATTTGACTACACATTCTAAAAGTCCTATAAATTATAAAGGTTAGTTTTTGTTGTGTTGTTGTTGTTGTGTTTGAGGCTGGTAACACTATACTTCCCCACTTTATCCACTGAGGATAAAAGTTAAAATACTTTATTCTGTGTTCTTACTGGAAGGGGGGGTGACTGTGTTGGAGCTCCCTGGGTGGGGAGAGCTGTGATTATTCAGAAAGCTGATGTGAAACAGACCTGACCAGGACTGAACCCTGTCAATAAGGTCTTGTTCTTCTCACCCAGCCTGCTCCTCAAACTTTCCAACCACACTGGAACATTCTGAACTAGCAGTGGCACTGGTTTCCTCCTCATTTCCTTGCCAGGCCCCTCCAGTGATAGGGCCCAGGCTGCACAATGAGTGGGAAACAAGCCAAGTGAGGGCTCCTGGTCTCTGGCCCACAAAGTCCAGCTGGCCTCCCCCTCATCCTCCCCACCGGCCCCGGGGGACTCTGGGGAGACACAGTATCTGAACAGGCAGACTACTGCCAAGCTAGTTGGATGGCTGATAGAGAATGCTCCAATCAGACCAATGATTGAAATGTCACACCAAGAACCTGCAACTGACGTTAAATTCTGACAACTGACTCTAGAAACCAAAGAAAGAACAGACTAAATCTCCTACTCATTCAGTAGAACCACAATTAATCCAATATAAATCCCAGCCAGGGTTCAAAACTTGTTACAGAAAACGTTCTAATTAGAGAAAAAAATTGTCCCTACTGTGACCTTTATAAATTTAATTTTGCACATGGTTATTGGGGCATCTATTACATATTAAATGCCAGATCATTTGAGGTAATCACTATGACTTTAACGTTTTCAAGACATTTTCTGTCTTACTCTTAAACAAGAACTGACCTAGGAAGGTAAGCATCCACTTGACATCTCAGATAACTAAGGCATGAAAAGTCGGCCAGCTAGCTTAATATCACATCACTAGTTAGAGATGAAACTAGGGCTAGAATCTAATTCTTTCTTTATTTCTGAACTAGAAAATAATCTATTCCTTCATTTTTCTCCTGGGAGCAAAGAAAACATGTCACACTCCAACAAAGTAATCAAGGATCATTAAAGGATTGATTTTCAAACTAACTTGATTCAGCCCTTTTCCATTACAGGGTATTTTATAGATTAAACGGTGCTTCCAATTTTAATCGGGTGGCCCAAACACAAAGAAGTTACATAATTTTACAATATTCCAGAGCTCAGGGGAAGAGAGGAAAGATATAGTGCTTAAGATTTCCCAGGTCTTATTTCCAGGCATTTGTATGCCCATGAAGCAACACAGTGCTACCTGGAGATGGGCTGGGCAAAGCACTGTGCTACCTGAAGATGGGCTGCTTTGATTGTAGATATATATGGAATGAAGCCTCTTGCCCAGGACCCAAAAACCCCAGGTTTCCATGTACCTGATAACTATCATATAGCTATGAACTAGACAGTTTTCATGGAGCACTTTCACACAGAAAATCACATAAAACTTAAACATAATACTAAGAATTAAGTCATATCTTGACTATTATTTGAAAACTATTTAAGACTCCAGATCTACAAACAGTGAAATGAAACACAAAAAGATTGTCCCCTGCTATGAATGGGCCACAGACTAGAAATAACTAGAAGTAGTATTAACCAGGGTTTATATTCACTGGGTAGACAAATAAAAGTGCTTCTGTCGTCTAAGAGACCACTGTGCCTTTTCTGTCTTCTACCAATGTACTTATAGCTAAGGTATACAAATAAAAAGTGTAAAAAGCATGACTTTGACATGAGCAGGGCAGCTCAGCCCCTCTGAAATGTATGCTACCTCACTCTGCTTCTTCAGGCACCATTTAGCAGCCTTTTTACAGAGAATAAGATGGAAAAAAATCACAATCACTAAAAAAAAATAAAAAAAATAAAAAAGATGAGTCTCGTTCAGGCATGTCCAACTTACTGCGTGAGGCTGAGAACAGCCATGAATGTAGCCCAACACAAAATCATAAACTTACTTAAAAATTTATAAGGGCTTTTTTTGTTGTTGTTCCTGTTGTTTTACTCTGGTTTGGTTTTTGGTTTGCCTGTCTGTTTTTGAAAGTTCCAGCTGGCCTGGAATCTACTATATAGACCAGGCTGGCCTTGACCGGACAGGCATCTAACTGCTTCCACTTCCCAAGTGCGAGGATTAAGGGAATTTAACAGGATGCCTGATTTTTGTTATCTTTTATAACTGAATTACAAGTGGTAATTACTTTAAGAAACATCTTTTGCTGAGGCAAGAAGATTGCTGAGTTCTAGGCCAACCTGGCCTACAGAGTGAGTTCTAGGAAATCCTGGGCTACAGTGTGATATTCTGTCTCAAATAATAATAATAACAACGACAATAATAAATATGTTCCCCAAGGATCTTTTTAGCTGTCACTACAGCATTAAGGTGGTCTGTACTTCAGTGAGAACTACAAACAGATCAATGATTAGGAAAGGATGCTGTTTTGAATCAGAGTGAAAATTTCCAGTAATTTCCACTAGACTGTGAAGCAACCAGGGGAGGAATATATTTAACAAGTATTTACACCTGGCTCATGTTTGTAGCAGATCGCTGGATAACATCTATGTCAGATTCACAGGATTCAAAAGACCATAGGGAGCAATTAATCTAACTCTCTCATTTTACAGATCAGGAAATTGAGATTCAAAACAGTGAAGTGTTTAATGTTCAGTCACACACTGGGGAAGTAGTAGAACCTGTATGTCCACACACAAATAAATAAATAAATAAATAAATAAATAAATAAATAAATAAATAAATAAATAAATAAATAAAATACCAGCAAGTCTCTGGACTCCCAGACCACAGAATTTTGCACCAAAAAGTCCCCAACAATCTAACATCAAGAAGCACACCTGTCATTCCAACATTCAAACTCAAGGAGGCTGAGGCATAAAGACTGAAAGAAGCTAGACTAGCCAGGCATGGTGGTGCTAATCCTAGCACTAGGGAGGCAGAGGCAGGTGGATCTTTGTGAGTTCAAGGCTGCCTAGTCTATATAGTGAGTTCCAGGACAGCTGGGGCTACAGGGAGACCCTGTCTCAAAAGAAAGAAAGAAAGAAAGAAAGAAAGAAAGAAAGAAAGAAAGAAAGAAAGAAGAAAGAAAGAAAGAAAGAAAGAAAGAAAGAAAGAAAGAAAGAAAGAAAGAAAGAAAGAAAGAAAGAAAGAAAGAAAGAAAGAAAGAAAAGGCAAGCAAGCTAGACTGGACTACATGCAAAACCCTATCAATAAAATCAAACTTAAACTCTCTAAAAAGAAAAGAATGGACTACTGAGTACAGCTTAGCAAGGAAGATGTTGTCTAAAGCATTAGTAGACTCAAGAACAAGAATAAAATCCATAATGATAAATAAGATGATAATTGACTGAGTGGATGGGAGAAAAGTATTTTAGACATTTATTCTCACCTCAATTATTACCCCATATAAGCTGCTATAACCAAAGAGCAGATTTTTACTTCCTTTGACTTATTTCTTGGTAGAAAGGAACACAGCAATTCAAGATGTCAGCCACCTATGAACGTAAGAGCTGAATATACCCAGCCGAACCACCCTTTCCTCTGTGCCAGGGAAAGGGCCCTCTGGGTTGGTGCTCAGCGGTTTATACATCCCAATAAGAGAGAGTTGCTCTGCAGTCAATTCCTGCTTTCCAGTGACAGAATGATTTTAATGTTAATATTCAGATTCTAGAAAGTGGCACCTCCAGTCATCCTACACATTGGTCTACCATGACCCAGAGTTCTTCCCCTCAAAGTTTTGTGCCAATTAAAACATTATAAATCATAAACATGAAAGAATAAAAAGGACATAAAAGACTGCTTTTTAAAAAAACATGCTCAGGGCTGGAGAGAAGGTTCAGTGGTTAAGAGCACTGACTGCTCTTGCAGAGGACCAAGATTCAATTCCCAGCACCCACATGGCATCTAAGAACTGTTTTTAGTGCCAGGCACAGGCAGATGAATCTCTGTGAGCTCAAGGCCAGCCTGATCTACATAGCGAGTTCCAGGCCAGCTGGGGCTACAGAGAGACCCTGTCTGTCTAAAAAAAAAGCTCATTAGGCCAGGCGTGGCAGTAACAGGCTATTTATCCCAGAGGCAGAGGCAGGCCTCTGTAAAAGGTGCTCACAATTAGAAAATGCCAAATATTTTGATAGAATGTGATTTTTAACCCTTCTTTTTTTTTGGTGTTTTGGGGTTTAACCCACTTTTCTAGCAGTTTCTACCCATTTTGCCAATCCGTTTTTTGTTTGTTTCTCTGTTTTTTGAGTCAGGGTCTCCCTATAGTCCCAGCTGTCTTGGAACTCACTCTGTAGAACTCACAGAGATCCACCTGCCTCTGCCTCCGGAGTGCTAGGATTAAAGGCATGTGCCCCCATGCCTGGCTTAAAGGTTCTTAGGCACCATGTGGATGCTGGGAATTGAACCCAGGTCCTCTGCAAGAGTAGTCAGCACTCTTAACCACTGATCCATCTCTCCAGCCCCGCCAATCAGTTTTTAAAGCATCTAGAAAACATATAAAACTCATTTTTTTCTTCCATAAAAGTTAAGAACTGAAGTGCGTTAACAGATTTGTGGTTGGTTAAAGATCCCTAACGTCATAATATGAAATGCATACTCCTTTCAAATTTCAAATGATAATTACTCTATGCTCCTAGTTAAATGAGCTAACAAGAAAGCAAGTAACAAAATGTAACCACCAGGTATATTTTACTTAACCCAGCATTTGTAAGAAAATTAATTTCAACAAACTAAAATAACTTTCTATATTGGTAAGCACTTTAAAGAAAATGGGGTCAAAGAGTTGTTTGTTTTCTTAAAAGGTAGAAAGGAAACTCTTATTGATAAAGTACAGATAATTTTTAATCAAATGATTCAAAAAAGGCAACACAGACCTATATTCCAACACAAAGAGTTCCAGAAATATTTGAAAAAAGACTCAAAAGTAAATCCAAAGACATTGCTAACACAATAGCTGCTTGGTGGTCCAGCTCTCATCTCTAGTTGAATAAAAAAAGTACCCATGGCATCCACTGCATTAGGAGCCTTTACTTTGAACCCATCCCCCAACCCTTGCCACCATTCCTGCACTCATGTTAAAATGGATTTTTACATTTTTATTTATTTTCAGCAGGATGTAGTGGTGCACATCTTTAATCCCAGCACTCTGGAGGCAGAGGTAGGCAGGTCTTTGTGAGATCCAGGCCAGCCTGGTCTAGTGTCTCTCCCTGCCCTCTCGTGTGTGTGTCGGGGGTGGGGGGGTGCAAATATGCCATGGCATGGATATGGAAGTCAGAAGACAATTCTCAGGAGTTAGTTCTTTCCTTCCACCTTGGGATCCAGGAATCAAACTCTACTCATCTAGCCATCTTGTTGATCCTTGTATCAAGATGTTTAATCTGAGAAAAAAAAAAATTCTACCACAAATTACTATTCCTCAATAACAGACATAACAACCGTGAGCAATGGCACAGATCTTGAAAAACCTATGCCATGCGTGCTGGAAACAATCCCTATTTGTCTGCTGTTCACATCCTCATAAAAACTCTAGGATGGGCTAGGGAAATGGCTCAGCGAAGAATAGTTGCTGTTCTTCCAGAGGACCCAGGTTTAATTCAAAACACTCACATGCCATGGAAGCTTACAACTGTCTGTAACTTCAGTTCTATAGGATCCAATACCCTCTTCTGACCTCTGCAACCACTGCATGACATGAGTGCACTTAAATGCGTGCATGTAGTACACTCACAGATATGAAATAAAAATAATAAATAATGAAAATTTTTATGGAAACTCTATAAGGTTAGAACCTACATTTCAAGGGAAGAAACCAAGGTAAATTGAGACTAACCTACTTGAAGTCTAATATTTGGACCTTGAACCAGGATTTAAGTGAGACATATTTGTAAAAATACTTATATAGAAGTTTGCTTCATTTATAGGCTAAATCATTGTAATAGTCAAGGCTCTGCTGATATTTTTGCATAAAACAATTTCTATGGACTATTAATAATAGAGAGCAAGCAGAATTAGTATCAAACACCCACTTGTGATCATAGGTGTTAATGAATGGAGGTCAGGAAGAAAATAAGAGATTCAATCCCTGCCCTTTTGCTCTGAGAAGTATCTGGGCAGCCAGGCATTTCCTGGCCTTGATAGCATAATGCTTCATACTGGCTGGGACCTCCAGATTTCACATGTATCAGCACAGTCACACGTGGACAAGATAAAAATAATAAGCAGGTTACCTGTATCACTATCAGAGAATAGCGGTATATGCAAGAGTCATGGACAGAGAGTGGCAAGGCTTTGTGGATGAAAGAAAAATTGTGAAATCCTATCATACTAACCTCTTCTGCAGTGGATGGCACAGTGCCCTAAAGAAATAAATCACCATACCTGAGCATGAAATTAAGGATGGCCAAGAAGAAAATGAAAACAAAAAAGAGGGAATTCAAGAAGCATATCCTGGTCAAAATCCTGTCTAAAGATCTGCTTCATTGGCCAGTTCAGTAGTTCAGTGCTGGTATAAATAACTTCTTTTATTTTTTTTTTTTAAACAAGGAAGATGCTTTATTTTTTTTAATTTTATTTATTTTTGTATGTGTATGAATGTACTGTCTGCATGTAGGTTTGTGCACCCGTGTCGTGCAATGCCGAGCAGGTCAGAAGAGGGTCTCGGATTCCCCTGGAACTGGAGTTCTGGAATTGGAGTTATAGATGGTTCTTAGCCACCATGTGGGTGCTGGGAATGGAACCTGTGTCCTCTGCAAGAGCAGTCGGTGCTCTTAACCACTAGGCTATCTCTCCAGCCCCAATAAATAACTTCTTTTAAGTTTAAAGCAATATACTGGTGCTGGAGAGATGGCTCAGTGGTGTAAAGAGCTGCAGGCTTTAGCTTGCTTACGCTGAGCTTACTTACAAGGAAGTTGACTCTGTGAATTGTCACCTCGAGCCTTTTTCCAAAAGCTGGGTGCGGACGTGTAGTAAAAGTCACCAGCCTTTCTCAAGAGCTGGGTGCGAACATGCAGTAAAAGTCACCAGATACTCCAGCCTGATGTCTCAACTCAGTGATCTTGCAAGAACAGACCCTCCTCTGACGCCAGACCCTGTTTCACCCACCCCCTCCCCATTTCCTGATTCTTCCCGCCTTTTGCCAAATATATACTACTGTCATAATTCAATAAATCAGACTTTGACAGCCTTGCAAAGTCTCGTTCTTTTCTCTCGCTTATCTGCAGGTTTTGGGGTCCTTCTCGGGTACCTGACGTTACATGACCCGTAGACAGGGTCATATTGGCGCCCAACGTGGGGCCCCTGAGTGGCTTTCTTTTTTTTTTTGGCTTTTCGAGACAGGGTCTTCCTGTGGCCCCAGCTGTCCTGGAACTCACTCTGTAGACCAGGCTGGCCTTAAACTCACAAAGATCCGCCTGCCTCTGCCTCCCGAGTGCTAGGATTAAAGGCGTGCGCCACCACAGTGGTTAAGAGCACTGGCTGCTTTCCCAGAAGACCCAGGTTTGGCTCCCAGCACTCATATGGTGGCTAACGATCCTCTGTAACTCCAGTTCCAGGGGATCTGATTCCCTTTTCTGGCCTCAACAGCCACTGCATGACACAAATTCATTTGATGCAGACAAAACACTCATGCACATAAAAATAACAATAAATTGAAAAAACAACAATATACATGACTGAAAATTTCTATGAATCAGTGATCTAAATATATTGATAAAGACTTGCATGCAGTTGCAGAAGTGCTAATAGTTACCAGTAAGCCTCACGCTCACATAATAAACTCCTTAGTAACTGTAGCTATACAAAAACCAAACTGGTCAGGTGTGGTGGTGCACCCCTTTAATCACAGCACTTGGGAGGCAAAGGCAGGCAGATTTCTGTGAGTTCAAGACTGGCCTGGTCTATTTAGTGAGTTCCAGGCCATCTGGGATTACAGGGAGACCCTGTCTCAAAAAGACAAAAAAATAAACATAAATTTAAAAAACTATACAAATTTTACAAACTGAATTCCTTTCCCTTCCCCCTTTTGCTTTCCTATCTTCCAAAGTGACAGTCCACACAATAAAAGGCTGTTTCTTTTCGAATTTCCTGATTATTTAGCTCTTATCACTCAAGTGATTTAAAGAGGAAATGATCTTTTGCAGGTACTCTAATGAAAACAAAGCTGCACTCTGTTCACTGCTCAAGGTCATTAGTAATGAAACCCTTGAAACTTGGATGGAAACACAATATTGAAAAAAGAAAAATTGTAAAATTTTAGTATTTACCTGATTCATAGAAGTTCCCCTATGTATTTCATTTTTATAATTTGCATCTTGGCTATGGAATAAAGACAAAACATGTTTTGTTTGTTCTCTGGTTGGTTGGTTTTAGCTTCCAAAAACTCATTAGAGCAACACAGGATAAATACTAATGACTCTAACTTTCCCCAGCTTTGCAGGGTTCCGGTTTAAAAAGCTGTCACTAAAATGTCACTACTGCTTCCAAAACTGTTTATTTACAAATGCTCTTGTTCATTTTTTTAATTTTTTTATGTGTATGAGTGTACTGTCTGCATGTAGGTTGGTGTACCCGTGTCATGCAATGCCATGGAGGTCAGAAGAGGGCGTCAGATTCCCCTGGAACTGGAATTAAAGACGGTTTTTAGCTGTCATGTGAGTGCTGGGAATGTAACCCGGGTCCTCTGCAAGAGCAGTCAGTGCTCTTAACCGCTGAGCCATCCGCTGAGCCATCTCTCCAGCCCCTTATTCATTTTTTTAAAGCCAATTCCTTTCAGGCAAATAATTAGCATAATCCATGTCAAGACAGAAATGTCAGCTTCTGGCTCCCTGATATACTTCAGATTTGTTCTGTAACTATGGAGGATCTGCCCAGCAAGAAGCATTATAATCATTAAAGATAACAAGTTAAGGACTATGATTTAGCCAGGTGTGGGAGCGAATGCCTTTAATTGCAGCAGTTGGAGGCAGAGGCAGGTGGATCTCTGTGAAATTAAGGCCAGCCTGGTCTACACAGTGAGCTTCAGACCAGCTGAGGCTATAGGGAGAGAACCTCTCTCAAAAAAAAAAAAAATGTATGGTTTGCAGAGCTGGGCACATAGCTCAGTAGCAGAGTGTGTTTTTAGCATATGTAACACTCTGGGTTCAAAAAAAAAAAAAACCTAAATTGCTGAAAGCAATTAAAAATTCACTGAAAGATTGGTGAGACTCGATTGTATATATGGAGTATCAGTGCAAAGATGTGTAAGCATCCACCAGAGGTCTGCAGGTGATAAAACTAATGCTAAGAAAAGATAGAGTGCTATAAGTCAAGGTGTAAACAGATCTCCTAAGAACAAAGAATGTCCTGGGATAAGTTCAGCTGGTAAAATTTGTTTGGTATTTATTTCTTAGGATGTAGTGTATTATATTGTAAATGAGGAGTTCTAAAACCCAGAAAGGCATTCAAACACAGCTGGAGGCAAGCAGGGATGAACCCACTGTTTTCTAATAGGACTATTCTTCAGGCTGTACAATCCATATGTACATTTCTAGATAGCTTAGCTCCAACACAGAAAGGGTAAAACAAACTCCTGGCAAGCTACCAAGATTATAGTTCAAATCTCTATTAATACTTTGAATTGTTTTGTTGTTTGCTTTCTTTCACCAACAGCATGGCATAACACTTAGCTCTTACCAGAAAATATTATTTCTTCAAATCTCTTCTCAGTGAGAATGACAGAAAGTATTTTCAAGATTGCACCATTTAAAAAAAAAAAAAAAAAAAACAGTTTTTGGAAGAAGTGATGATGGGGCTCTCTAGGAGGAAAAAAAAATAACAGCAATATAGTTCCTAATATGGACTGGACATCACCCCAATCTGGACCTCAGTAGGACTGATCTCTAAATTCCCCAACAGGCCAGAACCTTGACCTGAGATAGAAGAACTTAAATAACTGTATAAAACCTAAAAGCAGATGCCTGCAATTCACATGTACATTTTGGTATAATCTTACAATATTTAAATACCTAGCCACTGCCTCTGATTCCTAGCTGACCCCTCTTCTGAGACTCATAATGCATTTGTGATCTGACTATATTTTACAAGTTTAGGTCACACATTTAAACTATCTTGCCTTTTTATGGATATGATTAATTCAATCTCACATTACAGCATACATTTTTCGCATTTAGTAGTATAGCATTTATTATACAATTAAAGTATTTGACTATTTCTATCAAAATACCTTTTTAAAAATATTTTATTCATTATTTTTGTTTTATGTGTATGAGCACATTGCCTGCATGTATGTAAGTGCACTTCTGTCATGCAATGCCTACAGAGGTCAGAAGAGGGCATCAGATTCTCTTGGAACTGGAATTGAGATTGTTAGCAGCCATATGGGTGCTGAAAATCAAACCCAGGTCCTCTACGACAGCAGCCAGTGCTCTTAACCACTAAGCCATCTATCTATCTCTCTAACCACAATAATATATTCCTTTCCTATATTTTTTATTGTTATTAAACTTTTTCATACATCATTTCTCAATCCAATTTAGACTCATTTCCCTTTCCATGCCACCCACCCCACCCAAGTTCATGCATTCTGCCATACATGGCTTGCATCTTTTTCTGAGTCTTTCCAGAGTTTTCTTCAGAACAGACTATTGTTTTGGCAGAACTTCACAGTTTCAGTCAGGTTTTTTGTTTTGTTTTGTTTTTTTTTGTTTTGTCCTAGTTCTTTTGTTGTTCCCTCCAAGTTGTATTGCTTCAACATATATATCACCTATACTAAAATTATGTCATCTGAAAAACAAAATGTATGTTATTTCCAAATCATATTTCAGGATTCACATTTTTCCATTTTGATTTTATATTACTTTAAAATATGCACACATACCCTCCACCCATATATCAAAATTCCAAAGTCTGAAAACAAATCATAGGTTAATTCTAGGACCTGTTAAGGGTTTCACAATATAAGAGCACAATTGCTTTCATATCATGAGAAATATAACATTAACATTGATCAGTTTGTCTTACAACTAGGTATTTGGTGCTAGCATCCACAGGTGAGGGATACCATTCATCATTTATTTTTCTGGGACTGTGTTACTTCACTTAACATAATATCTTCTAGTTCCATTTACCTGCAAAGTTCATGATGTCATCTTTCTTTACCACTGCATAGAACTCCAATGTGTAGATGTACCATATTTTCTCTATCCACTAAGTCAGTTGAGGAGCACTTGAGTTGATTCCAGCTCTTTGCTATTCTGAAGAGAGCTGCAATAAACATGGCTGTGCATGTATCTCTGTGGTAGGATGAGTCTTGTGGGCATATACACAGGAGTGGTATGACTGGGTCCGGTGGTAGGCTCATTTCAAGTCTTTTAAGGGTTCTCCACACTGCTTTCCGTAGTGGTTGAATGAGTTTACATTCCCACCAGCAGTGGAAGAGTGTGCCCTTTTCCCCACAACCTCTCCAGCATTTGGTATCATTTGTTTTCTTGATCCTAGCCAGTCTTATTGGAGTGAAATGATACCTTAAAATGGTTTTAATTTGCATTTCCTTAATTATTAGTGATGTTGAACACATTTTAAGATGTTTCTCAGCCATCTCTATTTCCTCACTTGTGAAGTCTCTGCTCAGCTCTTTGCTCCATCTTTTGAGTGAGTCATTTGTTTTCTTTGTTTTTTGAGTAGTTTATATATTCTGGAAGTTAATGCTCTGTGAGATATATCAGTGGTGAATGTTTCCTCCCACTCTGTCGGTTTTCTCTTCACTTCCTTGTTTCTTTCACTGTACAGAAGCTTTTGAGTTTAATGAGGTCCCATTTGCCAGTTTTCGACCTTATTTCCTGCACAGCTGCTGTCTGATTTAGACTTTTACTATGCCTATGTCTTGTAGGTTGCTGCCAACTTTTTCTTCTATCACCTTCAGAGTTTTCAGTTTCACGTTGAGGTCTCTGATCCATTTGGAGTTGGTTTTTGTACAGAGCGAGAGGTAGGGGTTTAATTTTATTCTTCTACAAGTGGTGATCCAGTTTTGACAACACCATTTGCTTAAGAACCTGTCTTTGGATCTTCAGTTTTGTTCCATGGGTCTATGGGTCTGTTTTTATGCCACTACCAGGCTGTTTTTATGACAATAGCCTTGTAGTAGTTTGAAGTCTGGTATAGCGATCCCCCCTGTGTTGCTCTTTTCACTTAGGGTTGCTTCGGCTATTTGGGGTCTTCAGTGTTTCCATATGAAATTAAGGGGTTTTTTAAGAAGCCTGTGAAGAAACTCTTGGGGGATTTTAATTGGGATTGCATTGAAGTTGTATATTAATTTGGGTAGAATGGAATTTTTTGCTATATTAATTTTTCCAATCCATAAACATGGGAGGTCTTTCCATCTTCCAATGTCTTCTTCAATCTCCTTCAGGGATTTTAAATTTTTGTTGTAGAGACCTTTGGTGTCTTTGGTTGGGTTTGTTCTTAGGTATTTTATTGTTTTTGAGGCTACTGTGAGTGGGAAGGTCTCCTTTTATCCCTTCTTCAGTTGCTTGTTGTTGGTGTAAAGAAAGGCTACTGATTTTTCTAGGTTAATTTTGTATCTGCCACTTTACTGAAACTCTTAATTGTTTCTAGAAGTTTTCTGATGGAGTTTTTATCATCCCTTAGGTAAACTATCATATCATCTGCAAAAGGGGATAGCTTGGCTTCCTCTTTTCCGATTAGTACTCCCTTAATTTCCTTTTCTCCCCTTTTTGCCCTAGCAAGGGTTTCAAGCACTATATTGAAGAGGAGTAGTGACAGGGAGCAGCCTTGCTGAGTTCCTACCTTTAAGGGGAATTTTTCTAACTTTTCTCCATTTAGGATGATGTTGGCTGTGGGTTTCTTGTACATGGCTTTGATTATGTTGAGGAACGATCCCTCCAGTCCAATTCTCTCTAGGACTTTAAGCATGAAGGGATGCTGGATTTTGTTGAAGGCTTTTTTCTGCATCAATTGATATGATCACGTGTTTTTTGATATTTACTGATTTTTGTATGTCATGATGGATGATCTTTTTGATATGGGTTTATATGCGGTTTTCGAGTATTTTGTTGAGAATTTTTGCATCTATGCTCATTAATGAGATGAGTCTATAGTTCTCTTTTTTGGTTGTATCTTTACCTGGTTTTGGTACTAGAGTGATGCTGGCTTCATAGAAGGAATTTGGGAGATTTCTTTCTGCTTGTTTCCTTCTGAACAGTTTTAGTAATAATGGCTGTAAGTCCTCTTTAAATGTTTTATAGAATTCTGCCATGAAACCATCTGGGCCTGGGTTTTTCCCAATAATAAATATATTCTATATTCCTTACAGTTGCTAAGTACTCTAGATATTTTTCCTTTATATACTTAACACCTTGGTGAGGTGACATAGCTTCATTTTTTTTCCAGATACGAAAAAATGAAATTCAAGTCAGTAAGATGCCTCAGTGGGTAAAGGCACTTTCTGCCAAGACACATAACATCCTGAGTTTGAGCCCAGGACCTACATGGTGGAAAGAGAGAATCACCTTCCATAAATTGTCTTCTGATCTCTGCATATATGCACATACATACACATAATAAAAAAAGAAGTAAATAAATGCAAGAAAAAACTTTTTAAAAGAAAATTATCTAATCCAGACTACAGTGTAACCTCCACAACATTTCTGTATTACTAAAAATTGAAATATTTCAACCAGAATAAGCTGTTATAGGGGTTTTAATTAATAAATTTGTATGAAGACTTGTGTAAAAAATAACTGAATTGAATATCAAAAAGTTATTTTCCTTTAATCTTTTTCTCCTATAAATGAACTGACTTTGATGCAAAGCATATCACTTTCAAAACCACACTGACTGAAGCAAACTCAGTTTAAGTTTGTATTAACATCAAATTCAACTGCACACTTAAACTGGAAAGCAAGTCCAAATGCAGCAATTCTAAATGTATCAGTACTGTGTTCTTCAAACTCCAGTTTTTTTGTTGTTTTTTTGTTGTTGTTGTTTTTTTTTGTAGTTCAAAGTTTTATTAACTGTGTACTGTCATCTACTGGAGGTAACCCACCAGTGCCCAATAGGGTCTGTGAAACCCATTCTACAAAATTTATACCTTGAAGTTATACATCTAAAATTGTAATATTTGTAAAGGTTAGAATTATATATGTATAAGCCTTATTTCCACAGGATCCAGTCTTAATCGGGTAGCTTAAAAATCACAATGTATGTTTAATTAAGATTCCTCTAACTTATTTTTACTTATGGTAAACTTAGGGGGTGTGAATAGAGGTTGGATGGTGTGGAAAGCTAGAGGAAATGTGTTGGTTCAGGAAACCCCTGAAAAATGGACATATGGTGTCTGAACATTAGTGCATGTGTATACCTAGAGGCTGTTTGGCAAGGAGCACAGCGCCAGACAGGAGAGACCTCCCCTTCAAGTGGTTTGTCAGAATAGTCCAAAAAACTCCCAAATAACACAGTCTATTGTCAGACCTCTTGGTTATCTCTCAGAACTCGAAGGTAAGATCCTCCTGCTGAAGACAGGACATACTTCGGACACAGGACAATGGAGCAGGAAGCCTTTTCCCTGAAGGCGAGCTCTCATAGTTCTAGCGGATATTATGCAAGCTGCTAAGGGAGAAAATCAAGCAATGGTCCAACCCATCCCTAAAGCCTAAGAAACATAATGTCCAGGACAGCGAACTACCTCTATTGGTGCAATAGGTGTTATCTGGGAGCTAATCAACAGCTATCTAATTGGACTTAAAGTCCTCTTAATGGGAGTGAACTCATAGGTGGCATTGTAAACACAGACAAATACACATGACTGGAGAGGTCACAGATCCTAGAGAAAATCCTATTTTTGTCATATATCAAATGAAATTTCTTACTATATGCTAAATATGGACCCTTATATTTGCAGACAATTATACCCTACACCACTCATCAAAGAAACTTCTGGTTTCAATAGATGGAGGCTACCGCAGAGTTCCACAACTGGTCACACACAGAGAATATATGTCTGAGAGATGCCCCCCCCCCAGGTGACAGATCTACAGTAGAACCTCTATACCTAAAGCTCATAGAACATAGCAGAATAGGAGGTAAAGTGAAAACTAATGCATCACTCAACTCTCACCAGTGAAGCTTCCTTATACAACAGAGATGCACACAGAAGTCTACAATTGGGTAAGTTTGAGAAAATAAAAGATTGCAGAGTGTGTGTCCTTTGATAGGACTTCTATATTAAACCTCAAACCTACCCAAGTCTCAGGGGCCATTGCAGAAGAGAGGCCAGAAAGATTGTAATAGCCAAAGTTGGTCCATGAATATAGGGAAGCAGAGAGACTTTCAGGCAACTGCAAGCTTGCTCCTGTTAACTTATGGCAATGGTGGTGCTGAGCACAAGACCCATGCCAACTGAATCAGACAAGGGCTCAGAGTGGAGAGAGGGAATGAGCAGTGAGCCAGCACTAGCCTGGGAACTCTTAGAGACTGAGTACTGCTGGGGGAGGGAGAATATACCTTCGTTAAAATCTCTAGATAGGCTGAATAGACTCCAGTGGATGAACTTGCACTGAAGGACATATGGGTAAAATGCTTGACCAGATGGGACTTAACATGTATGAAGGAATGCATTAGTCCTGCTGGGGATAGAGTAGCGGCATGAACGGGGAAGGGGGTCAAAATCTGGTTAATAACTGTTGTATGAAATATACAAAAGCTCAATAAAAATAATTTTTAAAAGTCTGCAGATATGACTAAATCAAGAACCTTCCTGGATTATTCAAGTGGACCTGATATACAATAGAAGCCAAACCTGAACAGTCAAGGGCAATGTGAAGCTCTTTTTTGATCTGGATAACTCTTGTGGAGCCTGGGAGGCAAGCTGCTTGTATTGTAGGAGGAAAAAAATTCATACCAGATAAGAAAATAGCCTGACAACTGATACACTTCCTTAAACTCTAAGATTTCCCCCCCTGAACTAGCCACAGGCCTGTCTGTTATGTCCATGTGCAGAACTGGAATAATAATGGAATACAAACAATATTGTTTTACACTACATGTGAACCTCAAAACACTCAGCAATCTGTGCAGCTCAGATGCTGACTCCTCAGTGCAGCTACCAGCATACATGTCTACACAGGGCATCTACCAGCTGAATTTCAGCCTGTTTACACTGACCTGGAGTTGAATGGATTCTGAGCAGGTGACAATACAGAAGGAAGAGAAAAAATAACTCATGCAAAACTATTTATTTGAACAGACAATAGGTTCCATGGCTTGCACACAGGATGAAAGGCGAGGATGACCAGGTAGACTAGAAGAAACTTTCTAAATAGTGTGCTTCTGACCACAAAGGGCCACTGTGGCACCCAAATTTCCTTCAGTTCTTCCTGAAAGCACTAATTACATGCCTGGAAATCTGACTTTGTTTGGCTTGTGTATGTTCTCCTGTTTCTTTCTTCCTCCCTCTCTCCCTCTCTCCCTTCTTCTTTCCCTCCCTCTCCCTTCCCTCTTCTCTTCCTCTCTCCTTTTCATTCCTTCACTACATCTCTCTCTCCCTTTCTCCCTCTCCTCTCTCTTTACCTTCTAGCACAAACCTAGGTCCCATTAATTTTCAAGCTAATATATCCAATTGGCAGCAACTGTCTAATAAGTTAACACCCAACAATAGGCACTTGTATTTTCTTATGATGCAAAGGTAAATTACAGCACTCAAACAAAGACATATTATCTAAGATTGACTACATGTCTACTATAAGCCCATTTCAATTTTATGTTTTTGACCCTAGGCCTTAAAACAAAAGAGACTAAGTTCAAGTTCCTATTAGGAGAAGGGTTGAAGAGAGAGAAGGAGAGAAGAGAGGGAAAGAAGAGAGGGAGGGAGGGAGGGAGAGGGGGAGGGAAGAGAGAGGGGGAAGAAGGGAGAGGGGGAGGGGGGGAGGGAAGATAGATGAGATTAAAAACACCGTCTTCTCCAAGTTCACATGTTGAAATCCTAACTCACCAGTATCTCAGAACATGACTGTATGTGGAAATTAGTTAAGATGAAGTCATACTGAAGCAGGGTAATGTTTTAATCCAGTATGACTGGTCTCCTTATAAAAGACAGAAATTTAGAAACACACAAGAACTCCACATAAAGATGAAGACAGATACTGAGGTTATTGCAAAAGCCAAGGAACACCACACCCTGCTAGCAAACCACCAGAAGCCAAAAAAGGATGGGACAGATTCTTCCTCACTGTCCTCAGAAGCCAACCCTGTCGACATCTTAACCAGGATTAACAGGCCTCATTGCAACTGCAGCTTCCAGACAGAAACAGTAACTATGTGGCTCTACTCTGTCCAGGCAGTCCTAGCAAAGTCAGCAAAGCTCTCTAGGAATGAGGAGAGTGGCCGCCAAAAGGCCAGGTAGAGTAGGGGCAGTGGCAGTTTGCAAGTTAAGTATTTCTACTCTATGAAGCACTAGTCACTGTCAGGAACCACAGGGTCTGGGGTAAAACAGTTCTCTCTGGCAATCTGTCTGTCTATCTACCATGCTGGTTTTCTTTGGGTTCTACAGTCTATGCCTGCTAAGCATCCTTCCTCATCAACTCTCCTGACTATCCTGTCCTTGGCACACTCTCTCAGTGAAACTCCTATAATTCCAGGTGCTGCTTCAACCTTTGCCTCTACAGAAATTCCTCCCTTCTGCTTCAGCCCATTCAAACACCAGTTCTGAGGAACCCTCAAAGCACACTGTACTTTTTTTCTCAACTACTGTCACTGTGGCCTAGGCTAAAAACATGGACTATCTGATTTCTCTGCTGAACTACAGGAGTCACAAAAGACAGAAAGTATTGTGCACATTGCTGTGTGATTGGCCTCTAATGAATCATTGTTCATGATTAAAATGTGATGCCCTGACATTTCTAATCTCATAGATTCTAGGTCTCCAGGCAGACACCCCAATGACCTAAAGATGTCTGAGATTTAAATATCAAAACCATGTCATCAGTCAGTTGCCTTTCTGGTCTTTGAACATGAAACTCAAAGAACTCTCACCTCTAGCACTTTCAGGGGAAGGATACTACTATCTTGCTCTGCAGGAACACAAGGGTTCATTCAAGCAATAAAGTGGCCAAAGGGCTGGGTCTTCCTGCTTCTAACATCCAGGCTGCAACAGGCCTTCCTACTCCTTATTAACAGCATAACTGACACCCACTGCCTTTACTAAAGGTTTT
The DNA here is from genome assembly GCA_009823505.1 of Rhizomys pruinosus. Taxonomy (NCBI): domain Eukaryota; kingdom Metazoa; phylum Chordata; class Mammalia; order Rodentia; family Spalacidae; genus Rhizomys; species Rhizomys pruinosus. The sequence continues at coordinate 610,568 of VZQC01015718.1, read as the reverse complement.
CAATTCCTTTTTTCATTTTGTTTTCCTTCCAATTAAATTCCATTTCCAATGATACTTAAGTAGGAATCAACTAAATGAAGGCTGGAAAAATACTTGCACAGCATGTACAAAAACAGGTTCAATCCCCAACACTGAAGAGGGAAGAAGGGAGGGAGCTAGAAAGATATTAAAAAGAGGGGAGGAAGAATCCAATAAATGCAAGGGCTTAGTATATAATGGTCTAGATGCCAGGTGGGGAGAGCTAGACTCTTCAAACAATAGTTTTGGAATCACGAGTTCATTTGAAAAGGCCAAGACTCTTTAGTAAAGAAGTTATGGAGTTACATTTCTCAATTAATGATTATCTCCATGCTCAAAAGTCTAACCAAATGAAAGCAATCATTTTAACATAAGCATTCCAGACCCAGGCTCCAATTCTTCCTATCATGTTTATTTTTCTGTTTACTCATGTGTCAGACATCTGCTGATGTCTCAGCAAGTGTTCTGGGTACAGTGCAGTAGATGAAGATCATGTCCATCAACAGATGCAGCAACTGTCAACAGTAACACCAACTGAACAGTGTTTACCATGGGCTGCAATGCTAAGAACATATTCTATAGATACTAAACTTCCGAACAACAGAACTGGCAGGGTCTCATGGTTATTACAAGTTTAAGCATGAGGACATCGAGTCCTGAGGATGAGAAGTCATGTTGTACAGCTCCAAAGATGTGAAGCAAAGATCTAAAACCAGGTGTCCAATGTTCTTTTGATGACACTCAAGTGTAGCCACAGAAAGAAATACAGGACAAAGGTTTATTATCCTCAAAGGTCCTAGACAACACATGTCATTCAGGGCCATATAGAGAAGTACTGGAAAGTCAGAGGCAGAAGAGACAGCAGTGGTAGGAGGGCCAAGAGCAGTACCTTTTCTGGATTTCTGAGAAAGGCAGGCAGTTAGGATGAACAGACTTGGGCTGGCTAGTATAAACAATTTTAGTGGACGCTAGGCCATGAGGGTTGTTATCTGTTTTCCTAGCACTTGACTTTAGAAAAAAAGATGGCCTCCTAACGTGCATGTGTCAGGCAGAGAATACTCTGAACCAGTTAGTTGCACATCAAGGATATGCTGCCAGTTGAGCCCTTGTTGCAAGATATCAAAATGTCATGAGAATAAACAAATGCAAATAATACAGCATACTATCTGACATCAAACATTTCACCACCATGTGGGCTATATTTCTGGCACAGTTGTGATACTAGAACAGCCCCAAAGTATGCCCAACAAGGAACACAGTGAACAGAAGAATCCACAAAGAAGGCAACATCTGAAGTAAACACTAACTGAAAAGTGGGAACATAAAATAGCATAAAGTAGGAGAAAGGCTTTTCAGAGAAACAAACTGAACCATGGAAAGGCATGCTGGTCAGCCCTCTGAACTGCAAGTGCTTTCATGTTCCTATCAGGGTCCTAGAAAAACAGCAGACAAGGATAGAGATGAAGGCTTACAGTGGTATGAACAAGTTTGCATTTTTTCTTAGTTTCTCAAGGGCTTATGGACTATAGGTGCATTCACGTGCACAGACAGACAGACA
>VZQC01015718.1:577033-600973 GCA_009823505.1 Rhizomys pruinosus | reverse complement strand
GAGAGAGCGAGAGAAAGAAAGAAAGAAAGAAAGAAAGAAAGAAAGAAAGAAAGAAAGAAAGAAAGAAAGAAAGAAAGAAAGAAAGAAAGAAAGAAAGAAAGAAAGAAAGAAAGAAAGAAAGAAAGAAAGAAAGAAAGAAAGAAAGATAGATTGATTTAATTTTGATCTGGCAAGATGGCTCATTGGGTAAAGATGAGTGCCACATGAGCCTGGCAATGTGGATTCAATCCCCAGATCCCACAAAAATGAAAGGAGAGAACCAATTCCCAAAAGTTGTTTTGCACACACATGTGTACACACATACACACACAAAAACACACAAGTAAATTAATAAATTATAAATTTAACTTCATTTTCATTAAAGATTCCCAAAGATAAGCATTATGTCCGCTTGCTCCCTGCAAATATGAATGAATCAGAATGAATTCTAAATGAATAAAGTTTTCAATAAATTTATAAGCTAGCCACTTGCCAGCTATGTAATCTAGTGCACTGCATGATTTCTTCAAGAGAGTAGAAATAAGAATTCCTAAAACTTCCAGGCATGGTGGTGCGTGCCTTTAATCCCAACACTTGGGAGACAGAAGTAGGTGGATCTCTGTGAGTGCAAGGCCACCTTGGTCTACACAGCAAGTTCCAGGACAGCTGAGCTACAGGGAGATGCTGTCTCAAAAGACCAAAAAATTAAAAATAAAAAAAAGACTTACTAAAATCAATTAATGAGGTAAGATACAGATATTATTAGCATAACTACTTACTCAAAACAATATTCAAGTATTATAATCAGTATTGTTTTCTAAGCACTGCTACTAAAGAAACACACAGAAACTGCTCTTGATCACTAAAATTGTACATATTTAATTAATATTATTCTATAAGTGGGTTTTGTCCTGCTTTTAATTCTTTTAAAATCAGTTCATTTAACCTCATTTTAGGCAAATATCAACTATGAGTACAGGACAGAAATGAAGTAGACAAATTTTGCTACAATATTAAAATAAATATATAACTACAAATTTAAATATGCCTCTTAAAATGCTGTATGACTTTACCAGTAGTTCTAAGGAACTATTTGGCATTTGTTCAACTCTACCATCTTTGAATTAAAGTTTGTTTGCTTCTAAAAGATATCATCCCATAATTAAAGGCTAGACATAGGCTTATAGATCAATGTTGTGAATACAAATATTTCTTTAATCTGAAAATATTAATGCAGAAAACAAATGCTTAAATTCTTAATTTTTATTATGTTGTAATGTGGCTTTGAAGAACACTGCTTAAAGTGCCTATGTTAAAAGAAAACTAAATTCTGGAGTAACTTTCTAAAAAGGCTGTTTAAAATAAACTTTAATTCAGCCAAGGCTTGGTCAGTCTGTAAAGTATCTAAAAGACATAGAATTACACCAGGTGTGGTGGCACACCTTTAATCCCAGCCCTCAGGAGGCAGAGGCAGAAGCAGATGGATCTCTATGAGATCTGGTCCACATCATGCTTGACCTCCAGGTGGGCTTGGACTAGGGAGACCCTGTCAAAAAAACAAAACAAAACAAAAATCAAACAACCAAAAAAAGACATACAATTGATTACTGCTAATATCTAATGGAATTGAGTGAGAAAACAAAATTGATCATCTTGATACTAAAACACTAATATAATTGTTCACTTAAAAAAAAAACTCGAGTTTATTAACTACAAAATCAAGTGTTTTCAACTTAAATGTATTTTACAAAATTATTCTGAGGAAAATACTCTAACATAAATAAAATTTAAACATCTAAAAGTAGGGCTAACAAGATATTAGAAAGCATCATAAAAAAAGCTTAAGTTCTTCTCAGATGTAATAGAATTTGTAAAGTCCTTAAAACAGAAAATATTTACAACTTGTAAGGCAATCTTTGTTCTTAGAAGACTCAAAATTAGGAAGTTATAGATGGCACCCTAATTAATCTTAGACTGCCTCAGTGGCAGGTTACAAGCATTTGGAAAGAATGTAACAAAAATATATGTTAGAGTCATATATAAAAAAGGCAAGAATGACCTGGTAATACTACAAAAGGATGAATAGGAAGGATGGAATTATGTTAGTAATTATACGTATTATAAAAAAATACCATAGTAGATATCAACAATGCAGTCAAACCCCGTATAGACTCCCAAATACATACAGGAATGTATTCTCATGGATAACATCTTCCAGCCAATAGGAAAAACTAGATTATTCAATAAATTCTGCTGGTAAATAGCATTATGGGAAAAAACAATAAAGTTACAGCCCCACTTCATTCTTCACATCAAGACAAATTTCAGTTACAACACAGGTAGAAAATTCATGGATAAATAAATTAATAATCTTAAAGCAGAGAATATTTTAAGTAGATCTCAAAGTCCAGAGATGATAAAGGTTTAACTGACTACAGAAAAACTAAACACTTTTAGAGAAAGTAAAAAACAAAATGAAATAAGAAAAAACACAAAGACAAAGCAAGTGCCAATTACAAAATCTAATGTGCATATACAATGAACACATTTTTCAAAACAATAAATTTGCCAAAAGTCAGTAGGCGAATGGCAGTTGATGAACAATTAACAGAAGCTTATATAGACATAGATTTATAAACATAAAAGCAAAGATAATAACCCCTGTTCAAGATGGGAGATAGCATACTTTTTATCTGTTGACAAAATGCTTTTTAAAAAAGTATTAAAACCCCATTGTAACAAAATGCTTTCATATGCTATTGTTTGCATATTTTTAGAGTGCAGCTGGAGATACACATGCTCTCTGGCCCAACGTTTCCAATGCTAAGAGTTTTTTGCTCAGGATACATTACAATAAGTATGACAAGTTATAGACATCTACAGAAGCGAGAATGCTTATTTCAGTAAGGGACAAAATTGTACAGAGATTAAAATTTTATGTAAAATATTAAAGGATATATTTGTGTGGGCATAGAAGTAGTTCTGAAAATATTTTTCAGAATATGCCTGGGGAATGGAAGGATGGTGAGGGAAGGTAGGTAGTCTTCCATGTGCTATAACTGAGATGGACCTTAAAACTACCATGCTCCTGCCTCTGCCTCCTGAGTACTAGGAGTACAGACATGCCCCATCACACCTCAGGTTTTTAAAAGGGACTTTCTATGCGCTTTATTTTTTTTGCCTATACAATCTAATACTTCTATATAAAAAGTAGAAAGTATATGTAGTAAGGCTACTTCTAATGTTTTTTATAGGCAAACATGCCTAATTATTTTTCCCCTTCCTGCATTTAACCCCAAATCACAATTATATTATTGAAATATAAATTAAATTAAAAGATTTTGATGTTTTATGGTAGATTTTAGACACAGAAGTAGAAAAAGGCATTAGGTATACATAGTCTTTCTTTTTAAGCTGTTGGCCTATTTCACATTTTTCTGAACCTAAAAGGTTTGTGAATACATAAAACAATCTTATTTGGGGATTCTTTTGCCTAAATTTCAGAAATTCTATTCATTATCAAAATAACACACTAAATTTTCCCTTCTATCAGATTATTATTAGTAACATACTAATACATAAAAAGTAATGCTCAAAAGGCACTCATATTCAAAATTGAGTTAAGAAATTGGGAAGTGGTTAAGATCTATAATTCAGATTTTGGCACATAACATAGGAAAGAAAGGCAATGACCACAAGTATGCACCAACTCTTTCCCAACTCAAATTCAGCCAAAGATTTTTCCACCTAAGCTTATACCACTTGCTTCTAGAGAGTCATTGTCTAGTGCCACCCAAACCTTGTTCTTATTTTAATATGTGTAGTGTTAGACCATTAAATATACCAATGAATATATGCATGGAATGCAGTTATCAGAGCGATCAGAGTAAAAGCTAGAGTTTTGTTTTGTTTTGTTTTGTTTTTCAAACTATTTATCATCAAAGACCTGGCTAGACCCAACCCTATGTTGAATTTTCTCTGGCTACAGGCAAATTCAACAACAACAAAAGTTTATTTGCTTAGACTACTCAAAAACTGAACCATATGAACTGGCAAAGTCCAATAGTGTGTTTCACATGGATAAACTTAATACTCTTAAAGAGGATGGGTAATCAATCAATTATTATACAATATTTATTTTCTGACTCATCATATATAGTCATACTTTATTTTTTTTTATATATTTTCCAACTTTTCCCAAAGCAAGGCTCTTCTCTAAAGGGTGCTTTGCTTCCTTTCCTTCATAAGTACTTGATAAATGTTGACCTCAAAGAAGGAAGCTAACTTCTTTATTTTTTTTTTTTATGTGTATGAATGTACTGTCTGCATGTAGGTTTGTGCACCCGTGTCGTGCAATGCCGCGGAGATCAGAAGAGGGTGTTAGATTCCCCTGGAACTGGAGTTAAAGATGGTTCTCAGCCGCCATGTGGGTGCTGGGAATCAAACCCAGGTCCTCTGCAAGAGCAGTTGGTGCTCTTAAGCACTAGGCCATCTCTCCAGCCCTGGAAGCTAACTTCTTTAAATGGGTCTTTACTACCCAGTGTCATAGAATTTGGAATCTTCAGCATAAGATTTGTTCTTAACAATCAAAGATTATCTACAGCCAGGTTTATCTTTGCTATCTTTGTTCCACCTCCTGTTAACTGTATTTAATAGACAAAACAGATTAGGAACTAAGCTGCAAAAAGGACAATGATTTCCCCCCTAACCCAGTAGATAACAAAGGAACCAGAAAATTGGACAGTTTTCAAAACTGAAGTAGAGTCAGCCTGAAATGAAAGATAATTACCATTTGGGCGGTAATTTTGGGGACTGGACCTTATGACCAAATGCCCAAAATTATTTTTGACTTCTATCATAAATGGTCTCCCCATTTAAAATGAAGCATTTTATTTCCTTACCACCAACATATCACAGCCCAATATTTCAGACTAATTGCATAAGCAGCAGATAACAAGAACATAATTGTTTTATATTTTTCAAATTCAGGAGTCATGCTCATAAGAGTTTCCACTAATGGGGCCCTTTGGCCAATACCTCCTTAGGAAAAATGAAGTACAAAAATAACTATAATGCTAATTCCTGCTTTAACAGTCATTTCATTAAGTTGTCTGCTCATTCTTGTGGTGGAGAGCAAGAATCCATGCCTGCAGAAAAGTACTTTTTATAATCAGTTTGTAAAGATTTCACAAATTTCAGTTAAATTATATAAATTAAATAAAATATAATGGGCATAATTTGAAAAGATGCTTTAATGTACTTATAAAATAAAACTGAAGCATAAAAAAACAAAAGAAAATTAAAATTATCCATTATTATTTCTGGTATTTATTGGGTATAAACATAAAGGTTATTTTTAATTTTATAATAAATCAAGAAGGGTAAGATATGTACAAGTTTTGCCCACTGTAAGAAAATTCTAAATAAACTCATAGTGCTTTCTTACTACAAATCTTTTCAGTTGATACCACTTTCTGAATGAAGATTTAGAAAATTAAATATAGACTACTTAAAGCTGGTTCCCCTAAATGAATAAGCTGTCATCATTTCAAGGGGGAAAAAAAAACTACAACAAGGGAAACTGCCAATCACTCAAACCATCTAGAATGGGAAAATGTTCTTACTAAGACCAATGATAATCTAATGAAGACCTGCTTTGCCCAGCCTCAGCCCACTGCTACATTCAATAGATAAGGAGAGAACGAGACACTGACTGAGAATTTAGCACAAAACAAAATACTGACTTTTACAATAAACTTAGCCATTACTGGCTTTGAAATTTTAGTCTTAGAACATTTCTTTGATAACTGTGAAAATAAGATTGCATCAGTGCTTCAGTTTTGTTTTAAAATTCAGTACTTTGATATTTCATTATATAGCATATAAATTGTTTTTATTTTTTTTCAACTTCAGATAAAGTTTAATATCTAGATTTAATATCAGATTAATATCTAGAAAACAGAGAATTACAAACATTAAACACCCAAAAATCCAATCAATAAATGGGCTGATGAATTGAATAGACAGTTCTTAAAAGAAAAACTACAAATGGCTGATAAATAGTTTTTTTGAATATTCAACATCCTTGGCCACCAGGGAAATGAAAGTTAGAATGTAAAATCTGATCCCAGCCAAAATGGCTATCATCAAGAAAGCAAATGACAAGTGATGGAAAGGATTTGTGAAAAGGGGAACCCTTGTACACTGACAATGGGAACATCACCTGATGCAGCCTCTACGGAGGGCTTCACCTTGTGCTACTGAGAAGCGGTAGAAATGCTAAGGGAGTAGAGCCTAGTTGGTGGAAGTGGTCATTCACTAAAACCTCTGTGACCATGATCCACAATAAACCTTTCCTTCACTCGGTTGTCTTAGGAAGGTGTTTTATCACAGTGCCAGCAAGCTGACACATAACCTGTTACATAGTAGGGCCTCCTTTTTCCATTCGCTTACCATGTTACTTTTGTTAAATGTCAATTTTTCATTAATGTTTTGTTTATCCCTGTATCTTAACATCAGGTAAGAACACAGACTACAAATCAAATATCTCTCTCTCTCTCTCTCTCTCTCTCTCTCTCTCTCTCTCTCTCTGTGTGTGTGTGTGTGTATGTGTGTGTGTGTGTGTGTGTGTGTGTGTGTATTAGGGGTAAAGACTACTTTTGTCTTTCACCATGAGAACTTTTCAATTTCTACTCAGTATGTTTTTATTTTCTTTATACACACCAAGTAGCTCACTCTTTCTTCAATATCCTGCTAAAATGAAAAGAAAGCAAAATGCAATCAGGATTTTAAAGAAAGCTAAATGTCATGGGTTTTCTCTGTTAACATTTTATAAAATAATCACCAAATCACTACTAAATAAAAACATGAAACAACTATTCAGGTTGTTTCACTGAGCACTGAACATAATAAATTTCTGCTCCTCACACTGCAGGTCATCAGCTATGATGAAGGTGCTGCAAGGACACTGAGCTCCACTGGAAACCATAGCCCAGTATGGTGGGGCTGCTTTGCTACCTCAGTACCTCCTAGAGAAGAGGACTGGGCTGGAACATAGATTCTCTGTCTCACTGGCTCTCACAGGATATTGTTCATCTATAAACCAGCCTTAGAATAAGGTTCTAGAAAGCCCTTAAGACACTCAAGTATGTTCAAATTCCTTATCTTGTTGAACAATGCTATAATTTCTATGGTGGAATGAAAACTGCCAAGCTGAGATGCATTCCAAGTAATCCTAGACACAAACAAGTGGTCAGAAATCGTATTTCAGCCCATAGACCAATGTAGCTAGTCTGCTTACCTGGACAGCAGAGATTATTTAGCCTATGGCTAATGTCAGTATGCAAATATTGCCTCCACCAGACCAGAGATGCCAGTGTTCATCATGTCACGTGAGTAAACATTTTTGCTGCCAAAAGGAAATTTACACATAGAGAAAAGACTTGCCAAAGAAATTAGGGCTTCAGTAATGAGGAAACCACAAGGCACTAGGCTTCTTGCATCAGTCAGAGATGAATGGGAATACTTGCAAAAGTATTTCACCATTAGTCTGATTTGTAAAAGAAAGCCACGGGGGTGGGGGGCGCGGAATTTTTAAATTCCTTTATTACCCAGTACAATTATGTGTTTCAGCCTAAACTAATGCTGGCAGTGCTCAGCAGGATTCTTTCATTCCTCAAGGGTAAAATGAGAAGCAGAACAAACATGAGCAATCTGTTAGCCTTTCCCTGTGTATCTTAGGGAGACATCTCTGGAAGTGGGCATTAAAACCTGCCTGCCAATGCAGCTTTGATTCACTATTGTCTCTGATGGTGGCTGAAACAAAAACAAACCTCAGCCCCCCAAACCACCACATCAATACCTCCCTCCCCATGCACCGTTATTTCATGTTCAACTCTTACAGTGGCCTTTTCACCACTTTGCTGATTCCAACTTTAATTTTCTGTTATATGTGAACAATGTTAACACACACATTAACATACACATATATGTGTATATGTATACATTATGATGGAAACAGAAACCCAAAGTCTGACTCAGCTGGCATTCAAATACCCCCCCACTCAAGGAAAGATTCCTTAATTTACAGTTAGAAAACACTTTCTAGAGTATGACAAAGGTATAACACAAAAGTGAAACATAAATATGTCCTGGGATAATTGGTTTTTATCCAAATAATAAAAAAAGTCAAGCAAAACAAGCAAAATTTCTCAACAACTCAAACAAATATCATCTAGATGTTAAAACAAAATGGTGCACCCCATCAGTTATATGATGTGATAACGTCCCAAAAAAAAAGCAGCATAGAAACTTCCAAACCTCAATAACCTCAATAAAAGGCATGAATCTATCTAAACTGTTCACTCAGTATAAACTGCTTTGTATACCTGCTGGCCATCTGACTGCTAAGTTGCTATGACTACCCTCAGTATTAAGGGAAAGAGCTGGAGAGGGGCTTGGCAAATTCTCTGTTCCATGCCCACTTTCACTCGGTACATCTTCAGTCCACCTTTGCTGGGGACATGTCACTTGGGCCACATCACTCACTTCACTTGGGACATATCACTCAGGCCATGTCACTCAGGCCACCATCATTGAAGGCTGCACACCCAAATGTGTCCACTACAACTTTTCTTTTCTCAACTAGCATAAATGATGTATCTGACACAATTCATTCTTTACAGTGGTGACAACAGAAAAGTCTTTAGCTAATTTTGATAAACATGCATAACAAAAACCACATGAAGATTAAAATCTTACAGGGAGAGAGCACTGAAAAAAAAGGAAAGGAAAAGGATCAATAATATTATGAACTAAAGATGACTAAGACTCAAACCAGGTCTGACACCTACTCCTATAGCATTAATTCTTATTTTTTTAACTAATTCTTTAAAGATAATTTTTCAAATCATGCAGAAAAATGTATCACTCACTATGGCTACTGGGGTAAGTATATGAAACATAACTTCCCTGAATATGTATTTCTAAGAAGTATTTGAAAAGTCTGGTGCACCACTGGAGTAAGTATAGGAAACACAACTTCTATGAATATGTATTTCTAGTATAAGTATATGAAAAGCCTGGTGCACCACTGGAGTAGGTATATGAAACACAACTTCTCTGAATATGTATTTCTAGTAAGTATATGAAAAGTCTGGTGTGCCAGTGGTCAAACTCACATAAAAACCACAAGATTACACATATCCTAATAAACACAACTTCTCTGAATATGTATTTCTAGTTAATTTTACAACTTGAATAAACAAAAACTATACTTGGACATTCTTGGAAACATTTTAAAATAAACCTTTGTCAAAACTATTATGCTGAGATAATTTTGAAGTGTAACTAACATTTAATTCTACGTATGTGTTAGTTTTACTTATTGATGAAACCAGATACTTACATGGTAACAAAGTGATATGAATAACCATGGTACTCAGTATTCTGAATAAGGCAGAGGTTAGATAGCTTCCCTAAAGAAGGTTTAATGTAGTTAGAGGGTTTGTTTGTCTGGAGGTTTTCACCTTTCTATTTGGGTGCTCTTAAGGATCTGGAAATGCATTTTCATCCCCTGCTCTCTATCACACTCCTCAGACCAAGTGTTCTGGGACAGAACGAGAACACATATGAGACTAGTGAAAAGACTTATCTTTACACAGAAAAGCCAAACACACCTTTTTTGAGCAGTTACCATTTCCTAAACTGTCCCTGAAATAAAAATAAGGGCTAAAAAACTGGCTTCAAAGGACTTCCTGGCTGTGACTCAGGCTGCTAAAAGTTGAAATAAAAGGCGAGAAAGTCAAAACCTCATTCAACTAAGTCACTAACTTCAGCAGTTGCTGTCAATAAACTGAAAAGCAAGATCTGCCATAGATAAACTAAAATACAGCTAATTCACTCAAGGAAAATAGCTGGCTCTGTGCATGTTTTATGCCATGATATGTTCACTAAGAAAAATAATATTCTGCCAAGGAACGTCTTAATGACACAGGAAATTGTCTATGCCTGATAAGGTCACTGTGTTCACAAGCAAAAATTTTTGAAACTAAATTGGCCCCTGGGCTACACAGGTTATATATTTCAGTAAGTATTTAAGAAATATAAAAGCACTCAATTTTCTAAGAAACAGAAAGGACACTTGAGCAACAGTGCGGGCATCTAGGTTCTAGTCCTGCATATGCTCCCAGTTGCATGTCCTTGAACTCCAAAGTTAGCGACAGAATAGGAAGCCAGTTTTTTTTGTTGTTGTCTGGTTTTTTGGTTTTTTGTATGTATATGAATGTACTGCCTGCATGTAGGTTTGTGCACCCGTGTTGTGCAATGCCACGGAGGTCAGAAGAGGGCGTCGGATTCCCCTGGAACTGGAGTTAAAGACGGTTCTCAGCCGCCATGTGGGTGCTTGGGATCCAAACCGGGTCCTCTGCAAGAGCAGTTGGCGCTCGCTAGGCCATCTCTCCAGCCCGGGAAGCCAGTTTTTACATTAGTAAAAGTACTGTCTGGGCAAGTTTGGTAGTTTTCAAGCCCTCCTCCCATGGGACATGAGGGTTCTATGAATTACAGAGTATGGTTTTCTACAGCTAAAATCAATAGTTGCTATCTGTCCTCAAAGTTCTTCCCATCATTTTTTCTTATACCTTTTAGAGTTTGAAATTACTTGTCTAGTATAAGAAAAAGCAAAAATTTATTACTAACATAAAAGAACAAATTTGGGGTTTTATTTATCTAATTTCATGTGTTCGGGGTTGAAACTTAAAACTTCACACCTAATGGGGCTGGAGAGATAGCCTAGTGGTTAAGAGCACCGACTGCTCTTGCAGAGGACCTGGGTTCGATCCCCAGCACCCACATGGCGGCTAAGAACCGTCTGTAACTCCAATTCCAGAACTCCAGTTCCAGGGGAATCTGACACCCTCTTCTGACCTCCGCGCGGCATTGCACATCACGGGTGTGCAAACCTACATGCAGACAGTACATCATACACATACAAAAATAAATAAAAAATTTTTTAAATAAAAATTAAAATTTAAAAAAACTTCATACCTAAAATAGTCATACTATTAATAACATTATTAATGTTTCAAATGATCAAGTTTTCATAACATTTCAACAAATAAAAAGTAAACATAGTCTTAATATGTGTCCTTTGTAGCTTGCTACACAATCTGATTTGAGACCCATAAAAAGTGGGAGCTTCTAAGACAAGGCTCTGGGTAACAGGAGATAACAACAGCTATCCACACTGCTTCCTAAGAGCCCAAGCTTTCCAGGTTCTGGAACCACTGCAGTTTTCCTCATTCCTACCACCCCATGTGCCTGTACCACCCTTCTCTATCACCCTATCTGCTCTATCACTACTCTAAATACCTAAAAAGTAAAAAACAAGTCTAAGGAACAGCAGCCCACCAATTTAGCTAGCTCTCTAATTTTCTCATTGATCCCAGCACTACCATACAGATGTGAAACTATCCTAAGAAGAGCTTAGATAAGCTCTTCAGAGGTCAAATCAAGACGCATGACACCTTAGAAACTAGTGTGTAATACTAAGCAATGGTATGTAGCTGTCCCCACAATGAATAAGGACTATGGAAATTACTAACAAGCCAACAGAAATGATGAAATTATACCAGCTGCCTTGCATCTCAGGTGGAATAGAGTCAGATTTCCATGCCTACCTATATTATGTGAGAGTCTCCAAGTGGTCCAGAGAAACTGAAAGAAACAAACACCATATAGCTATATTAATCAGAGTTCTCCAGAAAAACAAGATGAGCAGGGAGAAGGCAGAGAAACAGACAAAGATACACAGAGATAGAGATAGAGATGATAGAGATAAAGATAGAGATAGAGATAGACAAAAAGACATTGAGAAGACAGAGAGATAGATATTTATTAAGGAATTATCTGAAGTCTGTAAGCTAGAAGCCCAAAAGAGCCAATGACATAATACAAAAACTGGCAACTTCAAGATCAAAGAAGAGTCATTTCTGTATGAGTCCAAAGGAACTAAAAGGCCCACAACTCAGCTCAAAAAAGACAAGGAAGGGGCTGGAGAGATAGCCTAGCAGTTAAGAGCACCGACTGCTCTTGCAGAGGACCCGGGTTCGATCCCCAGCACCCACATGGTGGCTAAGAACCATCTGTAACTCCAATTCCAGGAGAACTCTAGTTCCAGGGGAATCCGACACCCTCTTCTGACCTCCGCGGCATTGCACAACACGGGTGCACAAACCTACATGCAGACAGTACATTCATACACATACAAAAATAAATAAAATAAAATAAAAAGTCAAGGAGGCAGAGTTCCCTCCTACTGCTTGGAGGGGCAATCTTTCCTACCAGGTCTTTAAACAGGCTAGCTGATACCCACCCAGATAGAGACAGCAATTACTGTATTCTACCAATGCAAAAGTTAATCTTATCCCGAAAGGCCCTCACATATATACACAATGTAATGTTTGCCCAAATGTCTGAGCTCACTATGGCTTAATGAAGATGACACATTACTTAACAGCAACTTGGCACCAGATACATCTCCTTAGACACACATAAAGACAACAAGTACCTAATTCTGTCTGTCATGATAAAACTGGCATGTGTACAAAGGAAAATATCTAACCCCATTCTCCAGAAGAGGAGGTAATTTCCTTCTTAATACCCCACAACTTAAATATTATAATATAAAATTAAAATTGAGTAGTGTAATAGAAAGTCAATATATCTTATGCTGCAAGGGAACAAGTAACAATGATATTTGATATTTACGTATATGTTAAACATATTTGATATATCTAATATTTCAATATCACATTCACACACACTGCACAGATACCAACATATTTATAACAAAATACTTATACAATTACAAACTTTCTTTCTGGAACTGGCCTTGTGGTCACAGCCACTATTTACAACTACCTCTTCTACATGCTATTTAGTCTTCTCACTGCCATCAACAAACAACTCAGCAGACTATGGTTCTTCTATTTTTATTTTTATTTTTTTTGAGACAGGGTCTCCCTGTAGTCCCAGCTGTCCTGGAACTCACTCTGTAGACCAGGCTGGCCTTGAACTCACAAAGATCTGCCTGCTTCTGCTTCCCAAGTGCTAGGATTAAAGGCGTATGCCACCACGCCTGGCTAGCAGACTATGGTTCTTTACCTGGTACTGGGAGCCCTATCTTCATTTCTGATTCATAATGGGCCATTTATAGCCCTGTCTGGTGGACTGTTATTGCCCTTGACCTTTATCACAGAGAATGGTAACACTAAAAGGTAATCTAAATGATCTCCTGTGTTGAAGATATATTCCTTACCTCCACAATGCAGACAAAATCCACTTTTCCCACTGGCATTCAGAATCATTCACCCAATCTAGCAAAACCCTTACTTTTGTCTTAATAGATTCAGAAACATAAGGAGCCCCAAAAGGATAGACAACAGACCTAACTTTTAATTCATAAGAATTATGATTTTGTGGGCTGGAGAGATGGCTCAGTGATTAGGAGCACTGACTGCTCTTGCAGAGAACCCAAGTTCAATTCCCATCACCCACATGTCAGCTAACAACTCTCCATAACTCTAGTTCCAGGGGATCCAATGGCATCTTCTGACCTTCACAGTGACTGTATGACAGAGGAGCACTTATACACATGTAGGCAATACATTCATACAAATAAAATGAAAATAATATAGTTAAAGGTGGGCCTGTTGCCTCTGTGAGACTTGAGTGCACAGAGCTTAGATCGAGGGATTTCCTACAACCACCTGTAGCACAGAGTACCAGGGCTTGGGCTAAGGGAGGCATAACCCCCTAACCCCTGCCAACTGGAATTGCTGAGGGAGTGTCCAAGTGGAACCACAATAGTGATTCCAGGGTGCAAGGCAAGGCCATTACCAAGTCCTAGAAACAAACTAGAGAAACTGGCTGGTAGGAAGCAGAGTGAGCGCAGTGCTCAACAGGGTACCAACTGGGTTGTTCCCCACCCAGTTTTCGGAGAGCCTTCACAATAGAAAAGGAAGGGTGAGTTAGACTTCCAATATATAAACAAAATTGAAAGCCTGGAACCTAGACAAGTCAACACTCCATAAACAAGGAGAAAAAAAATAAAGGCATCTGGAGGAAGCAAGCAAAGCAAGCCTTCAACACAGTGAAGAAACGTTTGGGATTC
The DNA here is from genome assembly GCA_009823505.1 of Rhizomys pruinosus. NCBI lineage: Eukaryota > Metazoa > Chordata > Mammalia > Rodentia > Spalacidae > Rhizomys > Rhizomys pruinosus. The sequence goes on along the minus strand of VZQC01015718.1, from coordinate 586,824 downwards.
ACATCAGAATACAAACAGAGAGAAACCCACATGACAAGGGCACAATGAAGGAACAACATGGGAAAAGCACAGAATAATTCCCCACCAAGCTCTACCAACCCTCTGGGAGATTCCTATGGTGAAATCTCCCTGGAGGTAGCCCAGGACACAGATCTCAGAGTAACAATTGCAGACATATTCAAAGAAATCAAAGAATATAAAGAACAAGTCAGAGAACTAAGGAGAGAATGAAAAACTCAAGAAGGACCTAGAAAGAGAGAATGACAAACTTTGGAAAGAAGTAAAGGGAAAGAATGACAAACTCCACAAAGAACTAGAAGGAGAGAATCACAAACTCCGGAAGGAAGTGGAAACACTGAAAAGACAGTATGTTGAAATAAAAAAGGAAATCAACCAGTGAAGCAAGGAGCTACAGGAAGAAATTGAGAATCTCCAAAAGGAAGTGGAAATACTACAGAAATCACAGGATGAAATGAAAAAGGAAATCAAACACTCATCCAATCAAGAGGAAAGGAATGGAAAAAGCCTCAGAAGTAGAATGGAGGAAGCAGAACAAAAAATATCAGACCTGGAAGATAACACAGAAAAACTAAAAAGCTCAAATAAAGATTATGAAAAATTTTAAATTACACAAAAGTGGAATAACCAGGAAATGTGGGATACTATGAAAAGATCAAACCTCTGCATCATAGGAATAGAGGAAGGAGGAGAATCGCCCCCCCCCAAAAAAATGGTATTGATCAGATCTTCAACAGAATAGTAGATGAAAATTTCCCCAAACTAAAAACAGACAAACCCATATACATACAAGAAGCACATAGAACTCCAAACAGACAAGATCAGAAAAGAAACTCCCCATGCCATAGCATAGTTAAAACACTAGATGCCCAAAACAAAGACAAAATTCTGAAAGCCACAAGAGAAAAACCACAACTTACATATAAGGGGAAACCCGTCAGAATTACAAATGACTTTTCAATGCAAACTATGAAAGCAAGAAGAACATGGAGCAAAGCAATCCCAGTGTTAAAGGACTATAGATGCCAACCCAGGTTACTATACCCAGCAAAAATGTCAATAGTTGAAGGATAGAGAAAAATCTTCCATGACATAAACAAGATGGTAGTATACATGTCCAGAAAACCAACCCTTCAGAGAATACTTGAAGCAATTCAAAGGACAGAAGAGAGGAACAACTATCCCCAGGCACTTAGAGAAATTAGTAAAAGTATAACTGCAGAAGTAGAAACCTAGACCAAAAACACAAATGGATAATAAGGTGAAAGGAAGCAACACACATCTTTCAATTATAACCTTAAATATTAATGGACTAAACTCCCCAATCAAAAGACATAGACTGGGAGAATGGATTAGGAAACAGAACCCATCTATATGCTACAAGAAACCCATCTCAATCTCAAGGATAGGCACCAACTTAAGGTGAAAGGATGGGGGAAAAAATATTCCAAGCAAATGGTACCAAAAAGAAAGCAGGTGTTGCTATTTTAATATCAGACAAAATGGACTTCAAAGTAAAAGAAATCAGAAGAGACGAAGAGGGCCATTACATCTTTATCAAAGGAACGATTACCATGAAGATTTCACAATCATGAATACATATGCACCAAACTCTGGTGCACCAAACTTTATAAAGACAATTCTCCTGGACCTCAAGGCACAGATTAACCCCAGCACATTCATAGTAGGGGATTTCAATATCCCACTGAGCCATTTGGACAGGTCAACTGGACAAAGAATAAACAGAGAGACATCTGAACTGAATGATACAATACACCAAATGGACCTCACAAACATATATAGAATATTCCACCCAAATACCAGAGAATACACTTTCTACTCAGCACCCCATGGAACATTCTCCAAAATCAACCAAATACTGGGACACAGAAAAAAAACCTCAACAAATACAAAAGATATAAAAAGATTGAACAGGTTCTAGAACTAAGCTACCATTTATTTTCAGACAAATTCCTATTTTTGGTATATGGGTGGAGGGTATGTATGCATATTTTAGAGTAATATAAGATCAAAAGAAGGAGGAAAAAAACTAGTATGTCATGACATTATGTCTAACCACAGTATTTATTTTATGGGAGTGCTTTTTAGTATTTCTTATATGAGGCTGCTTGAGTTTTTGTCCAAGCATTTTCTAAAATATTATAAAGTAGTTAAAAGTATCAGGCTGGTGTAACTTAGCCTTTCTGCATGGTTAATGATGATACTTAATGCCCATACCAATTTGGCAAGAGTTATAAAGGATAACTTTGTTCCTTGCCCTCAGATAACAACTAAGTCCCAGGGGACTATGCATGGGGGCATCTCTTGAAATGTCCTGCAAATGTGAGTCACCAGTCTTCCTGTGCAGGGAGGACTTGGAGACCCACTAATAGGACTTCAGCCAGTGTCAAGTCTATAAAGAGGAAAGTCTGCCCATGCTTCAAAAAGGGAAGCCTGGTTTAGCAAGATCTGACTTTGTCCTCGAGTGGATGGAACTGGTAATTGAAAAGCCAAAAGAGGCCAGGGGCTCCCTCCCCCTGCCAAAACCTGAGTGACCCCTGAGGACCAGATCCTCAACTGACCTTGAGAAAACAAAAACCTTGGTTAATCTGGGCTAACTGTGTGGCCTTAAACATCCAAAAGGAAAATATAAACATACACTTGAGGACAAAGTCAGGTCTTGCTAGAGCACTGACTCCAGCCTAGATTTTTATGTGGTTGATTAGAGTATCCAATGATTATATTTTTTATATCTCTATTGCCAGATCAGAAAATCTATCCTGACAATTTTGTTCCTCTAGAATTATTCTTTTTACCAAAATCTGTGAGTCAAGGTACTCTAGAGAAGCAGAGTCACAGGATATTTGTCTGTATCTATAGATAATCAATTAGATTTCTTGCCACATACTCTCCTTCATCCCTTATATGAAACTTGTTCTTTCATGTAGTCACATGGACTCTCTACCTACAGTGTCTACACTCAGCTAGTTTGCCTGGAGAACTCAATGCAAGCACTCCTCCCCTAACAATTCCCCTGGCCACTCTTTCCTTCTTTTTCCTATCACGAGTTGAAAATACATCCATTTCTGGGACCCATGAGCTGTGTGGGTTTGGGCACAACTGCTTGCAAATTGGTTTTACATGAAGGATGCTTGTACTCACAAATTACCACCTATTGTTAAAAAAAAAATGAAAACAAAACAAAACAAAAAAGCAGAGAAAGATGCAGAAAACTTACGGCAGAAAGCCCAAATCTGCAAATGGGTTAGGGGTGGGGTCGGGGGGAAGGGAAGAGGAGATATGCCTGCCACTTGAACTGAAAAATGAGTCTGAAATACACACAGCATCAATAAAAAATAAAATTAAAAAAAAAAAGAAAATACATCATTTCTGTAAACATCCAACCCTTACTAATTATTACACAAATTGGGTCTCTTTCACTAATCTCTTCATATCTTGAAAATAATCTTTTGTCATTTTCTCCCTGTATCTCTAATACCGCATCCATACTATGAACAGTTAAGAAGTATTTCTTGGGCTACCTCCAGGGGGATCCCATTGTTGTTTGGCCTGTCTTCAGTTCTTGCTACAAGTGCATCTACTCTGTGGTGGCCACTGCTTTTGCCACTCTTCAAAGACATGAGACACAGCTTTTTAAACCTCAATATGTACTGAAGACTCATGTCTCTTCCAAGCATCCTCCAAACCTTTCAATGTCAGAGTGGGACTTGCTGAGGACATCCAGTGTGGTAACTGCGCAGCTACTGGGTTTTCGCCTCTTTAGAGTATAGCACTGGCCACTGGTTGGACTGCCAGGCTTATCATGGAGGCCAGTAGTACAGGAAGATCAAGACAGGACCATTGCTTACTGGACTTCATTTGGGGACCATGGGAAAGAAAGACCCCAGTGTGGAACACAAGTCAGGATTGATGGTTGTTTGGATTGCCTAGGAGGAATTTTTGAGCACTTCCTTAAGTAAAACATGGGACATCTTTAGAAAAGAAAAAAGAAAAAAGACAAACTCTCCATTCTCCGGTGATTGGTTGGTGATATTTGTTTTATGTATGTATATATTATGTATGTATATAATTATGTTATGTGTTGTGTGTATATATATATATATATATATATATATATATATATATTGAAGCAATACAAGTTGAGGAGAACAACAACAACAACAAAAATTCTGGAAGGATTCAGAAAAAGATACAAGACATATGTGGCAGAGTGTGGGAACTCGGGTGGGGTGGGGGGCATGGAAAGGGAAGTGACTCTAGATTCAATTGAGAAATGATGTATGATGTATGGAAAAAGTTTAGTAACAATAAAAAAAATTTTAAAAATAAGTATTTCTTGGCCGAGCATGGTGGCATAAGCCTTTAATCCCAGCACTCAGAAGGCAGAGGCAAGCGGATCTCTGTGAGTTCTAGGCCAGCCTGATCTACATAGCGAGTTCCAGACCAGCTGGGACTAAAGGGAGATCCTATCTAAATAAATAAATAAATAAATAAATAAATAAATAAATAAATAAATAAATGACAAAAAGAAGTATTTCATAAGTTGGCAAATAAATAAGTGGATGTCTAAAGAGCCTTGCTTCAAGTATTTATAAGTTCTCACAGAGCTCAAAAATGCATTCAAAGTGAATGTAAGCCAAGGTTGACGTAAGCAGCAAGGTAACACCATAGCTCTAGTTCATGAGCATCTTTTCACATTAGATCTACATGTAAAAGAACTCGAGTGCATAGCAAATGGCCATTTTCCTACAACCAAAATATGAGTAGAAAATTTTACATAATTTGAATACCAAATTTCATATGGAATTTAAAACAAATATTAATTAGCATACTGTATTTACATGCTTATTTGACAGAGGATATTCTTTAAAAAGCCTTAACTGTGCCTTCAGCTCGTAAATCACAAAATTTGATTTCTACTATGCTTTTTTCTTTTCCTTGCTATTCTTTCTTAAAATGAGTAAGTCAGTTACATTCTTCAAATACTAGCCAGAACACAACTGTTTAAGAAAAACTCACAAATGGAGTAAAGACACAATGTCTACATATAAATTTAATACACAAATAAGATTAAAATTACTAAAAGGAAGTCCATTTCTTAACATCTGCAGGGAAAAAGCTCACACTAAGTTTTTTAATTTTTTTTATTTTGTGTGTATGAGGGTTTTCTCTACATGTATATAAGTGTACCTATGTGTTCAATGCCCACAGAGGCCAGAAGAAGGTGTTGAATCCCCTGGAACTAGAGTTATGGATCACCATGTGGGTGCTAGGAACTAAACCTGGGTCCTATACAAAAAACAGCTAGTGCTCTTAACTTCTGAGCCATCTCTCCAGCACATCAATTTTCAAATATTCCTAAGCATTTATAGTACAGAAAAAGACAAAAAAGTATTCGTTTATATTTTAAATTCTTTTTGGATCTATTCTGTTGACAAGATACAATGTATATAATGAGAACTAAAACATGTAAATACTGAAAATTACAAGAAATTAAAATTGAAAGAGCAGTTGAACAAACATGATAGAATTTGAAGAGAGCTATAGATTCTGTTTCAGACTTCAGATAATCTAGTCTAGGGAATAAAAGTCAAGTTCACTCACTTAGCATCTAAAATAACCTCAGACATAAACAGTTTTTAAATCATCCAATATAAAACAAGGATAAATTAAACACTTGAAAGCATATTAAGGAACTGAATAGTGAAAAAGTTATTACAAAAATAATGAATTAAAGTTACCCAGAGGCTAAAAAGAATGCTCAGTAGTTAAGAGCATTTGCTCTTCCAGAGGCTTCTAGTTCACAACACCCATGTGAACCATTTCACAACCACCTGTCACTCCCACTCCAAGGGATTCAGTGCCCTCTTCTGGCCTCCACACACATGCGTGGCATGCATTCATTCATATAGAAACACACACATCCCTATAAACAAAAATTATTTTTAAAATATTCCTTTAAAAAGTTAACAATCTAGTTGAAAAATCTTCATTCAAGAAAATTTAAAAGGAGCTCATTCAACAACTCTGTATACAATTCTTTAAATCAAGCACACAGGGGAAAAAAGTAATACAATTTTTAAGTCTTCTTGGAAAACTGAAAGTTACTAAAAGTAACTTATTTTTCCACTTTACTTTCCTAAAAGACTTGCCAAGCTCTGAGATTCTGAACTCACACAACCTCTCTAGCAGAAGAAAATTCTCACATACAGACTCAAGAGACACATGTCCAGAGGATTCTGCTATACGATCCGTAAGCAGGACTCCCAGGTGCCACTTGTGGAGTCCTGGGCTGCTTCAAAATGTGCCAACTGAAGACACAAAAAGGAGAATCCTACTTTCTCCACAAAATGTAGGAAAATGGTCATACTTTCTGATTTTTTTAAGTACTTTTATCCTATTATTGTATATTCTGTAAAACAATTAAAGTATAAGTATTAAAGGCTCACTATCCATCCAGTTACCTGTCTTGGAAGTCAAAATTCTAAAACTTTCTATGAAAATGAAAAAAAATTACCATCATATATATGTATGTCAGACAAAACCAAAGTACAAAAACTGTCAAACACACATGAGTAAGAAAATTCAGGAATTCACAAGCTTTAACTAAGGAGTCTGCTTTTATTTTTTTTATTTTTTTTTATTTATTATTATTATTTTTTTTTTTTTCTTTTTTTTTTGAGGACCGGGTCCCCCTGTAGTTCCAAGCTGTCCTGGAACTCACTTGTTAGACCGGCTGGCCTTGAAATCCAAAAAAGGATCCGCCTGCCTCGTCCTCCCAAGTACTGAGATTAAAGGCGTTGCATCACCCACGCCCAGCTAGGAGTCTGCTTTTAATCAGAGTAGTAAAGCATCAAAACTGTCACACAAGCTTAAAAGGTCTCAAGAGCTCAATCAAATGGAGTGATGAGTTCTCATACATATTTTTTAAAAATAAATGTAATAACAAAAGGAGAGAAGGCTAGAGAAGTTTAAAATATAATTTGTATATCATTTCACTCTATTCAAGTCACTATAACAAAAAACATACACTGAATAGCTATTAAATAAAAACTTTCTCCTTTCTGTGAGCTTTTAGCCCCAAATGAAGGTACTGGTAGACTTAGTGTCTAGTGAAACTCAGTTTTCTGGTTTGCAGATGGGACTTTCTACCTGTACACTTGAATGTTAGAAGAGGCAAGGCAAATCTGTGGTCCTATTTATAAAAGCACTAATTGTATTTATGACTTTAGGCTCTTCTCTAGAAAATCCCATCTCTTAACATTGGTAAGTTAGGTGTCAACACAAATTTTCAGAGGACACAAACATTCAGACAAACACAGGAAACCTGGAATTTCTTTATCAAGATAATATGTATACATGCCTACCATCATCTACCAGGGGAGGGGAGAGCGAGGGGAAGACAGGGCAGGGGAGGACAGGACAGGGGAAGGCAGGGCAGGGCAGGGGAGGGGAGGGCGGAAGAGCAGGGAAGTGGGGGGAGCGGAGGGAGGGGAGGGTGAAGGGACAGAGGGGAGGACAGGGCAGGGGAAAGCAGGGGAGGGAAGGGCAGGGGAGGGGAGAGCAGGGGAGGGGAGGGAAGGGGAGGGCAGGGCTAGACCTGGGAGGGGAGGGGAGGGCAGGGCAGGGCAAGACCTGGGAGGGCAGGGCAGGACAGGGGACGGGAGGAGAGGGAAGGGGAGGGGAGGAAAAGGGAGAGGAAGGGAGAAGGAGAGAGGAGGGGGATTTAGCTATAACTGAGAAAACCTAAAAATACAATGCAGAAAAAGTCACTGCATTAAAAGGGGTTATGGGCTGGAGAGATGGCTCATCAGTTAAAAGCACATAGTGCTCTTCCAGAGGACCTAAGCTCAGTTCCCAGAACCCACATAAGGCAGCTCACAAACTACCTGTAAATCCAGTTCCAGGGAGAGGAGACTTCCCTGGCCTCCACAGGCACTTGCCTCAGGTACAGAAACCCATAGTCAGATACACACATACACATACTTAAATATCCTATTATAATAATAGTCAAAATAATAATTGAAATATTAAATGAGCTATATAAATTAAGAAGTAAATTATGGGTGACTGTGCCAGAAGTCACAAGATATACATCCAGGAGTCTTCTAAGAAAAGATGACAAGAATGAAAATATCATTATGAAACCAACCACACTGTACAATGAACACATTGCAAGAGAGAGAGACAGAGACAGAAGGCCAGAGGATAGCGAGACAATAGGTAAGCATTAGACAGACTAAGGAGGTAATGAACAAAAAGCACTGACTGAAAACAAGGAGAGGTGGCCAAATATCATGTGTGCACTGATAAAACACTCAAGAGCTCTCAAAACTAGAGAGATGGCTTAGCAATTAAGGGTGCTTGTTGTTCCTGAAGAGGACAGAAGTTCCATTTCTGTACCTATATTTGGCAACAGCCTTATTTACAACCTACCTGATGACAGCCTTAATTACAGTTCCAGAGCATACAATGGTCTCTTCAGACTTCTGCTCACACTTGGACATACACACAGACATATACACAAGCATGCAATAGACACACACACACATAAACAAAAATAAAATAACTTAAGAAACACCATCAGCAAGTATAAGAACATAATATATGATATAATGGCAATCAGTAAAATCTAGAGGTGGTCTACAAAGCAAGTTCCCGGCCAGCTGAGACTAAAGGGAGACCCTGTCTCAAAAAGAAGTTTTTGGGTCAAAAAGACCCAAAAAAAAAAAAAATCTAGAGGTGGGGATCTAGCTAAGACAAATAGATCTGATGTCTTCAACAACAGTTTTTGAAGAAACATGCAACTGAAAATAAAGTGAGAAGACTTTTACTAGTCTAACCTACCTTAAGCACCAATTCAAATAAATTGCAAGACAAAAATAAACATGCTAATATTGATAGGATATTTCATAACATTTTAGAATTACCATACTTTTTACACAATAAACAGTGATATTTGTAAGTAAAATAAATACTAGATCTGGGAGGAGGTTCAAAATAATCCAGAGCATAGATGAAATATGATTAGCCATGCACTAATAATTACTGAAGCTAAGATGACAATGGATACATGGAATTCATTATATTATTCTATTTTTATAGTTATAAAGTGTTTAAAATCTAGAATACTGGTTAAATACACTCTAGTCCACCCCTAGTCCACTTCTGATTCACCAAGACAAGATCAATCTCATTTTACCCATCTCACCAGTCCTTCTGAAACAGGTGTAGAGAAACACCAGTCCAGACCTGAGGGCAAGCTAACTTGAGTTCTAAGATCTGCCTATTCTAAAAGCACACCCTGGCTCCATGTACTTCAGCAGCCAGTTTGCTACAACTGCTAACAATGACCCATGCTATCCTCTCCTGGGTGTCAGGCAAAGGACCAAGGTTTAGATCTATCCCTTCTCCACTCATGAAAGACCTAGAAGAGGCTTAATCACAACCAGACACATTTGATACCTTTCCAGGGGCGTGTCATCCCATTGAGCTCTCTTACATCAGATCTCCATCACAGGCAGCTCCTGAAAGTACCCTCTAAAAATCAACCTAACTCATATCTCCAGGAGACTATAAGCACAAATTGGGTGAATGGAAACTAAAATTAACTATAGATATAGATATAGATATAGATAGAGATAGAGATAGAGATGATAGAGATAGAGATAGAGATAGAGATGATAGAGATAGAGATAGAGATAGAGATAGAGATAGAGATAGAGATAGAGATAGAGATAGAGATAGAGATA
>VZQC01015718.1:465648-574695 GCA_009823505.1 Rhizomys pruinosus | reverse complement strand
ACACACACACACACACACACACACACACACACACACACACATAAAATTTACTGATACTAAACCAAAATTAAAATATGGGGTTATAGGTTACTAGGTTACTTCAAAAATGAGACTGCACATCTTTCAGCCTTAAAAAAATCATAAGCTGAAGATGCTGAAACCTATGATATATGTGGCATGCATATGTGAATATTTTGGAGTGATGCATATTGGATGGAACAACAACAACAACAACAAGACTAGGTCAAAGAACTGACTGAAACGGTGAACTTCTGCTTGAAACAGTACACTGAGAAAAAGATGAAAAACATGTTTGGCAGAATGCATAAACTCTGGTGGGGTAGGGGGGCAGAGAGGGGGGCACGGGTCTATTGTATGAAATGCACAAAGCTTCAATAAAAACTGCCTTTAAAAAAAAAACAAAAATGAGACTGCTATTTATCAATATTTAAGAAATGCAATAAAATATATTCAAAAGAAAATGTAGTTTTAAAGCCTTTCTTACGAGACAAGAACCTTCCTGCCTAGTCCAGATTCCAACAATTTATTCTACAAGGGGAAGAAAAGAATCATTCACAGAAAGACATTAAAGGACTTGAAGCACAAATTCATAGTTTATTATAAGATGCTTTAAATAAATAAGGAAAAAATAAAAATGTTAATTAAAAAGATGAAACATGCTTCAGAATGAACCAGTTTTCAGGTACCTGCACCCAGATGGTAAACTGATAACATTAACTGGTACCAGATGTGTCCATGTTTTTATAGGGCCTGGAGGGGAAGAGTCTACCAGGACAGAAAGTCAGGAATTCAGAAGAGTTCAAAAATTAACACTGGAGACACACAAGACAGTTTAATGTGTATTCCTTTTTCTCAGATAATTTTAATTCTAACTGACTGAGTATTAACTTAAGTACAAACAGGAAGTTCTATTTTATATCAGGTAAGTGGAAGAAATTACTAGTTAGTATTGTGAGTAATAAAGTGGCGGGATACAAAATTAACCTAAAAAAGTCAGTAGCCTTACATTACATCAACAATAAACAAGTGGAGAAGGAATATAAGACCCTCCCACTCACGGTAGCCTCAAAAATAATAAAATATCTGGGAACAAACCTAACCAAAGATACCAAAGATCTCTACAACAAAAATTTTAAACCCCTGAAGGAGATTGAAAATGACATCAAAAGACAGAAAGACCCCCCCCCATGATCATGGATTGGAAAAATTAATATAGTAAAAACGTCCATTTTACCCAAATTGATATACAGATTCAAGGCAATCCCAATCAAAATCCCCATGAGCTTCTTCACAGACTTGGAAAAAGAAAATCCTTAAATTCATATGGAAAAACAAAAGACCCCGAATAGCTAAAGCAACCCTGAATGAAAAATGCAATACAGGGGGGATTGCTCTACCAGACTTCAAGCTATATTACAGGGCCATAGTCATAAAGACAGCCTGGAACTGGCACAAAAACAGACCCGTTGACCAATGGAACAAAATTAAAGATTGAAACTTGAGCTCATACAATTTTAGCCACCTCATATTTGACAAAGGGGCAACAAAAAAACCTCAGTGGAGGAAAGATAGCATCTTCAGCAAATGGCTGGCAAAACTAGACCACCATTAGTAGAACAAAAGTAAACCCCTACCTCTCACCCTGAACAAAAATCAACTCCAAGTGGATCAAAGATCTAATAAAATTAATTAAAAAAAAAATTTAAAAAAAAAAAGATCTTAACGTGAAACTCGAAACCCTGAAGGTGATAGAAGAAAAAATTGGCTATAACCTACAAGACATAGGGGTAGGAAAAGACTTTCTAAATCCGACAGCAGCTGTGCAGAAAATAAGGTTAACAGTCCACAAATGGGACCTCATCGAACTCAAAAGGCTTCTGTACAGCAAAAGAAACATTCAAGGAAGTGAAGAGAAAACCCATAGACTGGGAGGAAATCTTCACCAGTGATACATCTGACAGAGCATTAACATCAAGAATATATAGACTACTCAAAAAACAAAGAAAAAAACAAATGACCTTCTCAAAAGATGGAGTAAAGAGCTGAACAGAGACTTCACCAGTGAGGAATTAAAGATGGCTGAGAAACATCTTAAAAAGTATTCAACATCATTAATAATTAAGGAAATGCAAATTAAAACTGCTCTCAGTTATCATCCAACTCCCATACAACTGGCTAAGATCAAGAAAACAAAAGAAACGAAATGCTGGAGAGGTTGTGAGGAAAGGAGAACACTCACCCACTGCTGGTAGGAATGTAAACTTGTACAACCACTATGGAAAGCAGTGTGGAGAACCCTTAAAGACTCAAAATGAGCCTACCACCTGATCCAGTCATACCACTCCTGGGTATATACCACAAAGACTCATCCTACTACAAAGATACATGCACATCCATGTTTATTGCAGCTCTCTTCCTGGTAGTGAAGAGCTGGAACCAACCCAAATGCCCCTCAACAGACAAGTGGATGACCAAAATATGGTAAATCTACACAATGGAGTACTATTCAGCAGTAAAGAAAGATAACATCATGAACTTTGCAGGTAAATGGATGAAACTCAAAGCCATTATGCTAAGTGAAGTAACACAGTCCCAGAAACACAAATGGTGAATGGTTTCCCTCATTTGTGGATGCTAACACCAAATCCCCAGTTGAAAGGCAAGCTGAACAACATTAATGTTATACTTGTTTATCTGAAATCAACTATGTTGTTATAATGTAAATCTCTTAACAGGCTCCAGAATCGACCCACCACTTACTTTCAGAGTCTGTAATTACTGTGTATGGGTGGAAAGTAGGTATTCATATTTTAGAGTAATATAAAATTAAAGGAGAAAAATGTGAATTCCTAAACATGAAAAAAAAAAAAAAAGACTGAGAGAAAGAGGCAGGACAGTTAAAGCAGAATGATGATCTGGGGTGGGAGTGTGGGGAGGGGGAGGGAAAGGGGAATATGTCTAAATTGAAGTGAAAAATGATGTCTGAAATACACAAAACACTAATAAAAGCATTATATTTTAAAAAAAGAATAAAGGAAACATCTAGGTGAGTGACTGTCTTAGCTGCTTTTCTTGTTGCTGTGATAAAATTATATAACAAAGGCAACTTAAGGGAGAAAGGGTTTATTCTGGCTCACAGTTGAGGTTACAGTCCATCATGGCAGGGAATTCATCAGCAGGAGCTTGAAGCAACAGGTAACATCACATCCATAATCAAGAAGCAAAGAGAGACAAATGCTGTGCTCATCTCATCCAGAATCCCAGCCAGAGAATAGTGCCACCCAAAGCAGGTGGGTCTTGCCTCCTCAATGAAGGAACCAAAACAATTCCCCTAAAAGCATGCCCAGAGAACTATCCCCTGGGTTTATTCTAGATCTCATTAAGTTGATGAAGGAGATTAAACATCACAATAGCCTACTGTAGAGAAGTAAGCCTACTGTGGAGAGTTGTCTTGTATGTTGACATTATAAAACAGATGAATTGTACAATGAGTGGTATAGACTAACATTTCATCAGACTTTTTCCGGGATAACTATGAGTCTCAAGCACCTGAATGTGTTAGGAACTGGTTGACCTTCCTCTCATCCAAAGATCCAACTTGGCATTGCCAGTTGCCCCAGAAGCAAACCAAGCTCCAGAATGAGCAAACAAGACCAGATAGCTAGCAAAGATCTAAGTCAAGACTCCCAACTCATATCCCAGTATTTTATAATTTGTAGTACTCTGTACTAGGTTACATACAACATGAATTATAGGCACCAGGCTAATGTTAACTAGTCTCATGACCTTGAGCAGTCTGTTTTATTCAGTAAAGTTACTTCAAATATTAACCATATGCCCTGTGCAAGGCTCTGTGATTAGATGCTAGAAACTCAGAGGTCTGGAATTCAAAAAAAAAATATGAAGTAATTTACTATTCATCTCTCAAAAGATTTAGAAAGTGATATAAGCACATATTTGCAAATGTGCTTTTCAAGAAACAAAAATTGAAAGACTAAGGAATCAGGATCAAAAGTTCAAGGCCAGACTGAGATATGTACCAAGTTTCAGCCTAGCTTGGGTTACACAATATTACCCTGGCTCAAGAATAAAGGAAAAGGCAGATATAAAGAGAAAGGAAGTAGGGGAGAAGACCAGGAGAAAAAGAGAAAGGGAGGGAGGGATGGACAGAGGGATGGACGGAGGGAGGGAGTGAGGGAGATGGACCAGGTGCTGGACGTTGGAGGAAGTGATGGGATGGGAGGGATTGAGGGGATGGAAGGGGGATTAAGGGGGGGAAACAAAGGATTTCCCGACTCTGATTAGTGCTTTTCATTTGCGATATCTTTAGTCTTACACGGAGAAATTTGGAACAGCAAGCTCAAAATCAGGACTGAGGAAATAGCTAGGTGGGCAAAGTGCTTGCCTCAAAAAGCATGAGGACCTGAGTTAAGATCCAACATGCACCTGTAATCCCAGGGCTAGGAGATCAAGACAGGAAGATCCCAGGAGCTGGGATAAGGAAGATTAATCTGAGGGCTAGAGATTAAGTTCAGTGGTAGAACAGTTATGTAGAATGTGAAAAGCCCTGGGCTTACAATTTCCTAACTGGGGGAAGGAGGTCTATTAAAAGGTGTGGCCACCCTAAAATTATAAATGTTGCCCTCTTCTGACCTCCAAGGGCATTTCACAACACAGATGCACTTACACACTTGCAAGAAATACATTCATACACATAAAATAAAAAATATAAAATGGTGAACACGCCATGTCCCTGCCTGTCCATAACTTACTTTAATTGTTATTATTATTTTATTTTATTTTATTTTATGTTTTGTATTTACTGTATAGTTTGCCTCATGTGTTCACCTGACATGCATGCCCAAGGAGGTCAGAAGAAGGTGTTGGTCCCCTGGAACTGGAATTATAGGCAGTTGTTAGCTACATGTGTGTGCTGGGAATTAACCACTGAGCAATCCCTACTTCTTGATTCTTAATTCCCACTCACTTCTCCCTTCAAAAAATGTCTCTCTGTCCTCAGAAAATGGTATCTCTATCCATCCCAATGACCAAGACTGTTGGGATTCACTCTTGATCCTGTACTTATTTTGAGACTAGAGAGCCAAAACATCAGTAAATCCTATCAGCTCAATTTCTAAATACAGATCAGTCTATATTTCTCCACCTCGTACATCCATATCATCTCTTAACTAGACTGCTATAAAAGCCTCCTAATTTTCTTCTACTCTTGATGCCCTAAAATCCTCATATAGTGGGGGCTGGAGAGATGGCCAGCGGTTTAAGAGTGCCGACCGCTTTACAGCGGACCCGGGTTCGATCCCCAGCACCCCACATGGCGGCAGAAACCTCTGAGAAACTCCAATTCCAGGAAGAACTCCATTTCCAGGGGAATCCAACACCCTCTTCTGACCTCCATGGCATTGCACACAGGGGTGCACATACACGTGCATGCCAGACAGTACATGATACACATACAATAAATAAAATGCCGGGCGTGGAGGCGTCATACCTTTAATCCTAGCACTTGGGAGGCAGAGGCATGCGGATCTCTGTGAGTCCGAGGCCAGCCTGGTCTACAAAGTGAGTTCCAGGACAGCCAGAGCTACAGGGAGACCCTGACTCAAAAAGAACAAAAAAAAAAAAAAATCCTCATATAGCAAAAATATTAAACTATAAATGAAATCACACATCCATTCAACAGTGACACTCAAAAAAAACTCTGACTCGTGTATACAGTTAACAGGTCCCTAAAGAACTGGCCATCACCAACCTGCCTCCCAACTACCTCTCTTATCACTCCCTCACTCACTCCCTCAACTCCTGGCCACTTTCAGTTCCCAGAATATGTTAAACGAGCTCTTTGCCTTCCTGAGACCTCTGCAATTTTGTTTGTTCTTCCTAAAAAGGTCCTCAGTGTTTCTAGGTCTCAGTGTACACCTCCTCTTAAGACAGGGCTCCTGGACCCAGTTACCATTTCACACCATTCTGTCACTCAACAACAAAGGGCCTCCTAAGCTATCTGTAATAAAGAACCCCTTTCCCTTTTTTCCCCTTACATTCTCAACCTAACATAGAACTACATTTTTAATATAGGTAAAAATGGATTTCTTTTCAAAGAAAAATGTAAAATAGAAACTCCAAATTTTAAACATCAGCATCAACAGTTTAAAAAAAAAGTCTCTGTGGGCTGGAGAGATGGCTCAGTGGTTAAAAGCACTGACTACTCTTGCAGAGGACCTGGGTTCGATTCCCAGCACCTACATGGCAGCTAAAAACCGTCCTAAAGTGGGGCATGGCGGTGCAACACCTTTAATCTTAGCACTCAAGAGGCACAGGCAGGCAGATCTCTGCCAGTTCAAGGCCAGCCTGGTCTACAGAGTGAGTTCCAGGCCAGGCCAGCTGGGAGGGAGACACTGTCTCAAAAAGAAAAAAAAAAAAATGTCTCTATCATATTATAATAATGCCTTCTGACTGTCCTGTTTGTCACTGAGCAACAGTACAAGTGTCAGCAGTCCAGGCTAAGATAGTGCTCCAGCTAGCCATGGAACAAATTGCCTTCATAGCACCTTGCAGTCCCTAGAATAACTGTTCATTTATGTGTTGATCTGTACCAAACACTGATCTGGACAGTGAAGCTGCAGCAATGAATAAAACAAAAAAGGCATGGATCTGATTGAGTGTGGTACATCTGAAGTTCATATGCACCATCATCTGTCCCCCAAAATATTATAAAATTATAACCTATGATAACAATTAATACTGTTTAAATACCTATATATCTAATTGCTTGTGCTTCATTAGTAGGATCAAAAGGTTGTGCCTGGACAAACTGTCAGCCCATGAAAGAAAACAGCCAGAAGTGACCAGAGTCCAAGACAACAACTCCAGAGAAAGTAGACTGTTTTGCTTCTCATCCACCTGTGCCCCTTGTCTAAGCCTAGGGAAAAATCTGCGGAAGAGGGGGCGTGGTAGAATGTAAGGGCTGTGATTGGGGTGAATGGTGAACCTACAGCAATATAACCTGGACACTCATTTGAACAACTTGATTGAACATACAAGCCCCCCTGGCTGGATGGTGGGACCCATGGGCTGTGTGGGTTTGGGCACAACTGCTTGCAAATTGGTTTTACATGAAGGATGCTTGTACTCATAAATTATCACCTATTGTTAAAAAATGGAAAAAAAAAAACCTGAGAGAAAGATGCAGGACAGTCATTGCAGAATGCATGACTGGGATGGGTGGGTGAGATGGGGGGAAGGAAGGGGAAATATGCCTAACTGAATGAAAAATGATGTATGAATACACAAAGCACCAAAAAAAATAAAATAAATAATAAATAAAACTAAATAAAAATTAATTTAATTAATTTAAAAATGCCAAACAAAACAAAACAACAAAAACTTAAAATTTCAGAGACCATTTCTTTCCAGTAGTTTGCATAGTGCTTTCTGACAACCAGGAAGGTCAGCTGTGATTTGCAGTGCACAGTCTCAGCAACATAATTTGTTTTTTCGTGTTCATTATCACACCGTATCTTCACCATGGTCTTACTGTCCATTTCTTAGTTGCACCCAAGTTATAGGCAATGGCCTTTGTTTTTGGGGCTTTCAAAGCCTTCCCTGGCCAGCAGTCCTGGTAGGAGAGCCCACAGCTGGCACTGAAGTCTTTATCCACCAATGCTTTTTATTCTGTGGTAACTTGTTTTTTTTTTAGAGGGAGGGGGTATATTCTTTTTTTCCCCTCTATCTTTTGTAAATTGTCACTACAATCAGAGACACTCTCTGATTTCCCAGACCCTCAAATCCTGTATTTATAGTTTCCAGAAGGCAGGACGTCTTTCACATACCATATAAACAGGAAACAAGTTGAAAGGGTTTACCTACCACCCTTTCAGACTGTCTCCCTCCTGACTGCAATACTGCTGAGTTCCGAGGCAGGGTAGAAACCCGCTTTCCTGAGCCACTTTATCTTGTTATGCGTGGAAAAGAATTTGTCAGAGTTATCACTCTGTTTTATAGTACTAGGGGAAGCATGGTACAATTTGTGTTCTTCATAATCTGGATTCAGCAATCAGAGTGGATTGAAAACTATAACCAAATAATTTATCATATCCCTGATAGCTTAACTATGTTTACTATTTTCTATTCTGTAGATAGCCATCCATTTTAATCTGATACAGGCAGGGCCTTCTTTACGTTGAATCCATGAGACTAAACTAATAGTTGTCTCTAAGAGATGTTGCCCCCTAAATATTGAATTTATGGAGTCTTCATTTAGTATATATCCAATAATATATATATATATATCTATATATATATATATATAACAGTTATTTTGAATATACCACTATAAAGTATAAACTTTGAAATGTCCTGGCAAGTCTTAGGGTAAGTTCTAGATCATCAAATCTCTCCAGATGTTCAGAGATGTTTTACATGGGTTTGACAAAAAGCCTGTCTGTTTTACTTAGCAGTCAAATGTCTTACATATAAAACATAACTCAATACAGATATGAATAGCTCCCTGGAGCAGAAATAATCATTCCTTTGAATTAACTACTATCCTTAAGGATTTAACATGAGATCTTGAGGTTAAGAAATGGAAAGGTTATGGTTTAATAGTGATGTGTTTACAAGAGATCAATTGTGCTAGATAGCTTCAGTTGTCAACTTGACATACCTGGGTGGAGGGAACCCCAAATTAAGGAACTACCTCAATTGGATTGGACTGTGGCCATGTTTGTGGGGCATTTTACTGATTACTAAGTGATGTGGAAGGGCCCAACCCACTGTGGGTGGTGTCACACCAGGGCAGGTAGTCCTGTATAAGAAAGCAAGCTGAGCACAGGTCAGGAGCAAGCCAGTGAGCAGCATACCTCCACCGTCTGTGCTCTAGGTTCCTACCCTGAACTCCTGTCCTGACTTCCCTCCAGGATTAATTATAAGCTGAAGGTGAAATAAACCTTTTCCTTCCCAAGATGAGATTGGTCAGTGTTTTGTCACTGCAACAGCAAAGCAAACTAGAGAGTTTCAGGGAAGGACTGGAGTATAGAGACTGGAGAAGACTACAGAAAGGCTCCATCTATTTGGCTAAGGGGAAGCCATCATTCATGCTGGATACAGACTTTCTAATGTTTTTGGAGTCACTCATGGTCTTGTCAATAAACCCTCACTCATGCTTTATGAGTAAGCCAAATAAACTCATTGGTTCTCCCAGGGTAAACTTGGGAAATAGATGGGTGCCTAGTGCTCCCCTGGGTAAAAATGTTGCAACACCCCCAGTCTTCATATTGTTGTTGTGATGGTTAAGCCTGACTGCCAACCTAATGAGATTTAGAATCACCACAGGTGACAATCTCTTGGTATGGCAGTGAATCTCTAGATTCAGTTAACTGAGGTCAGAAAACCAACCCCAAATGTGGTCAGTACTATTCCACGGGCTGGAATCCACAACTGAATAAATAAAAAAGAGAGAAAGCTAGCTGAATACCAGCATTCATCTCTCTTTGAGTTTCTCACTGGAGAGACAATGTGACCACAAGTTGCCTCACACTTATGCCACCAAGACTTCTCTGCCATGAGTCTGTATCCTTGAAATAGGAGCCAAAATAAGCATTCTTCTTAAGTTGTCTCTATCAAGCATTTTTTATAGCAAGAGGAAAAGTCAGAAATTGATAGTGAGTTGAGCTGCTGGCCGTGACTGGCTAAACCACATAGTTCTTAGGGCTTTAGAACTGGCTGGTGGGAGAAATGTAGAAGAGTTTGGAACTTTGGGCTAGAAAAGCCTTTAATACTATAAGCAAAGCTTAGTGAGCCAGTCTGAAGGGCCTTTAGAAGACAAGAATACTGGTAGAAAAACAGTCATAAGGTTTCAGATGGGAACAAGGACCCTATCAGGACCCAGGATAGGGACCATTCATGTAATATTCTAGCAGCATTCTTCTCATGTCCTAAGAATTTGAGTGAGGTTAAATTTAAAGATAATCAACTTATTTGTCTGGTGGAAGAAACAGCAAGACAGGATAGCATTCAGGCTGTGTGATGGTTACTACTCCCTGCTCTCATGCAGGTCTATAGAAAGACAGCAAAAAGCTGAATGGAAATAAACATGTGAAGTCTGGTGAAGAAAGGTATGTGGGCAAGTTTAAAGTTTTAAACAAACAGAGTAAGTACAGACAAAGTTGTAATGGAGACCCCATAATACTAGAGACGCCAAAACAATGAATATCTGCTGGAGAAAGCAGAAGGCATGGAGTGGAGTCAGTCTAGGAAAGAAGCTGTGTGTGCTGCAAGCAGCAGAGCTGGAAGGGTGAGGCTACTCAAGCCCTTTTGAACCTAGGTAATTCCATTATAAACACCAGATTCCAGATGAAGAGCTGCAGAATTTGGTGACTGCCTTGTTGGATGTGATCTTACTCTGGTATCATCTTTCTTTGCTATGCCCCACTCTTCCCATTTAGAATGGGATGTTTATTCTGTGCCAATACATACTGGAGGCATGTAACTTTTTTTCATTTTATAAGTGTTCACAATTAAGAGATCTCCTTGAATCTCAGATGAGACTTTGGACTCTTGATGCTAGAATTCAAAACTACAGGGAATTTTGAAGTGATGTTTGTTTTTCACTGTCAACTTCATTGGACTAAGAATCATCATAGAAACCAATCTTTAGACACATCTATGGGTAATTCTCTACAAAAAAGGTTAATTAAGGTGGGAAGACCATCTGAAATGTGGGCAGTACTATTCCATGAGCTGAAGTCTTGATATGAATAAATCTCTACTTCTTGCCTGCAGATGTAATGTGACCAGATGCCTCAAACTCCTACCACTAAGACTTCCCCACAATAATGAACAGTACCCTCAAACTATGAGCCAAAATAAGCCCTTCCTTCTTAACTTGCTTTTTTTTTCAGGAATTTTGCTGGATCAACAAGACAAGTAACTGTAACAGTTATTATTCCCATTTTAAGGGTGAAAGAAAAAAAAAAACCTGAGAGCCAGAGATGTTTAGTGACTCTTTAAAAAATAATAAATCGGGGGGCTGGAGAGATGGCCTAGCGGTTAAGAGCGCCGACCGCTCTTACAGAGGACCCGGGTTCGATCCCCAGCACCCACATGGCGGCCGAAAACCGTCTGAAACTCCAATTCCAGGAGAACTCCAGTTCCAGGGGAATCCAAGACCCTCTTCTGACCTCCGCGGCATTGCACGACACGGGTGCACAAACCTGCATGCAGACAGTACATTCATACACATACAGAAATAAATAAAATTAATAAAAAAAATAAAAATAAAATAAAAAATAATAAATCAACACTCCACTAAATACAGTGTTATATTCTCCTCAGGGAATCCCAAAACTTAGCAAGATTTCAAATCACCAAAGCTGTGTTAATAGAGCTACCAAGTGTTCTGATGATGCCAAACTGGTATTAGGACTCAATTAACTTTGCTCTATAAAG
The DNA here is from genome assembly GCA_009823505.1 of Rhizomys pruinosus. Classification (NCBI taxonomy): domain Eukaryota; kingdom Metazoa; phylum Chordata; class Mammalia; order Rodentia; family Spalacidae; genus Rhizomys; species Rhizomys pruinosus. Next base: position 563,211 of record VZQC01015718.1, on the reverse strand, counting down.
CTAAGTGTAGGGGGTTGGAGAGATAGCTCAGTAAGGTAAGGCACTTGCCATGCAAACATGAGGATCAGAGTTCAGATCCCCAGCACCCATGTAAATGCCATATGGACATGAAGTCTCAGCACTAGAAGGCAAAGACGGGGCAAGCAGATTAGTTGAACTAGCCAAATCAATGAGCTCTGGGTTCAGGTGAGGGACTGCCTCAGAACACGAGGTGGACAGCAATTAAGGGAGATACTTGACAGCAATCTCTGGCCTCCATGTGCACAAGCACCCATACGTATGAAGAACATGCAGACAACAATACACGCACACCAAACAGGGAAAAGAACTAAATGTGCATATGAACCGACATATGAAAGAAATATAAGAAAATGAAATCTGGTTTCTAAAACTTGTGAGAACTATTGCAGTGTCTTCATGTATAATGTTATTAGAATACTATATGTGTAGCAATCCAAGAATTACTGCAAATGTTTATGTTTTGCAACCAAGAACCATGCCCACCCCTTAGAAATAGAAAAAGCTCCAATTAATAGAAACTGGCATAAGTCTACCTATTCAGTTTAGCCAAAATAAGGCCAAGGGCATTGTTTAGAGATTTCCATTAAACACTTGAATATCTGAAACAACCTAGATGGAGGTGGAATTGGTAACAAGCCTCTACAGTTACTGATACAAAAACAATGTGTTAGCCAGCCTTCTCATAATAAACATTCTAGAATAACTTCAGCTCTAGGTTTGGTGTCCCTTCCAGCTTCCTTTAAGCATTTACCCTGAAACACACTGAACGCCATTGTTTAAGTTTGTTTTTATTAATTTCAATTAAAAAAAAATCCATTCTGTCAAGCAAGAACTAGAAACCACATAAACACCTACCCAGTTTCATTTATCAAGATTCAACTGATTGTGATAATGCCTAAAATTAATGAGTGGGAATATGCTTTAGTATATTCTTCAGTTGGTATTTTAAACAAATGGGTAACTATTATTTTTTAACTATTATCACTTTTCATATAAACATATATGCATATATGTACCTACAAACATATATTTATATATAAATCACATTTAATATAACTATGTGATAAATTTGATACTTTCAACTAAAACTGAAATATACCTTTAATATTAGTGATATTGTATGTTCAATAATAAATCCTTTAGGGGCTGGAGAGATGGCTCAGCAGTTAAGAGCATCGACTGCTCTTGCAGAGGACCAGGGTTTGATTCCCAGCACCCACATGGCAGCTAAGAACCGTCTTTAACTCCAGTTCCAGGGGAATCTGATGCCCTCTTCTGACCTCTACAGCATTGCACAACACAGGTGCACCAACCTACATGCAGACAGTACACTCAACACTCATACACATAAAAAATAAAAAATTTTAAAAAATTTAAAAAGAGACTGTTATAGCAAGGCATGGTGGAGCACGCCTGTAACTCCAGCACTGGGAGCTAAGGTGAGAGGTCTGATCAAAGCCAGCTGGGATATTACATAGCAAGACCCTGTCTCAAAGGAACTGTGATTAAAAGAGCTTTCAACCCAATTACTAAAGAAAACTGTGGATTCAAACCCATACTCTCATTTCTGAATCACCTCCATTCTTGTCTCTCAGGCCCTAGAAAACAATACCCACAGGAAATTGGTCCCTGAAAGGAGGCTCCCTGGAGTATGTTCAGCTTAGCAGAAGTGGCTGGCACCTAAATCAGTATTCCCTGGTGACCAAGGAATCAGGTCATCGGCCACTCAAGCTGAATCTCTCCTCTGTCCTACAACCTTCTCAGAGCCAAAATATCCATATCTACCAGCGAGGGGGAATTTAAAATGAGAAGCACTAAGAGTGGCAAAGGCTCTTAGACTAGAGACAAATGTAGCAGTGACCTAACTCTAGAATGGCCTCTCCAGACACAAAGTTCAATTTAGCTAAAACTTCTCAGTGGTCTCACCTTTCCTATTTAACACCTTACTCCCTAAACAAAGTAAGTTAAAGCCCCTACCAAAAGAACTAATAAAGAATCCCCTTTTAGTCTTCTCAGCTGCCTCACCTGAGAGATGTGAAGCTACCCTATGCTGGTCACACAACCTCCACCTTTACATAAAGGTGCTATTTTGACATGAATAGATACATGATCAAGGAAGGGAAAAGGGAGTAGATTTTTACTCTTATTCTTTACAGTACTCTGATAATTTCAACACTGAAGAACTCAACAACTGTTGCTCCATCTACAATGGCTAGGGTTCTTTATTCAAGGTCACAGAAATAGAAAGTTCCAGTTCTCCAGGAATTGTTTTGAATAGTGTGTATGTGGTTTGTGTTGTTTGTTGGTATGTAAGCCAGGTTACCTGGCCTGCAAGCTTCCAGGGATTCACTGTCTCTGCCTCCCATCTCCTCACAGGAGCCCTGAAATTACACATACATGCATAACTCTGTGTGGCTTTTACAAAGGTTCTCAGGATTCAAACTCAGGCACACTCAAACTTACACAGCACACAGTTTACCTAATGGCCCATCTCCCCAGCCCTTTCCAAGAGTTTAAGATCTAGTCATAAGGATGAATTAATAATCATTTAACTGCAACCCTTGGCAAAGTACTGAGGTAGATAAAGGCACATATAGTAAAGAAGGGACATGGAGATCTTTCCTTAAAGAAATTGTGCTGAGTTATGAAGAACAGCACAGTGAGGGAGCAACAGAAGAGGCCCTCGGAGGAAGGACACCATCTAGAAGCAATAATGTGGGGTACTTGGGAAGAATAAATAAGGTAGGCAAAATGACAGTCACTTGCCCTTTGTGGCCAAAGCTTGAGACAGATACACAGAAGAGAGCTGCAATGACAGTGTGGTAGGATTAGAATGCTAGGCTACATAGGTACGATTTCCACTGTTAGCATACTGCCCTAAGAAAGCAATTTCACAGTTACATAAACTATTGGAGAAGACTAAAGCCAATAATCAGTGAGCCAGTACAACTCAAGTAACAGTTAATGAGAACACATACAGAAAAGGGACACAACAGATGAGGAATATGGAAGAAACAGAACCCAGGTGACAGACAGGTCTGAGTGGGAAAAGGAACAGAAAACTCTTCAAATAGTATTTGGAGCCTAAGTATCGTAAGTAAATCAAATAACAGAACAGGGAGTGGGGAGAGTTTGGTTAGGAATCATTTTGAGAACACCCCAAGCAGAGATAGCAAATAGACAACTAGAAATGTAGGGGAAAACTTATGATTAGAGCATTAGTTTTCTGATCCATAAAGATGACTCTCAAATCCACATTATTATCAGAATTAACTGGGAAATTTACTCAAAGCAACGATCCCACAGACTCCACCCTAAGGAAGTTCAAGTAGATCTAGAACGGGGCCCAAGAAGCCAAAAGTGGGAGCCACTGCTATTTGGCATTCAGTCACACTGCAGTTCCTAATATCCTGCCTTAACAGTCAGAATTTACTTCCAGAGCACATTCGCCTTGAGGTATTTTCAGAGTGTGAAACTACAGCTCTCTGAAGGTCCAGAAACATACTTCACATTTTAAAATAATTTCTTCTCAGTATCCATTGCATTGTTGATAGGGAATGGCTTTGATAATCTGCGAGATAACTGATGGTTGAGATCTCTAACACCGAGATCAATTCTGCTGAAACCTCTTATTACCAAGACAAATCATGATTCCACAATGATAGGCTGTCCAAAGTGGCCAGAAAGCAGTTCTTAGATAACTAAAATGAAGCTCAGTGAGCATGAGATGGTATTAAGTGGGAATGTGTTACAGATGCCAACAACTTCAGCATGCACTTCCGTCAACCTGTGGCTCTAAAGCCTCCCATAACTCCCATTTCCTTTTTCTCCTCAGAGAGGTTGAGGGCACAAAGCTCAGAAAGCAACTCTGCCAATGCAAAGGGTTCATCCTGCAACTTCTATTACAATTGTAAAATGCTTTCATTTTATACTTTAATTCTGAAGAAAAAAAGAGGTGGAGGAAGGGGAGAGAAGAGCAAGTATGAAATGGAAACCTGACACTGCAAACTACTACAATTCTAATTTTGTAATGTTTCTAATTAAAGAGCAAAAATAGTTTCATATCAGAGAAACCTTAATGGTCCTGCTGCTTTCCTGCTTTCCTTTTTTTGTTTAAAGAGGAAAGGAATATTGAAATTACTCTCCAACCCACTACTCAAAAAACAGTAAAAGGCACTCATTATCTATGGCCCAGAAATCAGTTCTCAAAATCAGTCCTCAGTTCTATGGGTAGTTTCATGATGAGGAAAAAGGAATTAGCAATTTGTGTTTCTGCTCAGGGTCTCCCCTTGTCATGAAGGGCGAAATGGAATTCCTATCCGATGCTTCCTGAGGGCACTATCCTCTTGACCAGGACTCCAAGGGGCTGCCAAAATATAGGAGAGAATGCAAAGACAAGTGGAAAACAGGTCATGTTTAAAACAACAGCAGATCATGTTTTTCCTGACTCCCACTTGGGTCCAAGTTGCCTTGCTGCGCCCATCTGACACATGCTGGTGCTCTCTCAGAGGAGAGGTGCTGTCTGGAGGAAGGAAACAAGTGCCACTGCTCTTCCTCTGCAGCACCTGGCACTGCCTGCCTCAGGGAAAGCTCTTAACTTACTGCTAAAATGAGCATAGCTGAGTACTTTATTAGGGATTAAATACCGATTCTCATAGCCTTCCTTCCCAGTATCCTAAGGAAGGTCTAGGGATTTGTGGAGCCTTTGTGGCTGTCATATCATTGGGCTGGTAATAGTACTGGTGGGTGGAAATCAGGAATGACAGAGGCCTCATAACATTCAGCACAGTCTATGAAGCCAAAGGCTACCATGCATTCTTCATAACTTTCAAAGTCCTGCTAGAAATTCATGTGTGGGTGAAAAACATGTTTATAATTGTCTGAGCACAATTATATAAAAAGACTTGGCTTTTACATAGGTATGAAGTATTTATTGAAAAACACCCAGTTTTAAAAAGTTATTCCAAATTTAACTAAATTTGACCATTTCAATAAATGATGACACTATGAACACACCACTAGCACGAGCTTAAGAAAAAAGTATTCAGGTGGTCTTAAACCAGGCGTGGTGGCTCATGCCTTTAATCCTAGCATTTGGGAGGCAGAGGCAGGCAGACCTTTGTGAGTTCAAGGCCAGCCTGGTCTACAGAGTGAGTTCCAGGACAGCTGGGGCTATAAGGAGACCCTGTCTCCGTAAAAGATTAAAAAAAAAAAAAGTATGCAGGTGGTCCTAGCCTCCCAGCACTTCAAACATTGAGGGGGAAGGGAGGTACATATCTTTTTATAAAATGAAAATGCTCTGGGCCAAGGACTTTGTATCTTTTTCTACTGTAATAAAAACATTGCACAGATTTTCTTTAAAGTGTGTTGTTAAAAGATATTACTTACAAATGTCACTCCAAAACTAAAAAGGTGGCAAATTCCCACAAGATGGTCCAATGGACACCAAAATAGTGGAAGCTTAATGAAAATTCTATTTTAAAAAATCATTGTAAAAAAAAAACTCATTGTAAATATTCAGTTCTACATGATGCAGATCAAGTTATGTAGTTCCCATATTCCACAAAATCCTGACTTGATCAGTTACGATAGTAATCACTGATCCACTATATCAATTAAAACTCATTAAAAAGAACTGTAAGGCAGGAAGAAATTGCATTAAAACATTAACAATGCAAAAATCTTTAAAGAAACAAAATTTTTTAAAGTTGAGGAAAACAGGTTTTGTTGTTTTGTGTTTTGCTGTTTTGTTTTGTTTTGTTTTGTTTTGTTTTGTTTTGTTTTGACAGGGTCTCATTATATAGACCAGACTGGCCTGGACTCACAGAGATCCACCTACCTCTGCCTCCCAAATCCTGGGATTAAGGATGTATGCCACCATACCCAGCAGTTTCAGAATTTTTAAAGATCAAAGGTAACCTATCAAAGAATGTATTTCACTTTTTATCTTTTTGTAATCCTATGGATCAAACCCAGCACCTCTCACATGCTAAACATCTACTGTACTGCTGAGCTACAGTCTGAACATAATTTAACAAAATATACACACACTTGTATTTTAAACCCAATAAATATTACAACTAAAAGTATTATAACACTAAATTGTACCTTAAACCATTTTCTACCAATTTTAGTCTCTTTATCAATCAGCATGTTCCACATCATAAACCCTTCATCCATCACTAAAATAAAAATATTCCGTTTTCATACAAGCTAAGGTCACTAGTCCTGAGAAGTGCTACCACACATATACTTTCTGGTGATTGTATTTTCCTAATCATGAAGTATGGGGTATAATTCAAACAGCTTCCTCTACATAGTTCACAGGCAGTAACAGTTCTCTAAAATCACATCAATTTTCCTGACCAAAAAGAAAAAGACCTTAACAAAGATCCATTGTTTCAAATTCTTAGTTACTACTTGACTAACTATCCATAAAGAGGAAAATTAGCAATTGAATATAGATCAAGACTTTCAGACACAGCAACACTGCTGCTTCTGTCAAGTACAGTAGTGATATTTAATAAACGCCATGCCGTTAGCCACAGTCACTCTTTAACTGTCTTTAGAATTACCAGCCTTCATTAAAAAGCAAAGAAAACATTGTTTTTAATAAATAAGTAAAGACCTTGGTTTCCTTTCAGAAGTAATTATACTTACTTGGGTTACGCAGAGTAAATAGAACCATTAGTTTTGAAACATGTTCTTAAAGATGCATCATCTTTTTATGCAAAAATTTTAACTAGAATTCAAAAGAAAAAAAGACTTTTCCTTTTCTGTAATGATGGGATAAAACATAATGACTATATGAAATCAGGGCCCAAGTAAATACAAAAATGGACATTAAATTTTTGAAGAGGTATTTTGCTTTCAATTCTCCCTTAGGCTTATCAGGAAAAAAATTCTGGGGATTCTACAATTGAGAAATTAAAAGTGTAAGAAACAAAATGACTATGTCTTGGTCTGCAAAGGCAATGGGGATGATTTACTTGAACTTCAATGACATAAACTACACAGAAACTTTCTATGGTATAAAATCTGAATGTGTTTTAAGTCTTTACAGAAAACAGTAAATCAAAAAAACTTACATGTTAATTTGCTAGCTGTACTGTATCTTCTCTATTTTCTTATAGGTATATAAATAATATAAACCCAGCCTCATAATTTATATCTAAAAAGTAAAATAAGTGCTAGAGATATAGCTCAGTGCTAAAGTGCTTGCCTCACATGATTGAGGTCCTAGGTTCAATGTCCAGCACTGCAAAAAGACAAAAGAAAAAAATAAAAGCAAACATCTATTAATTTTATCTGCAACTGTGGAAAGCATATGTCAAAAATAAATCATAAATATATAAATAAACTGTCATGACATTCCAAAATGACAGTTTAATATTTATTTCAGCCAAAAAAAGAACTAATGTCCAAGCCTTTACATTATTCTAACAAAGCACACACAAACACACACACACAAAAAAAACTTGTATTAGTCAGTGATGATTCAAAGCAGTCATCTTTCTGCCTTAGCACTCTCAGATTGTGTGGGAAAGTAAACAAACTCTACAATGGCTCATATCAAATACTCTTTCTGAAGCATAAAGCAACTGCAAAATTTAATTAGCCAGGATTAAAACTGCAGATGCCATATATTGGAGCCACCTGGTGGTTTGTTTTCCTACAGCACTGGCAAACACAGAGGACTGCACACAGCATGTTCTGCTTTCTGCCAGCACCAAGAAGATTCACATTTGTTCAAAGTTAGTAACAGTGGGTCACAACCCCCAACTCCATAAAGAGGCACTAAAAAGTCACTGCTGTTAAGTGTGGAAGACATTCCCAAAAGTCTACCCTAGCTGGCCTCTAGAAGTTCTGTTATATTTTCTCAACAGTGTTTGTTGACAACCAGACATGAATCCAAAACAAATTAAAAAAAAAAACACAGAGAGAGAGAGTATATACCATAGGATTGCGTGTGGATATTCTCATCTAGTTCTGAGCAATTCAGGACAGGGCCGATTTAACTTCTAAAGGATGCTGGTCCCGTCAGAAAGGCAGTTGTAGGTACTCAGAAATAAGAGCTTTAAAAAAGAAAAATGTTAAACTCTATCAACCAAAGGAAAGTTTCAGTACACTGACTTGTACACACAGGGGTATATGCCTGGAGTCCCAAATATTTGGAGAGGCTTGGACAGGAAGATTATTTAAATAGAGTTTTCAAGGCCAGCCCAGACAACAAAGCTAAAATTCAGTCTTTAAAAAAAAAAAGATGGCACATACCTTTAATCCCACACACAGGGGCAGAGGCTGCTGCATCTCTATGATGTTCACAGCCAGCCTGGTCTACATAGTGAGTTTCAGACCAGCCAAGGGCCTACCATAGTGAGACCCTGTCTCAAAAAAGGAAGAGGGAGTTCTGGATCAATCAAACCTTATGAAAATCAAAATAGGCACAAAGCATACTTTTATACACTTGTCTTCAAACCTAATAGCCTGATAATCATGATGCATTACATGAGAGCTATAAAATTTCCAACTGTGATGAAAAATTTGATTCTCAAAAAAGCCATGGATGGGGGGTTGGAGAAGCATCTCGGTGGTTAAGAGCACTGGCTGCTCTTGCAGAGGAAAAAGGTCCAATTCCCAGCACCCACATGGAAGCTAACAACCATCCATAACTCAAGTTCCAGGAAATATGATGGCCTCTTCTAGCCTCCCCAGGCATTGCACACAAGGGTGCACTTATATACATGCAGGCAAAACTTATATACATAAGATAAAAATAAATAAATATTTTTTTAAAAGCCAGGATAGAAAGAATGTGACAAAGAAAGTGGGTAGAGAGGTGTGAAACACTGGCTTCTTTCTAGGTATGACATTGCTGCTACACTCACTTTCAATTTTTTTTTTTTTGTCTTTTTTGAGACAGGATCTCCCTTTTAGTCCCAGCTGGCCTGGAACTCGCTCTGTAGACCAGGCTGGCCTTGAATTCACAGAGATCCACCTGCCTCTGCCTCTGCCTCTGCCTCTGCCTCTGCCTCTGCCTCTGCCTCCCGAGTGTTGGGATTAAAGGCATGCACCACCGCACCTGGCCTGCTGTTACACTCTTTTAAAAAATATATTATGTTTTTTTATGTTTATATATGTGTGCCTGAGTCAATGTATGTGCATCATGTGTATGCAGATACCTACAGAGCCAGAAAATGGCATCAGATCCTCCAGAACTAGAGTTCCAGGCAGTTCTGAGCTGCCAGAAATGGGTACTGGGAACTGAACGAAGGTCCTCTACAAGAGCAAGTTTTCTTTTTTTTTCTTTTTTTAATGCTTTTATTGATGTCTCCTATATTTCAGACATCATTTTTCAATTCAGTTTAGGCATATTCCCTTTTTCCTGCCCCACACCCCACCCCAGAACATGCATTCTGCCATAACTGTCCTGCATCTTTCTCTCAGAAGTTTTCTTAACCACTAAGCCATCTCTCCAGGCCCAGCTGTTGCACTCTTGAAGTCAGAGTACCTGTAATTATCTGCACAAGACTGAGCCTGTCAACACCTCTGTCATGTAAGGGGGAGGGGCTCACGTGGCCCCATCCCTCCTTGAAGATTTACAGGAAGGTTACAGTTAGTAGGGGAGGGAGAGATAGTTCCTGTATCGTACAGCCACTGGTAAGGTGTGCATGCTCCTGTAAGAATCATGGCTCTCTCTAAGCCAGGTGTGATAGCACACACCTTTAATCCCAGCACTCAGGAGGCAGAGGCAGGTGGATCTCTGTTGAGTTCAAGGCCAGCCTGATCTACATAGCAAGTTCCAAGAAGGCTGGGGCTACAGGGGGACCTGTCTGGAAAAGACAAAAAAAAAAAATCATGGCTCTCCTCCCACCCCTCCCTCTCTCTCTCTCTCTCTCTCTCTCTCTCTCTCTCTCTCTCTCACACACACACACACACACACACACACACTATGAAATGGAATGAAATGAGAAGGGGGCTAGTTGGGAAGAGGAATGAGATTAGCAGTATAGGGGAACAAGAGAGTAAGAAGAGGGGGATAAATGACTAAAATACATTATTTGCATATATGAAAATGTCATAATGAAACCTGTTATATATAATTATTATATCCTAGAAAACACATTGTTTTAAAAAGCTAAGGAAAAGTTAAGCCTCTGAGCTATTAAAAGGTGAAGTCCAACAGCAGCCCACAACCTCCTACAACTTCCTCACCCCTCTTCAGTGAAGAACCAATAAATTCTACATTAAAGAACTGCAATTAGGAATCTTACATACCCATTATAAGCTCTGCTCCCACCTCTGGATGTACTGGGAGGTTCACCAGGCACAGATGCCAAAGACTTCTCTCTACCCTCCTGTCAAACCATGCCACATTCCTGACTCATCCCAGAGATGCAAGGCAACATAGCTCACTGAGTGGAAACGCTGAATGGAAAAGAGGCTTCAAAGGATGCCTCTCTCATTCATCTGCTAGCCCAGGTTCTCAGTGGAGAGAAGACTGCTATAAAAAGACTAGTTTCCTCAGGAAGGTAGACAGTTTTAGGGAAAGATCATTTGGCTAGAAGGAGGAGGCTTTGTTGCCAGCTGTTCCTGCAGCTCTACTCCCTGTGTGGTCTCCAGTAAGCTGCTAAACCTGACCACTTCAAGGGCCAGGTCTATAAAAATAAAGACATTTCCCATAAAAGGGCCTGCTTGGCTTTCACTGTTTGTCTTCACAAAAGAGCACTGTGGCTAGGGAAGCTCTGGTTTTGCCTGGAGCACATCAAAAAAATGTGATGGACAAAACATTTTCCCCAATACAAATCCAAGCATCCCACTGCCTTGAAGCACTATAGCAAGATGCATGGCTTTAATTTGTCACACTTCCTAATTCTAGGTGCTCCTTGATATAACCAGCACTTGAGGGGATCAATGGCAGAGATGTCAGATCTGTAGCATGGTATGAATGGCAAAGTATGGTCCCCTCCATGGATGGAGGGACACTTCCTTCTCACAAAGGACTATTATGCAGATCAAGTGACAGATCCTGCTATTAGACTCATTTTTTTTCAAGGCATGATGGAGAAACAACATGAATATTAGTGAAAGATAACACCTGTCAAAGTCAGAATGCCTAGGTTCAAATTGCAACAGTGTCACCTATCAGGGAAACACTATTCAATGTAACCTTTCTAACCATCCTTGTCTCTACTAAAACATGGAAATAATGCACAGCTCTCTGTAAGTAAATAAGATTTGTGGAATTCACTAAGGAAAATAGCCACTAGAGGCAGAAGCTGAGATCAGAGCCAAACAATGAGAGAACATTGGGGGGGGGGGAATGCAGCAGTTGTACCAGGATCTAAGGGGTTAATCTCCTGCCCATGCTTAAAAAGCTATATGTAATGTGTATATTTAAAAAACATGGGGGAGGGAAAGGGAAATAAACCTGAACTGAATTGGAAAAAATGTATGAAATGCACAAAGCATCAATAAAAACTAATTAAAAAAAAAAAAAACATATACAAATTATGTAATCTTGGCAAAAGAACTGATGTATTACTAGGCATAACATGTATCATCCCTACTTATGTCTTTGAGGAACAAAATACATTGTTAGAGAATGAAATATATCTGAAAATTGGAAGGTTTTAAGGGCCTTGCCATAAACTAATTTACTTTACATTCCCTTCAATGACAAATATTTCATTTTGTTGCACCCCCACTCCTATTTCCTAAAATATGAAATATGTTAGGACTCTTCAATAATCAGAAAACCCAGTATCATATGGATTTTTAGTTACATTCCAGTGATCACTGGATTACAAATAAAAACAAGAAAACACAGCAAAAGAAAAAAAAAAAAAACAGAGCTGCAGACAAGGACTGAGTAAAGAAATCTGTATTTTACTTCTAGAAGGTATTTTGTAGAATCACAGAATTATGACTGTGATGATAGAAAAATAACAGAATCATTAAAACTTCTGAGATGTCACATATTCTCTGTCATAGCTAGATGCTAGCTTTGAAATCCTAGATATGCATGTTTCAATTTGAAAATTTGGAGAAACTAATAAGTGGGCATGGAGGTAGTGGTAGGCTACCTGGGATGGGTAGCAGAATGCAGTGATATAAAGGGGGAAAGGAAAATAATAGAGTAGGAAGGATTAAATGGGGTGGGGAATGGGAGGGCAGGGCAGAGGAAGGAGTACTGGGAGGGATAACTAACACTAAAAACCTTTAGAAAAATCCATATGAAAACCTACCACAATAGAAGCTTCTTAAATTATATACATAAAAAGAGATTAACAGGGGGATATTGCCCCTACTAAATACTATAGGAATCCCTGTCTTGAAGCAGTTGGCCAGGGGTTCCACAGACCTCAAACACTACTAGCCATTGCTCCTGTTCTTGGTTACCCATCAGAACTTGGCAGAAAGACTCTAATGCTGAAGATATTACATACATGAACAAATAAGGAGAAATTAAGCTGGTGCTGACTTCAGAGCCTCATCTCTAGTAGCTAGCTTTCAAAGTGATAGAAGTTGCTATATATGCTACCAGAAAAAAAAATAATCATCAACCTTACTCAGCTGTGAATCCTGTGATTCACATCAAGTGGCCTAGCAAGATATGCCCACCAGTGTAATAGTGGTATATTATGGGAGTAACCAACCATTCTGATTGGATATAAGGTATGTTTCACAAGATGGAGCCCATTCCTGACACCAATATCAGGCTTAAGAACTTGAGGTTAGACAGGTCACAGGGCATAGGAGAGACCTAATATTAGTTCTCTATTAAACAGTTGTAGTATTAAATTAAGTTTAAGAAAAACAGCATTCTGAACCTTACTGTATCTGGAATAGGAAGTGAGGAGACCTTGGACCTATGCTAGAATTATGCTAACCTGTCTGCAAAGGGTCTCTGGTCCATCTCTCAAAACACTCTTGGAATGGTAAGGGCAGAAAGGGGAAGTTGTTGACTCAAATTTGGAAATGGTTTTGCTTTCCCTACAAGTATCTATATACTTATAAGAGTTTGTCATTTCTACCCTGGACAGAAAGTACAGTATCAACTAAATCTCTAATTTCTTGAAAGCTTTTTGTTTATATACATTTATTTATGTTATATGTATATACACACCATAGTGCACATGTGGCAATCCTGGGATTGGGGAATTAAGCTCAGGTCTCATGCTTGGCAGCAAGCACCTTTACCCACGGAGCCATCTCATTAGCCCTGAATCTCTTATTTCTAGCCATTTATTCTCTGCCTTATAATATTGGAAAATATAATTTCCTTCTTTTTAAAGACTTTGAAATCCAACACTGTTCGCTTCTTATTGAACGTATTGGTAAAAATATTTAGATTATTTACTTTGTGTTTTTAACTTTTATATCCATAGCTCTTGTTTATTCAACAGCTGACATTTTCCTAAAAGTCATTTAATGAAAACAGATTCTTGCTTTATGAATGACAATAAAAATTGTTATACTAAAATCTGTAATACTTTAACTGGAACCCAAAATAAATTTACTCTCCAACAGGACAACTTCCAGACAGAGAGATCTCTTCAAAATGTGAATCAAAAGTTATTCCACTGACTTCCCACTTCAAGTGGAATAACATGAAAACAATACTACTGCCTACGAAATCCAACACAAACTGTCCCCTGCTTACTTTCTGCCCTTTTTTGATCCACACACATTCTCTCTTTCTCCTCTTCCTGACCTCCCCAATCACTGCCCCTTTCTATATACACTACCACCATGTAGGCCTTCCTTGAGTTCCTAGAACTCAACTTCCTTCAGATCTACCTTCTGTAGACTGGCATCCCTGATCCCTATTTTCAGTTCCTATGACACTTCCTCAAAAATTCTTCCAAAAAATCTAATGTGATGCCCTTATGCTAAAATAATAAATTTCTATTCACAAAATTATTTTCATGGTACTTATCACTTGTTGAATGTATCAACACTTACTTTAATACTTCATTCAAGTAGAAACTCCTCAACAGCATGGATAAGAGTATGGCTCTTATCCACTTACTAATTGCTTCACAGTGAATAATACTAGTGCCCAGTTCAGAGCAGATACAGGAAACACTTAAAAATTAAATAAATGCTTAAATAGAAAATCCAAAAATGAGGCTCTCTAAAGGATAGTAAATGTTATTCCAAACCACAGCATGTTAAAAACATTGGAGATAGGGGCTGGAGAGATGACCTAGTGGTTAAGAGCACCAACTGCTCTTGCAGAGGACCCAGGTTCGATCCCCAGCACCCACAGGTGGGTGAGAACCATCCTTAACTCCCCTTCCAGGAGAATCCGATGCCCTCTTCTGACCTCCACGGCATTGCACAACATGGGTGCACAAACCTACGGGCAGACAGTACATTCACATATATAAAAAATAAATAAAAATTTAAAAAAACATTGGAGATCATACATGATAGAAATATCTGTGAGAGAGTGAGAGAGTGAGAAAGAGAGAAAGAGAGAGAGAGAGAGAGAGAGAGAGAGAGAGAGAGAGATTGAGATTTAGAAGCCTGAGCCCAGTACAAGTCACTTCATTCATTTATTATCATGAATGTTCTCACATGTCTACTGTGTGTCAGATGCTATTATAGACAGTAGAGATGCTAGCAGTAAACGCATCACATCCCTACACTCAGGAAGCTAGAACACTATACATGGGAAATAGACAAGAAGCAAATGCATGTGCCAGCTGACAAGAAATGTGAGAAAGAAAAGTAAGGTGGGGAAAGGAAGTGGGGAGGGTAGAGCCTGCAAATCCCAAGGCTTCATAAGAGAATATATTATAGCAGAGTTTGGAAGGGGGAAAAAACACACTACAGGGATGCCTGAAATAGGATGATCTAGACAATGCCAAGATCCTGAGCCAGGAACAGTCTTGAGGTACTCAAGGAATAGTAAGGAGATAGCCAGACAGAGCCTAGCCAGGGAAAGTGTAAGAAAGTGAGAACAATGGTGTGGCAACTGGTTAAAAGGTTTCCGCAGACCACAGGAAAGACTTGGCTTTTTGTAGGGAAATTAAGTCACTGGAAGTGTGGGGAGAAGAATGACATGGCCTGGCTTACATTTAAAAGGACACTGTGGTCGCAGTGTTGAGAGGGGTCTAGGGATGGAAGAGTAAAACAGGAAGACTAGTTTGAAATCTGGATGTAGAAGGGAAGATCTTGGTATCCACCATGGTAGTTGTGGTATAGGGCAATGAACTGTTTTTTTTCCCTTTTTATGTTTTTTGTTTTTGTTTTTGTTGTTGTTGTTTTTAATGTGTATGAGTGTACTGTCTGCATGTAGGTTGGTGAACCTATGTCATGCAATGCCACGGAGATCAGAAGAGGGCGTCGGATTCCCCTGGAACTAGAGTTAAAGACGGTTATTAGTCACCATGTGGGTGCTGGGAATCGAACCCGAGTCCTCTGCAAGAGCAGTTGGTGCTCTTAACTGCCGAGCCATCTCTCCAGCCCCCCTTTTTATGTTTTATCTGTATGAGTACTTTGCCTGCATGTATGTAAGTATACCAAGTGTGTGCAATGCTTAAGGAATCCAGAACAGGCATCAGATCCTCTGGAACTAGAGTTACAAGATGCTTGTTAGGCACCATGTGGGTGTTGGGAACTGAACCAGGGGCTTCTGCAAGAGCAGCCAGTGCTCCTAACTGCTAAGCCATCTCTCTACACCCCCCTTATAAAAAAACTTTAAACATTATTATTTTATGTATATTAGTGTTTTCCCTGCATCACACACTGTGCTGGTACCAAGTTGAAGATCACCATATGGGGGCTGGAAACCCAATCTGGGACCTCAGCACTCTTAATGACTAAGCCATCTCTGCAGCTCCATATTTTCAGTACCAGAAGATTTTGTGGTTTTCTTGAGGGTCAGTAACCTCTTTCCAAAATGATGATGAAAATTTCCATGACTCTAATACCTATATGAACAGATTACACTATTATGTTATCACGGTAAAATTTTTTTAAAAATTAGGTATGCAAAGCAAGTACTAAGCAGCATGGCTAATTAGTATCAAAGTAAATTTCAAGGAATTGTAAAAGAACACTTCAAATAGATAAAAGGGAAAAATTCATAAAAAAGACAACTTTTCCTAAAGGTGAACTGCATACAATAACAGATCTTCAAATACATCAAGCAAAAAATGATGCATGAATTCATGAAAGAGTTATGTGTAGGAGAGGGCATAGCTCTTCAGTGCTTCCCAGGTGTTTCCCACAGACAACCTCGGAGTGTGCCATTTGGTACAGTCCCCTTGGGGAAAACTCCAGAGCTACAGCACAGGAAGGTGACAAATCAGGTCAGAGCTCAAGAGTCTGCTGCTGTATGTGGATTCCAAGAAGCTCCACAGTTCCATAATCCTGTAATCAATGCTGTGAGCTTGCCCTCAGGCCAGCAGCAGCCAGGTCATGGCCCACAGAAGCATACTGAATTATAACTGGGCAAATTAATTTGTGAGTGAACACAGGAACCACTATCTGCCTGAATTCTTAGGAGCAAATTTCATATACAGTGTCAATTTTACAAATCTAAAATAGTTAAATATGGTAAGCTCATATGATTTCAACCTAATAGATGTTGTAAAGAATACAAATCATCTCAGTTAATAGTAGTATGCTGGATAGCTTTAGTGTCAACTTGACAAACCTGGGTTGAGGGAGCCTCAACTGGGGAATTGGCTCCATTGGACTGACCTGTGGCCACATCTGTGGAGTATTATCTTGATTGTTGGGCAATGTGGGAGGGCCCAGCCCACTATGGGTGGTGCCACTTCTGGGCAGGTGGTTATGTACAGAATAAGAAAGCAGGCTGGGCATGGGCCAGGAGAGCAAGCCAGTAAGCAGCATTCCTCCATGGCCTGTGCTTCAGCTCCTACCTCCAGGTTCCTGCCCTGAGGTCCTATGCTGGGCTCCCTCAGTGATGAACTGGGACCCAGGAGATGTGAGCCAAATAAACCCTTTCCTCCCCAAGTTGGAAGTGGTCAGAGTGTTTTGTCACAGCAATTGAAAGGAAACTAGAACAGGTAGTAATTTCTTTCTTCTTCTTTGTTTTTATTTTTGTTTTGTTTTGTTTTTTGAGATAATATGTAGCCCCATCTGGCCTGGAATTCACTATGTAGACCATGCTGTACATGATCTCACAGAGATCTGCTTGCTTCTGCCTCTTTAATCCTAAACACTGGGATTAAGGTTGTGTGCAACCATGCCTGGCTTGTAATTTCATTTCTTAAAATATTTTATTATTTTATGTGTTTGAGTGTGTTGCCTACACATATGTAAGTTTACCCACACCATGTAATACCCATGGAGGTCAGAAAAGGGTGTCAGATCCCCTAGAACTGGAGTTACAGACAGTTGTTAGGTGCTATATGGGTGCTGGGAATTGACCCTTTGACCCTGGATACTTTGCCAGAGCAGCCAGTGCTCTTAACCCCTGAGCTCTCTCCAGCCCTGTAATTTCATTTTTTAATAAATGAATTTTTTAGAGTTTATTTTTAGAGCAATTTTAGGTTCATGACAAAACTGATCAGAAAGTAAAGATTTCCTGTAGGTCTCTATACCATCACATGTGAATACTCTCACCCAGTTTCAACAGTAATTCATTTTAGCATAAACAAGCACTTAACAGTCTACCTAACTTTTGATGTGGCAGTTAAGCCATATTGATCTTTACATAACTATTTTTCAAATACTTCAAGCAAAAATGTTTATGAACTAATGGAAGAGATTACTGAACCTATTGGGGAGAAGGCAAAGCTTATCAGTGGTTCTCCAGTACCTCTCAAAACTAAAGACTGAAATGTGCTTAGTTTTGTGGTTCATGCACTGGGACCAGGTTCTTCCCATGTACTCTTTAACTTAAGCTCAACTCAATGTACAGTCATCCAATATGGTAACAAGACTAATATGGGAAAAAACAACACAGAAGATAAAGTATTCTAAGAATGAAAAAGATAAAATTTTTAAAACTATCATTAACCTCATAGAAAGAAGTTTTAGAGGGGAAAAAACTAATATTTATTTGTATTTATCTTAGCATCTACAATGGTGCACTTTTCCAATGGTACCTCATCCAGCCATTGTTGTTGTTAGCACATATACTCTTTTTTTTTGGTCTTTTCAAGACAGGGTCTCCCTGTAGCACCAGCTGTCCTGGAACTCACTTTGTAGACCAGGCTGGCCTTGAACTCACGAAGATCCGCCTGCCTCTGCCTCCCAAATGCTAGGATTAAAGGCGTGCGCCACTCCACCCCCCACCCCCCCACCCCCCGCACCCCCGGGCGCGCATATACTCTTTTTTTTATTTTTTTTTATTATTATTTTAATTTATTTTTGATATTGTTATGAAATGTACTGTCTGCATGCAGGTCTGTGCACCCGTGTCGTGCAATGCCGCGGAGGTCAGAAGAGGGTCTCGGATTCCCCTGGAACTGGAGTTCTCCTGGAATTGGAGTTACAGACGGTTCTTAGCCGCCATGTGGGTGCTGGGGATCGAACCCGGGTCCTCTGCAAGAGCGTCGGTGCTCTTAACCGCTAGGCTATCTGGCAAAGTGAGAGGTGCACTTGGCTCTAGGGGATTTAGATGTGGACTTAAAAGTCACAGAGTACTACTGTCCTATTCTTCTCTCTCCTCCTCCTCCCTGTCCCTCTTCATTCCCCGGGCCCTCTCTCCCTCCCTCCTTCCCTCCCATACACTATTCTCTGACACTGAGTTTACTTGACTGCCCATCTTCAACCTCTGAATTCTGTTTGTCTTAGTCTGGGAGAAGGGTAATCTGAGAACAGGAAAGCTGGGAACAGGTAAGCCTGGAACTGTCATAGCAGCTACAGGAAACCAGACCTGTGGCCTACATTTGGACACAGGACATGAGGTCCAAGAAGAGGTTAACCTGGATAAAAGCCACTGCTTCTGCTCTCAAACTCCTCTTGATCTAAAAAAGATGGGCTGCACTTTTGACTCCAGACTGGAACTAGACCAATGGCTATAGCAGAGGCTGAAACAAACTAGGTTCCCAGATGGTAGGACAGGGTCATGCTGAGTCAAGTAACAAAGGCAGTTGAATGAGGGCTGAGCACCCCATTTGCCATGAGTATTATACCCTGTTTTCATTTGAAGGGTTTGTAAGAACTGTTCTTGCATGTCTTAAATGGTTCATACTTGTTAACTTTATAGGAATGTGTGTTCATAGGAAGCCTGTTAATCAAATTGCCAACATAAATTACTTTTCCTGATTTCTGAAGGCTTGTCAATTAATAAAAGGGTGATGCTAATGTACTAGAGTTATTTTAGGCCACTGGGGGGCTGGAGGGAGTTAACATTTATTGATTCAATGTAGTTTTTCCTGTCACTTTGGAGATATTTATTCAATTTTAAAATGAAAAACGATGGTAAAATTTTAAAAAATGTAAGAAAAAAATTATGAAAAACAATTCCCCATTTTAAAAATAATACTGCCTTCCCTGTCAGGCCTTGCTGCCAGCTGTTATTTAAACTTGTACCTAGTACAAGTCAGCAGCTGAGGGGCCTGTACACTCAGGAAACCAGGGCATTTATGATTGAGTTCCTGTTATTGACTTATTCTTAGACAAAATGCCAAGTTTCTTTAGAATGGGACAGTAGGTCCACTGTGAAAGCCAAGTATGAATTCTGTTCTGACATTTCAGTTAGTTTTAATTTTTCTGTAAAGACTTTTAAAGCAATGTTTTCTGTACTGATTTCAAGAAAGCAGTTCACTTTAAAATGAACTGTGTGCTTTTTAAAATGGCTTCCAATCTGTATAGCACAGAACTACATGTTTAAGTTGGCTCCAATGGCCCTGCCATGTCTTCTTCATTGATCGGTATACCTCAAAATAAAAACACATGGTGAGGCAGAAGTCTGGAGGCTCCTGGGAAAAAACATCTTCACAGTAGCACAAGAACCAAAAAAATTTAATGATCACAAGCCACGCATGGTGGCCCACACCTTTAATCCCAGCACTTGGGAGGCAGAGGCAAGTGGATCGCTGTAAATTGAAGACCAGCCTAGTCTACATAGTGAGTTCCAGGACAGCTAGGGCGGAAGGGAAACCCTGTCTCAAAAAGACAGAAAAAAAAAATCTAGCCAGGCAATTCTCTGCAAGTTCAAGGCCAGCCTGGTCTATATAGTGAGTTCCAGGACAGATGGAGCTAAAGGGAGATCCTGTCTCAAAAAGACAAAAAAAAGGGCCGGGTGTGGTGGTGCATGCCTTTAATCCTAGCACTCAGGAGGCAAGCAGGCGGATCTTCGTGAGTTTCAAGGCCAGCCTGGTGAGCAAGTGAGTTCCGGCACAGGTGCTACAGGAGACCCTGTCGTTGAAAAGAAAAAAAAAAAAAAACAAATTTAATGATCACATAACTTTTTAGGAAAGCAAATGATTTTATAAGAAAATCATTACTAAGATAAAACTATACTCAATCAACCTAGATACACACTTAACCTTTTCCTTACAAGGTGGGAAGAGTAAGGTATGTAGTTTCCCCTGAAGCTTAGTGAGTATCCTATACAATCTGACTTTCAAACCTTCTTTAATTAAAGTGACATATTCTTAAGAAAAAAATGTTTCCAGGCCACTATAAAACTAGGACCTTGAGGGGCTGGAGAGAAACCCTAGTGGTTAAGAGCACTGACTGCTCTTGCAAAGGACCCGGGTTCAATCCCAGCACCCATATGGCGGCTGAGAACCGTCTTTAACTCCAGTTGAATAATAATGGTTGTAAGTCTTTTTGAAATGTTTTATAGAATTCTGCCATGAAACCATCTGGGCCTGGGCTTTTTAGTTGGGAGGTTTCTTATTACATCATCAATTTCTTCATATATTATGGGTCTATTTAAACTGTCGATCTCTTCTTCATTGAGCTTTGGTGATTCCCAGGATTTCAGATATTCATCCATTTCTTCTAGGTTTTCAAACTGGGTAAAGTATAGGTTTTTGAAGTATTCCCATATGATTTTTCTGGATCTTTTCAATGTCTGTTGTGATATTTCCCTTTTTATCATGGATTTTATTGATTTGGAGTTGTTCCTTCTTTCTTTTGGTTAACTGGGCTAGAGGTCTGTCTCTCTTGTTTACTCTTTCAAAGAACCAACTTTTGGATTCATTGATTTTTTTTTATTGTTTTCTTTGTTTCTATTTCATTAATTTCTGCTGATTTTTATTATTTCTTCCTGTCTGTTGAGTTTAGGGTTCATCTGTTGTTGTCTCTCAAGTGCTTTTAGCTGCAGTGTTAAATCATTCACTTGTGCTCTTTCTGTTTTTCTGATGTAGGTACCCAGGGCTATAAACTTACCTCTTAGGACTGCTTTTAAAGTATCCCATAGGTTTTGTTGTGTTGTCTTATCATTGTCATTCAGTTCCAGGGATGCTTTTATTTCTTTCTTTATCTCTTCCTTCACCCATTCATTATTTAAGAGTGTGTTGTTTAGTCTCCATGTGTTCTTGTAGATAGTAGGGCTTATCCTGGTGTTGATGTTGAGCTTCATTGCACTGTGGTCTGATAGAATGCATGAAATTATTTCAATCTTTTTGTATTTATGGAGGTTTCTTCTGTGTCCCAGTATGTGGTCGATTTTGGAGAATATTCCCTGGGGTGCTGAGTAGAAAGTGTATTCTCTGGTATTAGGGTGGAATATTCAGTAGATGTCTGTGAGGTCCATTTGGTGTACCTATCATTCAGTTCAGATGTCTGTTTATTCTTTGTCCTGCTGACCTGTCCAAAGGGCTCAGTGGGGTATTGAAGTCCCCTACTATGAGTGTACTGAGGTTAATCTGTGCCTTGCGGTCCTGGAGAATTGTCTTTAAAGAGTTTGGTGCGCCAGAGTTTGGTGCATATATATTCATAATTGTGAAATCTTCTTAGTGAATAGTTCCTTTGATAAAAATGTAATGGCCTTCTTTGTCTCTTCTGATTTCTTTTACTTTGAAGCCTATTTTGTCTGATATTAAAATAGTAACACCTGCTTTCTTTTTGGTATCATTTGCTTGGAATATTTTTTTTCCATCCTTTCATTTTAAGGTGGTGCCTATCCTTGAAGGTAAGATGCATTTCTTGTAGACAGCATATCGATGGGTTCTGTTTCCTAATCCAATCTCCCAGTCTATGTCTTTTGATTGGGGAGTTTAGTCCATTAATATTTAAGGTTATGACTGATAGGTTTGTGTTGCTTCCTTTCACCTTATTATCCATTTGTGTTTCTGGTTTAGGTTTCTACTTCTGCAGTTATGCTTTTATTAATTTCTCTTTCTAGGTACCTGGGGATGGTTGCTCCTTTCTTCTGTCCTTTGAATTGCTTCAAGTATTCTCTGAAGGGTTGGTTTTCCAGACATGTATTCTTTCATCTTGTTTATGTAACGGAAGATTTTTCTCTCTCCTTCAACTATAATTGACATTTTTGCTGGGTTTAGTAACCTGGGTTGGCATCTATTGTCCTTTAACACTGGGAATGCTTTGCTCTATGCTCTTCTTGCTTTCATAGTTTGCACTGAGAAGTCAGTTGTAATTCTGATAGGTTTCCCCTTGTATGTAACTTGTTTTTCTCTTGTGGCTTTCAGAATTTTGTCTTTGTTTTGGTCATCTAGTGTTTTAACTATGATATGGCATGCAGACTTTCTTTTCTGATCTTGTCTGTTTGGAGTTCTATGTGCTTCTTGTATTTGTATGGGTTTGTCTTTTTTTAATTTGGGGAAATTTTCATCTATTATTCTGTTGAAGATCTGTTCAATACCATTCTCTTGGGATTCTTCTCCTTCCTCTATTCCTATGATGCAGAAGCTTGATCTTTTCATAGTGTCCCACAGTTCCTGGTTGTTCCACTTTTGTGTATTTTTAAATTTTTCATAATCTTTAATTGAGGTTTTTAGTTGTTCTATGTTATCTTCCAGATCTGATATTCTTTGTTCTGCTTCCTCCATTCTGCTTCTGAAGTTTTTTCCATTCCTTTCCTCTTGATTGGATGAGTGTTTGATTTCCTTTTTCATTTCATCTTCTGATTTCTTTAGTATTTCCACTTCCTTTTTGGAGCGTCTTAATCTCTTCATGTAGCTCTTTGCTTCGCTGGTTTCCTTATCTTTTTCAACATGGGATCTGTTCAGTGTTTCCACTTCCTTCTGGAGTTTGTCATTCTCTCTCTCTCATGTCCTTCTTGAGTTTTTCATTCTCTTTTCTTAATTCTTTGATTTGCTCTTTATACTCTTGGACTTCTTTAAGTATGTTCACAATTGTACTTCTAATATCTGTGTTCTGGGCCATCCCCAGGGGGATTCCACTGTAGGAATCTTCCACAGGGTTGGTAGAGCTTGGTGTGGAATTATCCTGGACCTTTCCCATGTTGTCTCTTCTTTATGTCCCTGGCATATGGGTTTCTCTTTGCTCTCATTTGTGAATCCCAAATGCCTCTCCACTGTGTTAAAGGCTTGCTTTGCTTGCTTCCTTCAGATGCCTTCGTTGTTTGATTTGTTTTTCTCCTTTTCTCCTTGCTTATGGAGTGTTGACTTGTCTAAGCTTTAGGCTTTCTATTGGAAGTCTAACTCACTCTTCCCTTTCTGAAGTTTCTCCAAAGAATCCACTTGGACACTCCTTCGGCAATCCCTGTTGGCCGGGGGGGGGTCCTGTGCTTCAGGTGGTCTTGGGAAATCCCCAATCTCAAGACTCACACAAATCCATCTTTTATACAAGCTGGGAGGACAACTCCGCCCCCACAGCCACACAAGCCAATCGAGCCAAAGACAAATCAAACTAAACAATCCGCCTGGCAAAAGCACCCAGCTCCTACCTGTGCTTCGGGTGGTCTTGGGAAATGCCCCCCCAAAAAAATCTTTTCCTAATTTGTGTCCACACACATGCATGCATTGGCTTCACAAATGCTAAGCATCCACTCTACCACTTACTTACATCTCTATACCCTTAAAAAGTTTTTTACAGCTAGGCGTGGTGGCACACGCCTTTAATCCTAACACTTGGGAGGCAGAGGCAGGTGGATCTTTGTGAGTTCAAGGCCAACCTGGTCTACAGAGCAAGTTCCAGGACAGCTGGAGCTACAGGGAGACCCAGTCTCGAAAAGACCAAAAAAAAAAAAAAAATTTTTTTTTTACATTTTAAGAAGGAAACGGTAATAGCTAATAGTTACCGAGCATTTACTATCTGATAGATATTGTTCACTTTAACACAATTTAATTTAAATCTCTCAGCAATCCCCAAAGTGGATGCTAATATCACTTTACAAATGAGAAAGTTGATACAAGTATAACTTGGCTAAAGAGCACAAGGACAGCAAATGCAGCACCAAAATGATCAATTCTGTGGTTTTAAATGTCATCAATCTTTAATTACATATGAAAATTTCCTCGATGAAAAGCTTATTTCCTCAAATTTAATCCTATAGTAAATCTCACACATTCTGTCATAGACATATATCCCAAACCCATTCTAGTCATGCTCACAAATCCAAATTACCAAACTATTCTAACAGCATCTTTCCACTGTTGTCCTCTATAGTCCACGGCCCACACAGCTACCAAAGAGCTTCTTAAGTACTGAATTAGACCATTAACTCTCTTCTACTTAACTTGTATTTGTTTCCAATTGCAATTATAACAGCTCACCAAGTTCTCATGGGTGCCTGAACACTGACAGTTTACTAAGTGGGTTTTTCAGCTGATACCTCTGCACCTGCTGTTCTCAGCTCCAGGAACTGACTGCATATCATTGTTCGCTACAAGCCTTCAGATTTTGGTCTGTTTGCTTAGTTGTTATTTGGACTCTTCTGTATGTGTAAGACAGATTTTTTTTTTCAGATTTTTTTATAATGAAATCAATTTCCTTAACGGACACACTATAGCACGTGTTCTATTCATTATGATTCAATTTGAGCAAGCTTTTTCTTTTTCTTTTCTTTTTTGTCTTTTTTTTGAGACGGGAAGGGAGAGGGAAGGGGAGGGAGGGAAGGGGTGGAGAGGGAAGGAGGAGGGAGGGGAAGGGGAGGGAGGGGAGGGAGGGAAGGGGAGAAGAAAAAGAAGAGAAAAAAGGGGGGGGAGAGAGAAGACAAGCAGATCCTTCCTAGAGCCCTCTTTCCCCTCTACAGAGCACAGCCCTGTCCATCTGAAGGCTCTTCTGGGAGACTACAAGACTATAGTGCCACAGGCAATTGTCTAAGGATTACAGGGAGTTGTTACACCAAACTCCTAGAGTAGATAAAAATTGACAGAACTTTTCTAAAATAGGATCTCATGGGCTGCAACAATGATTCAGCAGTTAACAGAGCTTGCTGCTCTTCCAGGAGACCTGAGCTTGGTTCTCAACACTTAAGTCAAACATCTCACAACTACCTACAATTCCAGCTTCAGGATATCTGAAACCCTCCTCTGTCCTCTATAGGCACCTGCACATACTGAACATAAGACACACAGACATATACACATAAATAAAAATAAAATAAATGTTAAAATAATTTAACTGATTAATTAATTAGGACCTCAAGAACCAGGAAGTTAGGCATATGTGTGCTTGCCAATACAAAAAAGCATAACAATCCCAGCATGTAAAAGTCTTGAGCAAAAGAGATGAGGAAAGAAAGGTGGACAGATACTCCATTCCCCAGATTAAAAGGACTCAGCCACCATTTTCAGGAGGCCAGTTCTGTCTCCAGGGCATCACAAATGAGCAATATGACTGGCTTCTTTAAAAGGGCTCAGTAACCCAGATTTGAGAATGACAAGCCTGTACAAAAAAAAAAAAGGACTAAGAAATTTATTTAAGAATTATCAAGCCAGTGTCTGATCTTAAATACAAGCTAATATTCTTTTTTTTTTTTAATTTTTTTTTTAATTTATTTTTCTCTATGTGTATGAATGTACTGTCTGCATGCAGGTCTGTGCACCCATGTTGTGCAACGCCGCAGAGGTCAGAAGACGGTGTCGGATTCCCCTGGAACTGGAGTTCTCCTGGAATTGGAGTTACAGACTGTTCTCGGCCACCATGTGGGTGCTGGGATCGAACCCGGGTCCTCTGTAAGAGCAGTCGGTGCTCTTAACCGCTAGGCCATCTCTCCAGCCCTACAAGCTAATATTCTTAATTCCCATTCCCAATCCACATATCTTGCAATCACAGAAACATACAGTATCATACATAGCATCTACACAAGTTGCCAAAACTTCACAGGAATGTGGACAGGTAGTACTGAAGATCTTGGTCCATGGATCTTCCATCTCTTAAAGAAAACTACGGGCTGGAGAGATGGCCTAGCGGTTAAAGAGTGCCGACCGCTCTTAAGAGGACCCGGTTCGATCCCCAGCACCCCACATGGCGGCCGAGAACACGTCTGAAAACTCCCAATTCCAGGAGACTCCAGTTCCAGGGGAATCCGACACCTCTTCTGACCTCCCGGCATTGCACGACACGGGTGGCACAGACTTGCATGCAGCCAGTACATTACATCACACATACAGAAATAAATAAATTAATAATAAAAAAATTAAAAAAAAAAAGAAACTACTACACATTAATCAAAATATTCTGCCATGGATTTATGGAAACCAGACTATAGAAGAGCTTGGTGAATTTGAAATACCCACAGGGAAATAAAAGTACTCCAGTAAACAGCATACCCAAGCAGTAACTTTAGACCATGTTTTACTACTCTTCAAGCAAAAGGCCTGCACACTGTTATTAACTATCAGTAATTCCTTAAACCTGGACTACAGTAAAGGAAATTATGGAACATCCCTCAGAAAACTCACATCTCTCCTTATTAAAGAAGAACAAGGGTGTAACTGCTGGGAAGAGATGGTCTGCTGCCATCAATGACCTAGTCTGGTTGCTAATTTAAGCCACCCCCAGAGACAAGGGCAGGGATCATACTGAGCTAAACTGTATCGCAAGCTCAGAAAAAAACCCACC
The DNA here is from genome assembly GCA_009823505.1 of Rhizomys pruinosus. Lineage (NCBI taxonomy): Eukaryota > Metazoa > Chordata > Mammalia > Rodentia > Spalacidae > Rhizomys > Rhizomys pruinosus. Next base: position 536,253 of record VZQC01015718.1, on the reverse strand, counting down.
TCCATTGTTTCAATATCACCATTTTGGACTTCCATCTACCCAACTGCTAGTATTGCTGGTCTATGTTCAAATGGCTCACCAATTCATTATAAAAAATAAAGAATGAGGATAATGCTAGATAAGTCAGAATCACTCAACACTTAGATCTTTATAAGATTTTTTTTGTTCTTTTATTGTAGTGATGTTCCTTTATAGCATTGCAGAGGCAGAGAGAATGGATCTCTGGAGATCAAGGCTAACCAAGTCCACATAGCAAGTTCCAAGCCCTAGAAACCCTGCCTCGGGGCTGAGAGAATGCCTAGTGGTTAAGAGCACTGACTGCTCTTACAGAGGACCCGGGGTTCGATCCCCAGCACCCACATTGGTGTAGATCCATCTAAACTCCAATTCCAGAGAAACTCCAGTTCCAGGGAATCCGACACCCTCTTTGACTCCTCCAGCATGGCACGACAGGGGTGCACAGGACAAATAAAAATCATACACATACAGAAATAAATAAATAAATAAATTTTAAAAAAGAAACCTTGTCTTAAAAAAAAGATCAAAAAAGGAGCTGGAGAGATGGCTCAGCGGTTAAGGCACTGGCTGCCTTGCAGAGGACCCAGGTTCATTCCCACTCATCCACATAGGCGTCTATCACTTTTCTGTAACTCCAATTTCCAGGGAATCCAAAGTCCTCTCTGACTCTGTGGGCACTGCACGACACAGTGCACTATACACACGTCTAGCAATGCCTCTATACATAAATTATTAAAAAATGTTAAAAATTTAAAACAAAGAAAAAAACACCAAAAAAAAGATCTTCTAATTCTTGATAGTACTTCCTGATACTGAGATAAGTTTTTGGGGGGATGGATGCTTTTCAGACAGGGTCTCTAGAGCCCCAGCTGGCCTGAGAGCTCACTAGATAAGATCAGGCTGACCTCTTTCATAGATCCACCATGCCTCTGTCTCCTAGTGCAAAGGATTAAAGGCATGCATCACCAAGCCCAATGACTTTTTTTTTTTAGATGGCAAACATTTAGAGCTAGTATATGAGAGGAGGACTTGTGATTTTTTTTTTATGTGAATATTTTTTAGTGACAAAATAGGGGCACTAGTAACACCACAATTAGCCAAAGGGCTACCTGAGGGTAGATGCTGCTAGTAAAGGAAATCAAAACGTCTAGGCCACAGAACAAGACCTTATCTTCTGGATTTGGCAGGTTCCTCAGCTGGGTGACTAATCCCTATACTGGGTGACTCATTTATCTTCCCCCTCTAGGAGGAGCAGGTCTGCACAGCAGAGAGCTAGCTGTCCATTAGCCAAAACCAACTGCCTCCCAACAGCAGAATTCAACACACTATGGCCTGAAAAAGGATAGCTGAGACGTAAAAGGACAGAAGACAAGATTCAAATCCTACATCTAATTCATCTTTCACCACACACACACACCCACACACACACACACACATAATATTAAATATAATGAAAAGGACTAATTTAAGAAAACCTTTTGTTAGGCCCTGGTAGATGGCTCAGAGGTAAAAGAGCTTGCTGAAAACTAAGTTCAGAGAAGAAATGACTCCTGATGCTGACCTCCAACCAAGTGCATGACATGTGCACACCACATTCACAGGCACACATCATCCACACATACATGCCACAATAAAAAGAAGAAAAGGAAATTCCTGTTCTATTGTAGTAAACTAAAACTTGCATTTATTAAAACCTCTAGAAAAAAGTAATAAGTGGTCTAAAAAAAGACACATTAAATTAAAACCTGGTGAGAAAACTCTAACCTTGCAGGTACTGATACTTTATTTACATGATTTCACAATGTTTAATGCAGTTCAAAGTGACTTGAAAGAAAACAAGATCACTGAGCTCAGTCCATGCTACCACCATTACCCAAGTTCAAAAAATCAAGAACTCAAAGGCCCATAACCCAGTAGATACATACAAAACATAAGCCTTATGGCACAATCTGTCATATAATTAGTAGAAAGGGAGATGTTTGTACACCATAAGAAACATGAGTTTCATATAAAAACATGAGGTTTTAACCTACTATTTTAGGTCCTGAATTTGTTTCAAATTATAATTATACACATACTTCAAAAGTATATTTCTATTTCCACAGGCTGCATTTTGGGAATAGAAGCTCTGGAATCAGAGTGCAGGTTCAAACGCCAGGCCTATGTGTTCAAGCCTAGGCAAGCTCATGTCTATTTGCTCCAGAGAAAAGATTAAATGAGTTCTAATAAGAACTCAGAAAAAACCTGACAGAAAATGCTCAAGAAACTGAGATATTATTAAACAAACGTATAGTAGTGCAAGGTCACTGTTAAAGAGCACTGGCTACTCTAACAGAGACTAGGTTTTGTTCCCAGTACCCAATGGCAGCTAAAAGAATGTTTCAATCTCAGTTCAAGGGGATCCATCACTTCCTTGTTGCCGATTGGGCATAAGTGAACTTATTTACATGCAGGCAAAAATACCCATACACAGAAAAAAAAGTCTTTAAATTGTAGTAGTCAGAATTTGTTAACTATGAGGCTTTCTAAGAAAAATCTCCATTGTTTCTAACCATTCCTCCTAAGTCCAGCTCTGAGCTCTAACGTAAGATTATCTTTTTTTTGTTATTTTGGTTTTTTTGAGTTTTAGAGCAGACCTTACTAATAATAGCCTGGGACTGCCCTCAGGTAATTTTGCTATTTAGTAGCCAGAAGGCAAGCTTCCAACAATCCATCTGCCTCTGCCTCTGCCTCTGTCTCCCAAGGGCTGGGATTACAAGCTGTGCTCCAACCACGCCTGGCCTAGGATGTGATTCCAAAATGGAACGAATTACCACGACGCAGGTTCTGGCAGTTTTGGAACCAAGTAACAAGAAAGGAAGATACCTGGGATGGTTAAAGAAGGCTTTATCACTCCAAGAGACAGAAAACAACAGATGTGAACATGACACAAGACATGCCAGAGGTGGCTACTCCTGATATTATGATTAACATAAAGTGTTCCTCATAGGATCATGTGCTGAATATGCTTGATCCTTGGTTGTATTATTTTGGAAGTTCTAGATAAACTTTATAAGTGATGTGCTTACCTTGCAGAAATCATGTCACAGGGAGGTGGTAGGGGCAGATGTTGAATCCTTAGGGGATCTCCTGGCCTATCTTCTTTACCAATTTCTGTCTCATGTCTGCTTCTGGGCCACACATGACACAAACTGATATGCCTGCCATGCCTCCCCCATCATAATAGCTGAACATTCAGACACCATGACAAGATAACCTTCTTTTCTCCCTTCAGTTACTTCAGGCATTTGGGCCATAGGAGAGATGCTAATACTGCTGCTATATATAGGCACCTGGAAATATTTAGCCTCCCTGTAATTGTCCCATAAACATATAATTCCCGCTATTTATTTAGCTATTTATTATGTTTAAGACACAGACACTGACAGACAGTACCACAGATACACACTCACTAGAAAAATGTAAGGAATGTGTCTCTTTAGGGTGCATAAGCAATCCTTTCCAAAGTCATTTATTATTGGGACATTTACTCCCACGTATGTTTCTGACTGAAGATAAGAAGCTAACAATAAAATTACAATATATGAGACTTTTCAAATAACTTGGATTATTTTAATGTTGTCACTATTAAAACTATCAACTATTTCTTTCTCTCAGTTCTTAATTCACACTTTAAACTTTAAAACAAGGTCAATTCAATGCATCTGCATGGTGGTGTGTGTGTTTGTGTGTGTGTGTGATGTGTGTGTTGTGTGTGTGCACGCGCCGGGACGCATTTTGAAACACAATACCAAACACTATCCTCCTTCTTAAAAGATTCCTGGGCTGGGCATAGTGTGGCACACCTTTAATCCAGCACTTGGGAAGGCAGAGGCGGCAGATCTATGTGAGTTCCAAGGCCAGCCTGGTCTACACAGTGAGCTCCAAGTCANTACAAGCTAATATTCTTAATTCCCATTCCCAATCCACATATCTTGCAATCACAGAAACATACAGTATCATACATAGCATCTACACAAGTTGCCAAAACTTCACAGGAATGTGGACAGGTAGTACTGCTAGATCTTGGTCCATGGATCTTCCATCCTTAAAAGAAACTACGGGCTGGAGAGATGGCCTAGCGGTTAAGAGTGCCGACCGCTCTTACAGAGGACCCGGGTTCGATCCCCAGCACCCACATGGCGGCCGAGAACCGTCTGAAACTCCAATTCCAGGAGAACTCCAGTTCCAGGGGAATCCGACACCCTCTTCTGACCTCCGCGGCATTGCACGACACGGGTGCACAGACTTGCATGCAGCCAGTACATTCATACACATACAGAAATAAATAAAATTAATAATAAAAAAAATTAAAAAAAAAAAAGAAACTACTACACATTAATCAAAATATTCTGCCATGGATTTATGGAAACCAGACTATAGAAGAGCTTGGTGAATTTGAAATACCCACAGGGAAATAAAAGTACTCCAGTAAACAGCATACCCAAGCAGTAACTTTAGACCATGTTTTACTACTCTTCAAGCAAAAGGCCTGCACACTGTTATTAACTATCAGTAATTCCTTAAACCTGGACTACAGTAAAGGAATTATGGAACATCCCTCAGAAAACTCACATCTCTTCTTATTAAAGAAGGAACAAGGGTGTAACTGCTGGGAAGAGATGGTCTGCTGCCATCAATGACCTAGTCTGGTTGCTAATTTAAGCCACCCCCAGAGACAAGGGCAGGGATCATACTGAGCTAAACTGTATCGCAAGCTCAGAAAAAAACCCACCTCCATTGTTTCAATATCACCATTTTGGACTTCCATCTACCCAACTGCTAGTATTGCTGGTCTATGTTCAAATGGCTCACCAATTCATTATAAAAAATAAAGAAATGAGGATAATGCTAGATAAGTCAGAACCTCAACACTTAGATCTTTTATAAGATCTTATACTCTTGCAGGATGTAGTGATGCATGCCTTTAATCCCAGCATTCAGGAAGCAGAGATAGGATGATCTCTGTGAGATCAAGGCTAACCAAGTCCACATAGCAAGTTCCAAGCCCTAGAAACCCTGCCTCGGGGCTGGAGAGATGGCCTAGTGGTTAAGAGCACTGACTGCTCTTACAGAGGACCCGGGTTCGATCCCCAGCACCCACATTGGTGGCTGAGAACCATCTGAAACTCCAATTCCAGGAGAACTCCAGTTCCAGGGGAATCCGACACCCTCTTTGGACCTCCTCAGCATTGCACGACAGGGGTGCACAGACCTGCATGCAGACAGTACGTTCATACACATACAGAAATAAATAAATAAATAAATTTTAAAAAAAGAAACCTTGTCTTAAAAAAAGATCAAAAAAGGAGCTGGAGAGATGGCTCAGCGGTTAAGAGCACTGGCTGCTCTTGCAGAGGACCCAGGTTCATTTCCCAGCATCCACATGGCAGCTATCACTTTTCTGTAACTCCAATTCCAGGGGAATCCAAAGTCCTCTTCTGACTCTGTGGGCACTGCACGACACAGGTGCACTTACACACGTGCTAGCAATGCACTCCTATACATAAAATTATTAAAAAATGTTAAAAATTTAAAACAAAGAAAAAAACACCAAAGAAAAAGATCTTCTATTCTTGATAGTACTTCCTGATACTGAGATAAGTTTTTGGGGGGATGGATGCTTTTTCAGACAGGGTCTCCTTAGAGCCCCAGCTGGCCTAGAGCTCACTAGATAGATCAGGCTGACCTCAATTTCATAGATCCACCTGCCTCTGTCTCCTGAGTGCAAGGATTAAAGGCATGCATCACCAAGCCCAATGACTTTTTTTATTTTAGATGGCAAACATTTAGAGCTAGTATATGAGAGGAGGACTTGTGATTTGTTTTTATTGTGAATATTTTTTAGGTGACAAAATAGGGGCACTAGTAACACCACAATTAGCCAAAGGGCTACCTGAGGGTAGATGCTGCTAGTAAAGGAAATCAAAACGTCTAGGCCACAGAACAAGACCTTATCTTCTGGATTTGGCAGGTTCCTCAGCTGGGTGACTAATCCCTATACTGGGTGACTCATTTATCTTCCCCCTCTAGGAGGAGCAGGTCTGCACAGCAGAGAGCTAGCTGTCCATTAGCCAAAACCAACTGCCTCCCAACAGCAGAATTCAACACACTATGGCCTGAAAAAGGATAGCTGAGACGTAAAAGGACAGAAGACAAGATTCAAATCCTACATCTAATTCATCTTTCACACACACACACACACACACACACACACACACACACATAATATTAACATATAATGAAAGGACTAAATTTAAGAAAACCTTTTGTTAGGCCTGGTGAGATGGCTCAGAGGGTAAAAGAGCTTGCTGAAAACCTAAGTCAGAGAAGAAATGACTCCTGAATGCTGACCTCCAACCAAGTGCTATGACATGTGCACACCCACATTCACAGGCACACATCATCCACACATACATGCACAATAAAAAGAAAGAAAAGGAAAATTCCTGTTCTATGTAGTAAACTAAAACTTGCATTTATTAAAACCTCTAGAAAAAGTATAAGTGGTCCTAAAAAAAAGACACATTAAATTAAAACCTGGTGGAAAACTCTACCTTGCAGGTACTGATACTTTATTTACATGATTTCCACAATGTTTAATGCAGTTCAAGTGACTTGAAAGAAAACAAGATCACTGAGCTCAGTCCATGCTACCACCATTACCCAAGTTCAAAAAATCAAAACTCAAAGGCCCAATAACCCAGTAGATACATACAGAAACATAGCCTTATGGCACAATCTGTCATATAATTAGTAGAAAGGGAGATGTTTGTACACCATAAAGAAACATGAGTTTCATATAAAAACATGAGGTTTTAACCTACTATTTTAGGTCCTGAATTTGTTTCAAATTATAATTATACACAATACTTCAAAAGTATATTTCTATTTCCACAGGCTGCATTTTGGGAATAGAAGCTCTGGAATCAGAGTGCAGGGTTCAAACGCCAGGCCTATGGTTCAAGCCTAGGCAAGCTCATGTCTATTTGCCTCCTAGAGAAAAGATTAAATGAGTTCTAATAAAGAACTCAGAACAAAACCTGACAGAAAATGCTCAAGAAACTGTAGATATTATTAAACAAAACTATAGTAGTCAAGGGCTCAACTGTTAAAGAGCACTGGCTACTCTAACAGAGACTAGGTTTGGTTCCCAGTACCCACATGGCAGCTAAAAGAATGTTCATGACTCCAGTTCAAGGGGATCCAACACCCACTTCTTGCCTCTGTGGGCATAAGTGCACTTATTTACATGCAGGCAAAATACTCATACACAGAAAAAAATTTTTAAATTGTAGTAGTCAGAATTTGTTAACTATGAGGCTTTCTAAGAAAAATCTCCATTGTTTCTAACCATTCCTCCTAAGTCCAGCTCTGAGCTCTAACGTAAGATTGATCTTTTTTTGTTATTTTGGTTTGTTTTGATTTTTAGAGCAGGACCTTACTATATAGCCCTGGCTGCCCTGGAATTTGCTATTTAGACCAGAAGGGCAAGCTTCCACAGATCCATCTGCCTCTGCCTCTGCCTCTGTCTCCCAAGGGCTGGGATTCAAAGTGTGCTCCACCACACCTGACCTAGATGTGATTCCAAAATGGACGAATTACCACACGCAGGTTCTGCAGTTTGGACCAAGTAAACAAGAAAGGAAGATACCTGGGGATGGTTAAGAAAGGCTTTATCACTCCAAAGAGACAGAAAACAACAAGATGTGACATGACACAAGACATGCCAGAGGTGGCCTACTCCTGATATTATGATTTGAACATAAAGTGTTCCCCATAGGATCATGTGCTGAATGCTTGATCCTTGGGTTGTATTATTTTGGGAAGTTCTAGAAACTTTATAAGGTGAGGCCTACCTTGCAGAAATAAGTCACAGGGAGGTGGAAGGGGGGGCAGAGTGAATCCTTAGGGGACTCCTGGCCTATCCTTTACCAATTTCTGTCTCATGTCTGCTTCCTGGCACACCATGACACAAACTGATGCCTGCCATGCCTCCCCCATCATGATAGCCTGAACATTCAGACACCATGAGCAAAGTAAACCCTTCTTTTCTCCCTTCAGTTACTTCAGGCAATTTGGGCATAGTGGCAGAGAGCTAATACTGCTGCTATATATAGCACCTGGAAATATTTTAGCCTCCCTGTATTGTCCCATAACACATATAATTCCCGCTATCTTATTTAGCTATTTATTATGTTTAAGACACAGACACTGACAGACATACACACATACACACTCACTAGAAAAATGTAAGGAATGTGTCTCTTTAGGGTGCATAAGCAATCCTTTCCAAAGTCATTTATTATTGGGACATTTACTCCCACGTATGTTTCTGACTGAAGATAATGAAGCTACAATAAATACTTACAATATATAGACTTTTCAAATAACTTGATTATTTTAATGTTTCACTATAAAACTATCAACTATTCTTTCTCTCAGTTCTTTAATTCACACTTTAAACTTTAAACAAGGTCAATTCAATGCATCTGCATGTGGGTGTGTGTGTGTGTGTGTGTGTGTGTGTGTGTGTGTGTGTGTGCACGCGCGCGCATTTTGAAACACAATACTCAAACACTATCCTCCTTCTTAAAAGATTCCTGGGCTGGGCATAGTGGTGCACACCTTTAATCCCAGCACTTGGAAGGCAGAGGCAGGCAGATCTCTGTGAGTTCAAGGCCAGCCTGGTCTACACAGAAAGAAAACCCTTCTTGTTTTCTCTCATCAGTTACTACTTCAGGCATTTGGGCATAGTGGCAGAGAGCTAATACTGCTGCTATATATAGCACCTGGAAATATTTTAGCCTCCCTGTATGTCGCCAGTACAACATATAATAATTCCCTCCCGCTATTTATTTTAGCTATTATTATGTTTAAACACAGACACTGAAAGACATACCACACATACCCTCAACTAGAAAAATGGTAGAATTGTCTCGTAGGGTGCTATTAGGCGAAGTCCTTCAAGTCATTTGTTATGGGGAAATTATCTTTACTCTCCCCGTATGTTTCTGACTGGAAGTAATTGAAGCTCATGATAGTCTTACAATATAATATGACTTTTCAAAGTAACTTGGATTATTTTAATGTGTTCACTATATTAAAAATATCAACTATTCTATTCTCTCGTTCTTTAATTCACACTTTAATAGCTTTAAAAAGGGTCAATTGCAATGCAATCGCATAGGTGGGTGTGGTGTGTGTGTGTGTGTGTGTGTGTGGTGTGTGTGTGGTGTGCCGGCGCGCGGCGAATTTGAAGACACAATACTACCAAACACTATCTCCGCTTCTTAAAAGATTCTGGGCTGGCATAAGTGGCAACACTTTAATCCAGCACTTTGGAAGGCAGAGCCGGCAATACTCGGTGAGTTCAAGAGCCAGCCTGGTCCTACACAGTGAGCTCCAGGTCTAGCTGGGACTAAAGGAGACACTGTCGTCGAAAGNTGAGCTCCAGTCTAGCTGGGACTAAAGGGAGGACCTGTCTAAGACAAAAGAAAAAAAAAAAAAAAAAAAGACTCTTACCAGCAAAACCAAAGAAACTGCAGAGAAGGGCATGAAAATTGCTTTCATTTTATATTCCTAAAATCTATGTGTAGGCTCACAAAACAAGAGAAAATGAGCAGAGAAGTAACTACAGAATTCTAAACAGGAAATATTTATTCTATTTAAAAACAAGATCACAGCATGGTGGTAAAACATACTTTATAATCCCAGCACTCAGGAGTGAGGCAGGCCAGATCTTGTGATTCCAGCCAGCCTGGTCACAATAGGAATTCCAGGACAGCTGGGGTACAGGGAGACACTCTAAAAGGAAAACAAAGTAATGATAAATAATAAATAATATAACAAGTTAAATGTTTTACCTGATCTTTTGGTGAACAAAATATACGGCCACAGGCCACAATTAAACCTTCCTGTAAATATAACATATATACATTACCGAAAAATTATAAATTTCCTTGGTCACTTTACAGTGAAAGAGTCTAAAACTTAACTGAACTACAGCAATGGACAATAATTAGCCATCCCTTTTGAATTCAGCTCAATTCAATTAATAAATATAGTAGAGCTACAATGGAATGTTTGATGTTTTGTATCCATATTACTTTTCACTGAGAAAAACCTGTTTGTTAAGTTTTCTGTAATATCAATTGGTATAGAAGTCAACTAAGAGGTGCGTAATTTCTGAGTGATAAAAGCGATTCCAGTTCCAACATGATTTTTAGCCTAGTTAAGAAACCGACACTCTTACAGAGGACGGTTAGATCCCCAGCCCACTGGCGGCGAGAGAACCATCTGAAACTTCATTCCAGACTCAGTTCCAGGGGAAACTGGCAGGCTCTTCTGACTCCACGGCTTGAACAACGGTGCACATACTTGCAACGTGCAGAACATACTCATGAAACAACAGAATAAAAATTGTATTTCATTTTAATAAAAAGATTAATAAAAAAATAAAACAAGCAAAACCAAGGGTTCAATAAATCTTTAAGTGGTTTTTCTTCTGCTTGTGAAAAGTTGGAAGTTCAAGGCTTCCTCCAGCGATTTAAATAGGCAGAGCATTCATGAACATGTTGACAATTTAGCATCCTCTTGAAGTTAGATGAAACATTTGCTAGAACAGTGGACTCTCAGACTATCAAAGAATTCTGGCTAAGGAAAAAGTGGTCAAATCAAAGGTCGTAAATTTGAATAGATTATTCACAATTTTTGGGAATTTATACTAAACTATTTCCTTGTACAATTAAAATTATTTACGTAAACGTATACTCTCTTATAAATACATAGCCCCAAAACTCATATTAACAAGGAATCCAAAGTGGTTCTGAGATTAGCATAAAGATGAATGGCCGGATATTAGGAAATAGGCCTGCAAGGTAGAGCACAAGGTTACTCACAGTATAAAGCTGGAAAGTCAATCCATATCACCATTTTTTTTTTTTAAGACAAGGGTCTCCCTTTAGATGCGAAACTGGAGCTCATACTCGTTAGCAAGGCCGGCCTTGATACTCACAGGAGCCTGCCTTTTGCCTCACAAGTTAGGATCAAGTGGTGGCGCAAAAATCGCCCAAATAAACAATTTTTTAAAATAAAAAATAAATATATGGAGTAAACTCTTTATGACTTATATAAGAAGGCTTCAACTGTTTTTCTCTGTCTGGTTAGCTTTGTTCTGAGGTGACATAAAATATAAAGGGATGATAGTGACTAAGAAACCGAGCCCCAGGGCTTCACTACAGTATGAGCAATGTTTATGATGATTTAGTGTGGGTTGATAGTAAAACAGAGCGGAGAGAGATAAATTTAAGGGGAAGACGATGGAGTAATGAGGTAGCTTTTATCTAAGAGATAGATGAAAAGAGGTAGGGCAAAAAAATACAAGCAAATAATCTACAACAGACTCATCGTGTCACAGGCAAAGACACAAAAACCCTACAAACAAAAGCAGTCTGTGTTCATTCGGAAGCCACCTATAAAGAAATGAAAAAGTAAGATAAAGAATCATGAGACAGTCAGGCAGAATAAAAAAAAAAAAAAAAGAATAAAAAAAAGAAAAGCTTTTTTAATGTAAATAGACATGCTTCTTAAATTAAATTGATATTAAATATTAAAGAATAAAAAATTATCAAGAGACTGGCTGGGGGTTATAAAGTATGAAGATGGTCTAGCCTTATCATTTTCAGTTGGAGTCCCTAACATTCCTTCCTGGACTTCTAGATGTCTCTCACAACCCTGAGCCTTCCTCTGGTAAGTGGAGGCACTTATGCTGGCCATACTTCTAGATGGTCCTTCAGGAGCTTGTTAGGAACGCTGGCCTTGCATCTGTGCACCCCCTCCTATAGCATAGTTCTGATTTAAAAGTTCTGATTTATTTTCTAGAGGTACTTTGTGCTATTTTCATACAAGAATTATTTTTTAGTATAATTTGGATTTTTTAAAATCTAGGGGTTTGGAGTTTTGTTGTTGTGTTTGTTGTGTTTGCCATTTTTGAGACAGGTCCTCCTTCAGTCTCCAAGTGGCTGGACCTGGTATGTAGACAGGCTGGCCTTGAACTCACAACACACCGTTTGGCCATCCGAGGGGCTTGTGGATAAAAAGCGTTGCCCAACCAATGCTGGCAAAAATGCAGTTTTTAATAGGCAAGAGTATTTTTTAAAATTTTTTTATTTTTGTTTTAAAGGGATGTTCACAATATAAGGAGCAAGTTGTTTGGGCCAAGAGTTAAATTATTAATATTAATTATTAATTATTAATTAATTATTATTAGATTTTGGTCATTTTTGAGACAAGGTCCTCCCTGTATCCCGCAGCTGTCCTGGAACTCTCATGATAGACCAAGCTGGCCATGAACTCAACAAAAGCAACCTGCCTCTGTGCTCCAAGTGCTAGATAAAGATGCAGTGCACCACCCGCCCAGCTAATTTATATTGTTTTATGTGTATGATGAGTGATACTGCCTAGCATGCAGGTTGGTGCACCACGTGCCTATGCAATGCTGGCAGAGAGTTCAGGAAAAGGGCGTTGGTTCCCCTGAACTGGAGGTTAAAGACGGTTCTCAGCTGGCCATGTGGGGCCGAACATCCCCTAGGTCTCTTGAGAGCAGAGTCGGTGCTCTAACTGCTAGACCATCTTCCAGCCCCGCAGAGTTTTTTAAATCTTCTAAAGAAACTCACTTTTGAATTCTCTAATTTTAAAATCAAAAACTCTTAAAAACCAAAATATTATGTTTGTCTTCTTAAAGGGAAGAGATGATTAAGTGGGACCAGCAAAATGGATTACTGTATTATCACAGATATTAAATTTTTTCATATACAACAAATTCAAGAATCTAGGAAACTCTATGGGATCCTCAGACACTTGCCTACTTTAGAGTAACTTCTACTCTCTTGACACTGGTTGGGGATACCCAAAGTATGGATTGACTCTTTTAATTCAAATTGTACAAATACAAAATCAGTATCAACAAACAATTCAATAAACAATAGGTTCTCTTGAGTCAAGCAGACTCCTCCGTCACAACATACACCCACCTGCCTGGGGAAATACTGTGCAAGCAGTGGCACCATACTCCTGTATATCCCTACACACAACATTAATTGGCTATTACTCTCCTTTGGAGGAATAACACAGGGCTGAATGCACACAGTAACTTACACCTCTAGTGTAGGAGTGTTTAAGCCACAGTAGACCCTGTCAATATTACAGAAAAAAAAAAAATGTAATTCATAGATTAACCAACCATCCAAATACATACTGTTTTACCAAAGTAACTACCATAACAATTGAGTACTAGTTTAAATACCATATATATCTATTGGCCATGTGCTTCAGTTGTAGGAACTAAAAGGTTATTCCTTGGACAAAACTTGTCCACCATGAAGGAAAACAGGCCAGAATTGACCAAGTCCAAAACGACAGCTAACAGAGAAGTAACTGTTTGTTCTTGTCACACCATGTCCCCTTTTCGTAAGCTAAGGAACAATTTGCGAGAGAGGGGCGAATGTTAGAATGTAAGGGCTGTGTAATTAAGTCCACTTATTCCTGTTGCCTGTGAGTAAAAGCAACCATGACCAAGGACTTATAAAAGGAAAGAGTTTATTTGAGCCTTACGATTGACGTGTCCAGTGAATCTAGAGTCCATGTGGCAGAAGGCAATGGCGGCTTGGATCGCTGGAGCAAAACCGAATGGGTCACATCTCACAAAGAGCAGGAAAGCAAGAGAGAGCATTTAGAGCCACAGGCTTTTAAACTCACTAAGCACTGCCCCAAGACAACACTTCCCCAGCATAGTCCACAGTTCTAAGACCTCCAACAGTGCCAACCAACTGATGCAAATGTCTGAATATACAGCTCATGGGGACACTCATTCAAACCACCAGAGACTGAATTGAGGAGTGATGTGAAACTTACAGCAACTATAGTCCTGGCACACTCATTTTGAACAACAACTGAATTGACACTACAAGCCCCGCCCTGCGGATGGTGGGAGACCCATGGCTGTTGGTTGGGCACAACTGCTCGCAAAAAATCATAGTTTTGAATGGTAGAAAAGGTTAGGGTGACTGTAGCTGACGGCAGTGAAAAACTTAAGTTACTCTGAGGTTAGAAACCAAGAGTTGAAATAGACTTTGAGATCTGAGAGATAATAACCGAAGGGGTCAGAATAGCATAAAAAGCGCATAACAGAAGGTATGAGTTTAACAATTAAATGAATCTAGAGGAACCGATGTTGAACTGAGCAGTTGAGGCATCGTGAATCATTAGAGACAGTGGACAAGATGCTTGAAAACAATAGTGGGCAAATTGAAGAAAGGAGTAGTACTGTGAGACGGCAGACGCTGGGATTGCGGAGTTTGTGTAGCCATTCTGGGCCACGAAAGAAAACCGTGGGATAAGACAACTTGTGTATTGATCCGCAGCTGATTTTGAGACGCACATGAGTGGAGGGAAAAACCAATGCTGACCTTTTCCGTTGGTTCCTCTGACCCAACATATATGGTGACAGACCCAGGCGAGTATGACTATTACACTCACAATCCAATACTGAACATCTAATCAGCAAACAATAACACATATTAAACCAATTTAAAAGAGAAGGATCGGGTAAGGACAAGGTCACAACAAGCTGTAAAGGATAGAAACTACAATATATACTGCATATTTCGTATAGACGCTCATTTATTCTCCTAACACAAAAACAACAGCACCGAGAGGGGAGGAAGGCGTTAAAAAGAGAAGAGAAGAGATTAAGCTTCTCTTTCATGTTAATCTTGATTGAGGGTACCTGGCTCAGAAAGTAACAATTATTCTCGTGTCACACTTTGACAGTGAACTCTGAGAGAATGAAATAGCCAGGATCAGTCTTTCTTTTGTATGTACAATTTGATTACTAGTGCATTGTCCCTGAGCATAGTAGAATTAAAAGTGGACAAAAAAGCACACTTTATTTAAGGCCTTTTAAAATGTTACACTAATACAAACTAACAGGATAGCAATTCCAAAATCTGTGTTCTCTCCCTATTGTTCCATCGCATAAAAATTAGCACGACCTGATCCGAAGTCTCATACCAGAAACTTCTGAAAAACTTTTAGGGCTGAAACAATAGACGACGTGTGAGTACAACGCGCCACCCTCTACTGGAAATGTGGTACATAATGAGGTGATCAAATCAAACACGAAAAGAGAATAGCCAGATATCCCTTCAGAGTTGTTCCCGCTGTTTTACAGCGGAAGAGTATTGGGCAGAGTTGAATAACACCCCCAGTACAATCACGACATATCTACCTGAGCTACATCAAACCTCAACTAAAAATACGACCTTATGAAAAAAATAACAGGTAGCCAGTGACTATCCCAGAACAACGCTGGCTTAAGCAGATCTAAATTAGTCCTCAGAAAAAATTATTATTATGGTTTAAAATACCTCACTTGGAGATGGCATCGGACTCTGTGCCCACTTCCGCACATGTATAATTTCTTCTCAGCTGCCATGGTCTAGAAAGGACAAAGAAGATTTATGAGAGGGGAGGAGTTAATGAAATGTGAACCATGAAGTGTTTTTACAGGATTATAAACCTCCTTGTGGGACAGATTAAGCTAGCCCTGAGAGAAATTTTGGTTTGTTGATCTCTCTACTTGGAGTGATAGAATAATAAAGAAAGAAATCAAGAAAATTAAAAGGGATGAAGAATAATGAAACTGAAATTCAGCATTCAAAGTAAACATTTAAATAGCCAATGGCTAGGTACACGAATGTGTGAAAGGATTGTGGTATTTAGCGGAGGATAAAGAGAATAAAATAGGAAGGAGGAGGATTAAAAAAAATAGAAAGGAAGAGGAACAAGATAGGAAGGAGGAAGGAGAAGGAGGGAGAATAAGGGAGAATTAAGAGAATCATAAGTTTATAATGAGGATAAACTAGGTCTTATTTTTTCTGAAATTTGAAAGAGATGATTTGGAGTAAATGAGTAGAGGGAGATTGGGGGGAAAATACTAATTAATAGGAAATAATTCATGAGAATTAAAGGGTCACTATATTAGGTTTTGATGTTTTGTTTAATCATGATTAAATTTAAGTGCTATAAAATTATTTTTAAAGATTATTGTTATGGTACATTTTGAGACTGGGCATTATCACAAGAGTAGCTTGGAATGTACTCGGACTGTGAGATTTTGTTATCTTTATATTGTGTATGTAGTGTTATTTAGGGATGTGATGTTTATGGTAAGTTTGGACAATAATGACAAAATGCAGGAATGACACTTTGGAAGGTGACAAAAGAGGACTGTTAGGTATATCAAGAAAGGAGAATCTGGAGTTCAATAGGGTGACGTAGAACAGGGTATTTGTAGCTATATTGGGTACTTGAACGTAATAAAATCCAGAGTCTTCTGCCAGCAATTCATGTTGTTGTTAAATCATCGAGACACAATCATCTCACGTATACAATAGTTTTAAGAAAAAATTCAATTCTATACTGATAATATGTAATGAAAAATAAGTAGATAAACTGAATTTACTGTTAAAAATAGGGGCAGAAAATGTGAACGACATTTATGAAGCTATATATAAAGAATACATTTGTGAGAATGATTAAAAAAAATTATAATTAAGGAAAGGTTACACTTCATAAGTGAGCTTTCAATTGTTATATACGTGAATTGTATAGATTTAAAATATAGATAATTGGATATTGTTAAAGTCGAGATTAGTGGGCTCAGATGGTGGTTCTAATAAAAAGAGTAATGAATTGGATTAAAAATAGGATAAACATAATGTGAAAAGTTTAATTAAGAAAATGGGGTAAATGTTATTAAGAAGCTGGATAGATGATTTTATACATATGTTGGTTTAATTCTGATAGATAAAGGAATTTGGAGAAAATTATTTTTCAAAAGAGACATGGTTATAAGGAAACTTGATATGGAAATTTTTGTATAAAGATTTATATCTGTTGAAGATTAAAGTATTAAGAAAAATAAGATATTTTAAAAGATTAGTTTATTTAATGGGTGGTTTATTTTTAATGGGGACAATATGTGCCACTTACAGGCTCATAAATAAATATTAAATGTTCTATTATAAATAAGAAGGTTTGAATATCAATTCAGGAAGTTATCAGAAAAAGTTGTTATAAATGAAGAGGTCGTTGAGCTGATGGTGTGGGGCCTAAACACTGGTCAGACTGAAAGAATTGCTAAACTTGCGTATCTGGCTAACTACAAACTGACAGGTGGAGTAATATAGAAGAATATAGATGTAAAAGTATATAAAACACGAACTGTGTAGATCATTAGGCTTTATCTCATATCATGGTTGGTTATAACGCTTCTTTATGAGCCATCATTCCCAAAGATGCGAAAAAGTTCTACCGCTGCCATTAAATAATGAGGTGATTTTTACTTAATTAAAAAGAAGAGCGTAGTAAATAAATTAACAATTAGTGACATGTGAATGAACCTCTAAGATCCTGTGAAGGTGTAGAAGCTGGCAATTGTGCACGTGTGTATGTAAAGTAAATGAACAGATTTGGGACGAAATGTGAGTGTGAATTGTAGCATGCAGATTCCGCATTCATTGTTTCTGGGATGGGGAAGTAGTCAGGCTTTAATTACCGCTGTGACTTCCCACTAATATATAGGATTAAGAATGAATAGATAAATAGATAATAATTTAATAATATAAGAAAAAATATAAGATTAAAAATATGTAAAAATGACGTATACATACTGTTGTAGTTCATATTAATATTTCTATTGAAATGCTATACCTAATAATAAAAGAAATCATGTGTTTCTTAAAGAATGAGGTTTTCAAGATCGGGCCCGATTCTTGCCTTGCTCAACTTTTGTAGAAAATGGTACCGATTCGCTAACTGGTCAACTCCATAGGACTGCACAATAATAAGTCTTGTTGTGACTATGATAAAAATCGCATGTTGATACAAGCGCCAACCTTCCTGTGGTTCTTTACCCGTCTATTTGCTTTCATTACGGTGGACAAGCCGTCATCAGCACTGCCTTTTTTTTTTTAAACTAATTTTTATTTTTGTTTATTGTATATTGTGGATGAAGTCTGGTTTAATGGTTATATTGCAGGGTGTCCCTTCATTCTATCATAGTGAATTATACCTTCTTCACAAGAGAGGGGAACTCAGCTGTCCCATCTGTCTTGAGGTTGGTATTCACTGATCGAACGGGGCCCGGATGGATGCTAATGGGGAGGCACAATCACTTTACAACGTGCTAACAAGCATGGTACCAATCTGTTTTGAACCAATAGCTACCATCTGCTACTAATCGGGCTACGCAAGGTCTCCGGCGTGTGTTTGCGGGTGCACATAGCTGTTAGGAATATCCCGTGTCCGATGATTCATGATCTTAAGAGTTTGAGGGTACATGCCGCTTAACTGGCTACCTTCCAATCGAACTGGTCACGCAAAGCTGTACGATGACCCTTTTTCCAACACAGTCAGCTGCATCAATAAATTTGTGATTTCTCCGGATGAATTACATGGGCTGTCTATGGCAACGGCACCATAAGATGAACAGCCAGGAGTCTTTAGGGGCTTCAAGTAAAGCTTATAAGACGACATAAAAGTGTTTGAAAGGGTGTCCTATTTAAATCAATTTTGACATAAGATGGTTGCCTGGCAGTCAAGGCGCCCAAGCAGAACGTCAACCTAAAATTCTTTCACCTTGCTTCCTTCACACCGGTTGTACATTTAATGGTGCCATGCGAACATACCTTCTCAAAATTTACTCACCCAGCTCAAACTCAGTTTCTTTGGAATGGTGATGGGTAAATGAACTACAGTCAGGTCAACTGGATTCAGCTTCTTCGTTCGGAAGCTGGAGGCCTGAGGATCGAGGTTCCTCACGAATGAGCTTTTGCTTTTCTCGTTACGAAACTGTCAGCGTTGGACGCTCGTTAAGTCACACGGCCAGAAAACTGTCTCAAGTCGTTCTGCAAATAACCATCCTATCTGATGGTTCCGAACTTTTTGCAATGCAAAAACCTCACTAACTTCACTGATGGCACAAAATTCAAGCTTCCAACCGGGAGAAACTCCTCTGTGATGCACCACAGACTTAGGTAAACATGTCAAATTGTCTCATTCTTCATCTCTATATTCGATCTAGGCCATTCCCCTTCACCGAATCAACATTGTTACACCGTCTAGAACCCGCTCACAAGCCACCCAAGTATGGATCTCAGGTGCTTGACTATAATGATGTGGGATAGCGGGCTGTCTCAGAGATGTCCCCTTTCTCAGTACATGTCCACTGTCTCAATGTCTCTTGTCTCAGACATGTCTCAAAGTCTGCAGTCATGTTGTAATAGAATGGACTGTCCAGGGTGTCGTGGAGTCCCTGCAGTCTCATGACATGTCAAATGTCTGATTACCTGTTTTCTTCTGTGGATCTGACCAAGTTTCTCAGAGATACTGTTTATCTCCTCAGTTGTGATTGGGAATCACACTGTCTCAGGCTTGGTTGTCTCAGATGTGTCCATTCTTTCAGTCCCTGTTGTCTCAGATGGTGTTGACTGTCCAGTTACTGCTGTTGCTCAGACAGGACTCTGACCAATGACGACAAGACATTTTCAACTGTCTTCGTCTCCTATGTGGGTAACCTCAGAAAGGTCCATGTGTCTATAGACATAGTATGACAATTTTTCCAGACTGTCTATTTTGTTAGCCAATACAGGTCTCCACCACTGACTTGTCTCAAAGCATTTGTTCCAATGATACTGTCATTCGCCTGGCTAGATGTATCTCAGTGTAAGACATGTGTATATGTTTCCTTGTCCCTGTGGTCATCAGAACATGTCCACTGTTCTGAGTCACCTGTTGTTATGGACATGATCCACTGTGATCAGGCCCATGTATATCTCAGATCGATTGTCCACGGTGCTCAGTCCCATGAAGGTTTCCAGCATATTGTCCGAGCTTATTCTTCTTCAGTATGGTTTTTGTCTCAGATGTGTCCAACTGTCTCAGTCCCTGATTGTCTCAGAATGTGTCCACTGCCTCAGTTGTTGTCAACTCAGACAGGACTTGGTGTCCACTGGTTAAGACATTTCAACTGTCTTAGCCTCCATAATTTGTGTCTCAGACAGGTTCACTGTCTCAAACCTGTTGACTCAAACTCATCCACTGTCTCAGTCCCTATCGTCCCCAGACATTCATTTTTTACTCCTTTCCTGTTGTGTTCAAGCAGTTGTCACCTGTCTAATACTTTTGCCGTGGCTCTGTCTCATAGCCATGTTCCCACACTGTCTCAGTCGCTGTTGTCTCGTACATGTCCAATGTCTAAGTAACTGTTCTTTCAGACACCACTGTTTCAGTCCCTGATATCTCAGAAATCTCCACTGTCCCAAACCCTGTTATCTCTGAAGTTTCCACTGTCTAATTCCCTTTTGTTTCACACTTGTCCAATGTCTCAGTCTGTATTGTCTAAGCCATATCCCCTGTCTCAGATCCCGTTGTCTCAGAACATTGTTCAATGTCTATCGTACTTGTTGTCCCTACAGAACTTGGTCGCACTAGTCTCAATTTCCCAATCCTATTTGTAATCAGATATAGTTCCACTGTGGTTCCAAGTCACTGTCTTGTTCTCAGAGAAGATCCTATTTCTTCTTTTCAGTTGCTGTTGGCTCAAGATAATGTTCACTGTCCTCAGTCCCTATGTCTCAAGGCATGAACATAGCTGCTGTAGTCACAGTATGTAATCAGACCTATGTCCTATCGTCAGAAATCCCTGGTTTATCTTTCCCCCCTATCCTTTCAGACTTGGTCAACTGGCTTCAGTCCACTGTTAGGTCTCTGAGACATTGACCACTGACTATGACAGTCCCTAGACTATTGTCTCGACCTGTACCAAGGGCTGTCTTTAGTCGCACAGTTTTTTTTTTCAGACCATATCCCACTATGGTTCATTCCCCTGTTGTCTCAGACATATCTAACCTCGCGATCAGCACACTGTTGTCCTCAGAGTTATGCCACATCATCCTCACCCCTGGATTCTTCTCACTAGTTTGTGGTCCACGTGTCTCAGGTGCCTTGTTGTCGCAGGAGGTATGATGTCGACTGTCATTCAAGTCACCTCTCATCTGAGACGGAGGAACTGTCGTTCCACTAGGTGAAGACCAATATCAACTGTGTCAGTCCCTATTTTTCAGACATGTCCACTGTTTCGAACCCTGGTGACTCAGATGTGTCCACTTTCTCAGACCCTATTGACTCCTCTATCAATATACAATAACGCATATCCCTGCTGTCTCAAGAATAATGTACCTAGTTTCTGATTCATCTGGTGGTCTCAGAACATCGACCGCACTGTCTCAGTTGATAATTGCGTCTCAGACAGTGTCCACTGTCTCAGTCCCCTCTGTTGTCTCAGATATTCTTCTATGTCTCAGTTCACCTGGTTGTTTTTCAACCATGTCGCCTGTTCACACTTGTCCGTTGTCTCAGACAAATGAACACACAATTAAAAGTACGACTCAGTCTGTACTAAGAGATGTCCAATCTGTCTCAAAGTCCCTAAAGCCAATCAGGCGTTGTCCATTGCTCTCCAGTTCCCTTGGTTGTTAATTCAAGAGATATCCACTGTACTCGTTGGGAGGTCAGTCCAATCTTGTCTCCAAAGAAGTCCTAATGTCCTCAGTACTTCAGTTAGGCATCAAGATATGCTCCACTGTCTCAGTCCCTGATGTCGTCAGACATGAACACACTCTCGTAGTCGCAGTGGTAGTCAAGAATCATGTTCAAGCTGTGCTCAATTCCATAGTTCGTCCCCATCAGACTTTGTCCACTGTCTCAAGTCCACTGTTGTCTACACGAAATAATGTCGACTGTCTCAGTCCTCATCGGTGATGGTCACCCAGATGTATCCACTGTCTCAACGTCCTCGTTTTCCTCAGTGTGTCCCTTACTGTGGCTCAGTCGGCTGTTCATCTCAGCATGGCCGGGTTGTCCGACTGGCAAGACAGACAATGGTCAAGATGTCCTCAGTGCCTCTATTGTCTTTTCAGAATTGGATCCACAACTGTCTCGAACCATGTTGGACTCGACTCTATCACTGTCCTCCAGTCCCTGGTTGATCTCAAGACCATCTTACCAACTGTATACATTCCCTTTTCTCCCTCAGACATGCCCAAAGTCTACAGTCATAAGTAAGTTTGCAGAATATATCCAATGTCTGAAGAGTGTGCAGGCGTCACGACATGTCAATGTCTGAGTACCCCCTGGTTTTCTAGATATTCGAGTGTTGTGGAGTCGCATGAGCCAGTCTCAGATATTTTCAATGTCAGATTCCCTCTTGTCTCAGACAAATCCACTGTCTCAGACATGTCCATGGTCTAAAACCCTGTTGACGGTCAGACGTTGTCCACTGTCCTTCAGGTACCTTTTGTGCCTCAGACAAAAACGGGGCTAATTCGCTGTTGATTTCACACTTGCCATTGTCTCAGCCCGCTGTCTTTCTCAGCAATGGTCTCCTGTCGTCAGCTCCCTCATGTTTGTCCTTAGGCATGTCAATGTCCTAAGGTCCTCTGTTATCTGCTCAGATATGTCCAGCTGTCCGTCAGGTTTCTCCTAAGACATATATCACTACCTCAGCTTCGCTGTTGTCTCGACAGAGCTTCAACTGTCGTCAGTCCCCTGTATATCTCAGACATGATTAAAGGTCTTCAGTGTCCGTTAATCTCAGACCACTGTTCATACAGTCCGCAGTCCTGTTGCTTCTCTAAGCATGGTTCCAATGTTCTCAGTCCCTGTTGTCTCAGACATGGTTCCAACAGTCTCAGTCCTGGTTGTCTCGAATATGAGTGTTTGAATCTTCTGTTCAGTCTCAGAATATTTTCAAATGTCTGATTCCCAGTTGTCTCGTCAGACCATGTCCCAAGTCTCAGTCCCTGTTGATATCCATACATTCCATGTCTACCGTCTGCCGTATGTCTACATGTTCACGGTCTCAGTTGCCTGTTTTCAAACAGCACCAGGTATCCATTGTCTGTCAAGTGTTGGTCTCAGTTTAATCCTGCTCGTTGGCAGGTACCTGGTTGATTTCAGGACATGTAGCCTGTCCCTCGTCCCAGTTGTCCTCTGATATGAACAAACTCTAGTCGCAGGTTGTCCTACTGTCTGTCAAGTGGCCCTGTGTCTCAGATATGTCCAAAGTCTCATTCCCGGTTGTATCAGACATATCCACATTCTGTCAGTCCTTGTTGTCTCATACATATCCAAAGCCTCAGTTTCCTTGGTTGTTTCAGTGAGGAAGAGGCTAGGCTCAGTGGACCACAGGAAGTGATCTCACCTTTATGACATCAGTCTAAAAAGAACTCAGAATCCTAGTTCCACACAACTACAGGCCAGTGGCAAGCAGAAACACCTCACTTGTCTTGAAGACTGGACTGAAGTCAGGGGTGTTGGCTTTGCAGCGTTGTGGCCTTCTGGCAGGCGTCAGGCCCAACAGCCGAAGGAAGAAGCAGTGTTTGGAAATCATCTGGAGATGCAGGGTGCACCATCTAGCCCATCATATCTAGCCATATTGTCCCAATGGACATCACATTTTGACACTGGGTCAGGATCCAGAGTAGAAAGTGTTGTTGAATACCACTGATAATACACAGGTCATCATGTGTGTGTGTTGGTGTGTGTGTTGGTGTGTTTGTGTGTGTGGTGTGTGTGATGTGTATGTGAGAGAAAGTCCAACTGTGAGAGCTGTCTCAGACATGTCAATTTTCTAAGTCTCTGCTGTCTCAGACATGGTCCGACGTGGTTTCAAAAAGTCTGTTGTCCTCAGTGACCATAGTCTACTGTCTCCACTCCCTTTTTGTCTCAGCATGTCCACTGTCTCGAAGTCCCTGCTGTTGTACCTAAAACATTCCTAGCTGATCCTCAAGATCCCCTGGTGTTGCCGATCAGAAATAGTCCATGGTCTCAACCCCGTGTTTCGTCACGATATGTTGGGTGTTGTCTCAGACATGTCACCGGGTGCGGCTGTCTCAGAAATGCTTGCTTTTTCACGACATGTCCACTCTCTCGTCCCTGTTTTCTCAGACATGTCCTCTCTCAGTCCCGACTGTTTGTCTCAGACATGGTCCTAATGTCGGTTCCCTGTTGTTTCAGATGGATTTATCCTACCTGTCTCGTCCTGTTGATATTAGAACAAGTCAACTGTCCTCAATCCCAGCGTTGTTCTCCGACATGTCATGCCTGTTAGTCGGCATTTGTATCTAGACAGCTGGTCACTAGGTCTCCAAGTCCCCTGTTGTCTCAGACATGTCCATAAACTCAAACCTGTTGTTTCTGATATATCAACTGTCTCAGTCCTGTTGTCTCACACATGTCCATTCTTTCAGTACTTGTTGTCTCCGACTTGTCCACTGTCCTCATCCCAGTTGTCCGTCAGACATTGACATGTCTCATTCCAGTTTTTTTCTCCCACAGGGTGCATAAACTGTATTAGTCCCTGTTGTCACAGAAAAGTCCAATTGCTGCCCTCAGCCCTGCTTCCATTTCCAATATGTGTGGTTTTCTCAGCATGTACGACCAGTCTCGAGTACGCCTTTTGTTTCAGAATATGTCCCTCTGTAATCATCCGCTTTTGTTCTCAGACATTTCCAGTTTTCTCAGTCCCTCTATTCGGTCCAGGATCGTCCCACAGTCACAGTCCCCCTGCTGTGTCAGATATCTGTATGTGTCTTCAGATCTCCCTGTTGTTTCAAGAAATTTCTCGAGTGTCCAATCCCCATTGTCTCAGACATGAACACTTTCTAAGTTGCAGTTTTATCATACATGATCACTTGTCTCAGACCCGCCGTTCTGTCATTCATGTCCCAGTAAATCGTCTCAGTTCCCTGTTGTCTCAGACATGTTCCCTCAGTCTCAGTCCCGTTCTTGTTTCAAAAAACTATCCTATTGTCTCAGTCCCTATTGTTTTCAGAAATGTCGCCTGTCTCAGACTTGGACATGCTCTTAGTCACAGTCGAATCAGTCATGTCCATTGTCTCAGTCCCCTTTGTCGCTCACACTGTCTAGAATGTCGTCCACTGTGTCACTCCTTGTTGTCTCAGATGTGGCCAGTGTCTCCATCACTGTCATCTCAGACAACGGCTTGTCCTCACTGGGCAAAGATATGGTCAATTCGTCCCGTCAACTCTCTTTTGTCCACTCAGACTGTGTCACATGTCCATGAAACCATGTTGAACTCAGATTTCCACTGTTCAGGTCCCGTTGTCCTTCAGATTGTCCGTCCTCTTGTGCTGTCTCATTCTCTTTTCTCTCAGACATTTCCAAAGTCTAAGTCCATGTTGTCTCGTATATGTCCAGTGTCTGAGTAGCTGCAGGCTGTCAAATGTCTGATACCCTTTTGTCTCAGACATTTCCAAGCTTCTCAGTAACTGGTTGTTCTCAAGTTATGTCCACTGTCTCACAGTACCTGGTTTGCTCAGATTTTCACACATGTCTCAGTCCCTGTTGTCCCCAGATGTGTTGACTGTCTCCAGAAGTTCCTATCCCTTCAGAAACAGGACTTCTCCAGTGAAACGAAGACCAGTTTCCAAACTGTCCTCAGTCTCTATTGTCCTCACGACTGGCGTCCACTCTGTCCTAGAACCCGGTTTGACTCAGAATTATGTGCTATTTTCTCATCTGCTGCTGTCATCAGCCATACTACAATATCTCATTCCTGCTCATCTCAACTGTACAAGTTTCTGAGTCCTGTGCGTCCTCAGAATGTCTCACTGTCCTGAGATCCCCTGGTTGTTTGAGACCAAGTATCCTGTGTCCAGTCCTGTAGTCTCAGACTGTCCCACGGTCCAGTCCCTGAAGGTCTCAGCATATGTCACAATCTCATGCCTGGTTGTCTCAGATGTGTCCACTATCTCAGTCCCTGTTGCCTCAAGCATTTCCATTGCCTCAGTTCGTTTTGTCATGCACAGACGGAATGGCTCCTACTAGCTAAGACAGTCCACTGTCTCAGCCCTCCTATTGTCCTCAGGCACAGGCAACTGTCTCAAAACCTGTTGAATCAAACTCGTCCACTGTCTCAGTCCCCAATGTCTAGTCACAGTTGTATCCGACATGTCCAATATCTAAGTACCTCTTGTCTTAGACATATCCAAAATCTCAGTCCCATTTGTCTCATTCCCTGTTGTCTCAGCATTGTCCACTGTCTCAGTCCCTTATGTTGTCTGTCAGACATGTCCATTGGTCTCAGACACATTTTGAATCTTTCTCTGACGTGTACCTGTCTCATCACTCTTTGTTTTCAGGCATGTCACTGGTCTCCATTTCACATGGTTTTCTCAGACAGGTTCACTGTCCCAGTCCCTATTATCTCATTCATTTTCAAAGTCTCAGTCTCGTTTATCTCAAAACATATCCAACCCGTGTCAGTCCCTTGTTGTCTCAGACAGTTTTCCATTGTCTCATTCCCTGTTGTCTCTGATTTGTCCACTGTCTCAGTACCTTTTTTATCAGACATGTCCACTGTTCTGTCCCTGTTTTTTCAGATATTTGTGTTGTCTAAGACATGTCAAATGTGTCAGCATCTGTTGTCTCAGAGAAGTCCTATGTCTCAGTTGCTGTTGGCTTAGATATGTCCACAAAAAAAAAAAAAAAAAAAAAAAGACTCCTACCACACCAAAAACTGCAATGAAGGCAGGACAGAAATTGCTTTCATGTTAGTATTCCTAAAATAATCTATGCTGTAGGCTCACAAAACAACAGAGAAAATGAGTCCAGAGAATTAACTACAGAATTCTAAATCCCAGGAAATATTTATTCTATTTAAAAACAAGATTGCACAGCATGGTGGTACATACTTTTAATCCCAGCACTCAGGAGGTAGAGGCAGGCAGATCTCTGTGAGTTCAAGGCCAGCCTGGTCCACATAGTAAGTTCCAGGACAGCTGGGGCTACAGGGAGACCCTGTCTCAAAAGGACCAAACAAAAGTAATAAATAAATAAATAAATAAATAAACCAAGTTTATGTTTTCTAATCTTTTTGGTGAACTAAAATACGGCCACACGGCCACAATTAAGCCTTCCTGTAAATATAACATATATACATTCCAAAAATATAACTTTCCTGTCACTTTTATCAGTGAAAGAGTCTAAAACTTAACTGAACTTACAGCAATGGACAATAATTTAGCCCATCCCTTTTGAATTCAGCTCATTCAATTAAGTAAATATAGTAGAGCTACATGGATGTTTGATGTTTTGTACCTACTTACTTTTCACTGAAAACCTGTTTTATAGTTTTCTGTAATTCAATTGATCAAAAAGTCAACTAGAGGTGGTAATTTCTGAGTGATAAAGCTTCCAGTCCAAGCATGGATTTTTTAAAGGCCTAACAGTTAAGAACGCCGACCACTCTTACAGAGGACCCGGGTTCGATCCCCAGCACCCACATGGCGGCCGAGAACCATCTGAAACTCCAATTCCAGAACTCCAGTTCCAGGGGAAACTGGCACCCTCTTCTGACCTCCACGGCATTGCACAACACGGGTGCACAAACTTGCATGCAGACAGTACATTCATACACATACAGAAATAAAAATTTTTTATTTTAAAAAAAAAGTTTAAAAAAAATAAAACAGCAACAACTCAAGTAACTAAATTCTTTTAAGTGGTTTTCTGCTTGTGAAAGTTGGAGTTCAAGGTCTTCCTCCAGGATTTAAATAGGCAAGCATTTGAACATGTTGACAATTTAGCATCCTCCTGAAGTTAGATGAAACATTGCTAGAACAGTGAGCTCTCAGACTACTTCAAAGAATTCTGGCTAAGGAAAAAGTGGTCAAAATCAAAGGGTCTAAATTTAAAGATTATCACAATTTTTGGATTATACTACAACTATATTCCTTGTACACTAAAATTTTATACTAAACGTATACTCTCTTAAAACTACATAGCCCCAAACTCATGTTTAACAAGGAAATCCAAAGTGGTTCTGAGATTAGCATAAAGACTGAAATGGCCGGATATTAGGAAATAGGCCTCAATGGTAGAGCACAGGCTTACCACATATAAAGCTGGAATTCAATCCATATCACCATTTTTTTTTTTAAGACAGGGTCTCCCTTTAGTAGCTGACCTGGAGCTCACTCTGTAGACCAGGCCGGCCTTGAACTCACAGAGATCCACCTGCCTTTGCCTCCCAAGTGCTAGGATCAAAGGTGTGTGCGCCACCACGCCCGACAATATCACCATTTTTTAAAATGAAAATGAAAAATATAATTGTGGAGTAAACATCTTTAATAGCCTTTATATAAGAAGGATTACTGTTTTTCTTTCTGTTAGCTTTTCTGAGGTGAACTAAAATTATATTAGGTTTGTGGGTATAGTGCTAAGAACCGAGCCCAGGGCTTCACTACATATGAGGCAAATGTTCTATGACTGATTTAGTAGTGGGTTGATAGTAAAATCAGAGCAGGGAGAGATAAATTTAAGGGGGAATGATGATGGAGTAATGAGGTAGCTTTATCTAAAGATAGAATGAAAAGAGGTAGGCAAAAAAATACAAGCAAATAATCTACAACAGACTCATCTGTCAGCAGGCAAAGACACAAAAACCCTACAAACAAGGCCAGTCTGTGTTCTTTGGAAATGCCCATGTAACAGAAAATGAAAAAGTAAAGAATAAGGAAATCAATGAGACAGATCACAGGAAATTAAAAAAAAAAAAAAAGAAGAAAAAAAAAGAAAAGAGGTAAAGATGGAGCAAGAACAGCAGCGCTGGACCTCTAACATTAACAATTGGATATTAAACTAAATTAAAGAATAAAAAATTATAAGAGATCTGGCTGGGGGTATAAAGTATGAATGGTCTAGCCTGTTCATTTTCAGTCTGGAGTCCCTTAACATTCCTTCCTGGACTTCTAGATGTCTCTCACAACCCTGAGCCTTCCTCTGGTAAGTGGAGGCACTTATGCTGGCCATACTTCTAGATGGTCCTTCAGGAGCTTGTTAGGAACGCTGGCCTTGCATCTGTGCACCCCCTCCTATAGCATAGTTCTGATTTAAAAGTTCTGATTTATTTTCTACCGACCCGTAACTATTTTTGATAATTTAACAATATCATAAATGTATTCTTTTAGATGTATAATTTTGGATTTTTTAAACACCTCTAGGGGTAGTTGTGTAGAGTGTTGTTTGTTTGCTCTTCCGAGACAGGAGAACATATCCCTCTCATGCCCAGCCTGGCCTATCTCGCCCGAGCTGCTATGTAGACCAGGCAGCCTGAACTCACCTACCACCTTGCCTCCCGCAGGGCTGGCTTGATAAAAATCGCCCTGTGCACCATGTCTGGCAGTAAATCTAGTTTTATTTAAATTGGGCAAAGAAGTAATTTTGAAAATTTTTTTATTTTTTTTTTAAGGGAATTTCACAAACTAAGAGCACAGTTGTTTATTGGCAACCAGAGGTTAATTCCTAATTATTAAATTATATTATAATATTATTTAGTTATAACAAAATAATTTGTGTTTCTTTGAGACAGAGGGTCTCCCTGTAGCTCCCAGCTGTCCTGGAACTCTTCTGAGCCATAGACCAGGCTGCCTTTGAACCTCACAAATGACCCCCACCCTGCCTCTGACAACTCCCATAGTGCTAGGAATTAAAGGACGTAAGCACCCACCCGCCCAGCTATATTTATTATTTTTAGGATTGTGTTCATGAACAGTGATACGGTGCCTGCTATTGCAGCAGTTGGTGCACCCGATGTCATGGCAATGCGTGCAGATGGTCCAAGAAGAGGGCGTTGGATTTCCATGGAACTAGAGTTAAAGGAACGGTACTCACGCCTGCCATGTGGCGCTAGGAAATCGAACTCCCCAAGCGTCCTCTGCCAAGAGCAGCTACGGTGCTCTAACTGCTGAGCCATCTCTTCCTAGCCCCGGCAGAGTTATTTTTAAATCTTCTAAAGGAACTCCATTTGTGAGATATCTCTATTTTAAATCAAAACTCTTAAAACCAAAAATATTATTTCTTCCCCCTTAAAAGGACGGACAAGTAGATATTTTAAGTGCGCACCCAACAATCAAATGAGATTACTGTATTATGCAACATGATATAAATTTATTTCTCCCATATAAACACCAATTCAAGATGATCCTACGCGAAACTCTATGGGATCCTCATTGAACATACTGCCATACTTAGAGTAACTGTCTAACGGCTCCCCTCCCTTGACACATGGTTGGGGAGGGAAGCGGGGGGGGGGGCGTTACCCTAAAGTATGGATTGAACTCTTTAATCATTAACTCTAAGATTGAGCCAAGAATGACAAGTCGGAGTATCCAACAAAATGCATTCAGTATGAAAGCAGAATATAGGTGCTCGCCTCCTTGAGTCAATGTGCAATGACGACGCGTTCCTGGGTCTTAGCGACCAGACTATACACCCCAACCTTGCCTGAAATATACTGTTGCTCGGCCAGCCCCAAGAATGTGCTAGCCAAATAACAGGGCTTGATATATAAACGCACTAATAGTATTAATTCTCCAATATTCTAATTTTGTCAGGATATATACCGAGCTCATCTCAAGAGGATTGTAATAAATCCCACAGTCTGAGTGCCAGCAAGGGCGCTTATCTATCTCCTTATGTGCTCCGTTCAGGTCAGATGTATAAAGTCCAACTGCGTGGCTATGCTGACTCTACGAAAACCACTCTGTGGCATTTATATACAGTAGACTATAAATGGGAAAAAATAGTGGAACATGTTCACTAGTCTAGGGGAGGGATAAGAATATGAACGTCATCACTCATCCATGACGTATCTGGTGTCAATTATACCAAATGTATAATGGGCCCAAATGTATCTAAGGGCTAGGGCGGGATAACAATTGAGACTGTTGGTAAGAGGTAGCCTATATACCCTCTATTGCCATAGTACTTCGATGTTTGGCTAGGAGCTGAATTAGAGGTATATTCGCTGTCGACAAAATTACTGTCAGGGGGCGTCCGGACGGGAACAGCCTCTTTGAAGTAAGATGGCGCGAAAAAAGTCGTACGTCCAGAAAATTGACCAAAACAAGAGAATGCCACAAACGGGACCAGAAACTAGGCAGATGAGGAGCTGTACATCCCTTGCCTCTTTGCTTCCGCGTGTTCCGTCATCCCTATTTGTTCGCCTAATTCCTACCTAACCACCGCTCGTGAAAGGCGATCTTTTAACCTCTCTATAGTCTTGTGTCTCGTTTTTGTTCTTACACCAGTATTTGTTTCGGCGGCTGGTAACCGTGTTCTATGTTGTTGAAGGAATTGTTTGGGTAGGAGATGTAGAGAGAAGGCTGTTCATTAGTCACCCTTTTCTCTCGTTGCTTGTGATACAAAGCACCCCTTTACCGACTCAAGGATACTTTATAAATAGGAAGGAGAGCTTTATGTTTCGACGCTCACCGACTTCGCACAAGGTTCCAGTGGTATATTTTTAGAGTCCTATTGTGGCAGGTAGTCATGGCGCCTGGAAGATTCTGGAGCATAAAGCCGAACACCCCCGCCCCCGTAGGGTGCGCTTCAACACTCTTACTTAATAGAGTCACAGGCGAACACCTCAGAGTTATTCCTCTCTCTCCGCCCAGAAGCACTCAAGATTTATATGGGACCACAGAATAAAATCTATAATTCTTTCTTATTGAAGTCCTATATCCATATGGCCCTGCCCTCAATGACATCACTACCCCCTATCTATCCCATCCTCTCTAAGACCTCCCATATATATATCATCTTGCCACCAACTGGAGACAAATGTCTGATACTTAAAGCCTATGGGGGACATTTATTCAAACCACCACAGGCTGCAATTGAGATGAATGGTGAAACTACATCTCACAATATATTCTGACACTCATTGGAATCATACATTGAACTTATAAGCCCCCCCCTGCTGGATGTGGGACCCATGGGCTGTGTGGGTTTGGGCACAACTGCTTGCCAAATTGGTTTTTTATTTGAAGGATGCTATGATCTCATAAATTATTACTTTATTGTTAAAAAAATGAAAAAAAATAAAAAGTATATTAAAAAAAGAATAAAAGAGGCTTAGTATGAATAGGAGTACATGAAAATATGTTACAAACGTGCAATTCTGTGGGTTCATAATATACTAAAAGAAAAAGGTCACCATTAGAAACTAGAGCCAAAGAGATGGCTGGGCTTGTAAATGCATCTGCTGCCAAACTCTCGATGACTAGTTATGATTCCCCATAACCCATTCATTGGTGGAAGGAGAAAACCAATGCTTGACTTTTCCGAGTTGTCCTCTGACCAAGCATATATGCATGGACAGACACACACAAATCATATTTACACACACCCATACATACTACATACATACGAATAAACATACAGTACAGTCCATTAAAAAAAATTTAACGAGGATGTAAAGAGACAAGTCACCAAAAGCTGGTATTACCGATACAAGAAACTAGAACACTTATATAGTGCCCCATAATTCCCATGTATCCCTCATTACCAAATACAGCACCTAGAAGCTTATCTATTAAGAGTATTTCAGTTAATCTTGAAGAAGGAATTGCAGAATTATATTATCCACACTTTGAAACTGGAGTGAAATGATGGATTTTTTGAAATAATTTGATAGTTTCTGATAGCTAAAATAAAAGAGAAATAAAGACATCTATATGCCTTTTTAAGGAAAGTACATAATTACCCAAACTGAGGAGAACTAACGCTGCCCTACCTTCTCCTCCAAAATCTTAAGACTGAACCTATCCACATCATTATCAACGCAAATACTAACTCATATTAGGCTAGAAAGATGACTCGGTGAGTAAAGGCACTTACTGCAGGGCCTGATGAGGACCCACACAGTAGGAAAGAAAAACAACCCTCCAAGTTGTCCTCTGTTTTCCACCCACAGGAGATGGGCAAGTCATACACCACACAATACACATACATAAACCAACACCCAACCACACACACATCACACTACAATACCAACTTATGAAAAATAACAGTGCTGTGGAACACTATCCTCAGAGCACAGCATGGCCATTAAGCAGTCAAATTAGTCCTCAGACCCTCACCTGAGATAGAGCCATCGACTCTTGCCCCACTCCCAGTCACATGTAATTCTTCCTCAGCTGCACATGGTCTCTAGAAGGACAAGAGTATACTGGAAGGGAGGAGTATAAATGAAGAGTGGACCCCAATGAAGTAGTTTTCAGGAGTTATCAACCTCCTTCCAGGAACAGTTCACCAAGCTAGACCTGGGCAGAACAATTTTTGGTCGTGTTGTCCCTCTCTACACATGGGAGTGATAGAAATAGACTCCCCAGAAAAAAAAAAAATCATGAAAACAAAAGGATGACAGAATACCATGAACTGCAACCATCAGACTTCTACAAAAGAAACATGAAATAGCCAATGGCCTAGTATCCTCAATAAATGGAAGGGACTGGGTTGGGGAGGACACGAAACATATAAAATAGGAAAGAGGAAGGAAGGAGGATACAAGATAGGAACGGAGGAAGAATGAAGGAAGGGAGAAAGAAAAAGAGAAAGGATGAAATAGAAGGAAAAATTCAATCAATTTGAAGCTACAGACCTTATTTGTATCCTGATTGTAAAGAAATTATTAAAATGATTAAGAATAATTGGGGGGAATTATGAATAATCCACAGATTGTCTCACTATATTCTTGAGTTATTTAACTGATTAAATATAATGCTAAAAAATTATTTTAAAAATTTTTTTTTGGTCTTTTTGAGAGCAGGGTTCTCCCAGCTGGCCTGGAATGTTATCTCTCAGACTAAATATCTTTCCATATAATTAATGTGTGTGAGTGTTTTGCCTAATAGTACTGTAACCGTGCACAACATACATACATGGATCACATGAAAGGCCAAAAAAGAGAGATGTCAGATACCCTTGATCTGGCAGTTACAGACAGGCCGCAGCTGAGCCATAGTATTAGCTAATCATATGGGTACTAGCGAACTGATCAATCCAGGTCATTTGCAAGCAGCACGCCAGTGCTTTTAACAACTGAATGATTTCCAGCCCCTGTAACCCAATTTTAACAAGAGAACCAATTCCAACATAACATGTCAATATAACCTATAATAAAGTACAGCCTGAAAATACATAACTAAGATACTCTGAATTTACTGGTTAATACCTAGGGAGGCAGAACTGTGGAACACACTAAAGCACTAAAGATATAGAAATCCACCATATTGTCATGAATAAAAATTATAATTAAGGACTAAGGGTTACACAGAGAGCTCATTAACAACCTCACTGATTTTCTTCCCCAGTATACAATTGAAATACTTTCTGCAAAGTACATTGCAGGCAGAGCTTGCGATATAATAAATTGGCTATGATATTAAAAACTATAATTAAGGAAGGATACACAGAGACTCATAGTATACTATTATTCTATTCAAAATATATCAATAGTTAAATAAAATATTCCTCAAAAAAAGTTAAACATAATAAAAGTGAAAGCCGTAATGAATCACTCCACTTCGTATACAAAATATAAATAAAATTTTAATAATGATTTATAGATTATTCACAAGTGCATTTTCTTAATGGGGTACAATCAACTGTGCCACCTCTACAGGCTCATAAATGAATTTTAGATTTCTAGTTAATAATAATACTGAAGGTTCAGACATATAATACTGAAGCGTTCAGAAATATCGCAGTATATGTTGGTGGGCGGAGGGTGTGGCTCACTGTAGGGAGAGACACTCTGCCTGAGCAATATGAAGCATCAATACACAACACCAAGTGGAGAAATAGAAGAAATATGTGTTAAGTTTAAAACTGCGTAAGAATAATAGCTATCTCAATACATAATGTCCACTTTATAAATTATTGGGCATATTCACAAATATGGACTCCACTGCCTCAAGTTAGAATGAAGTAAATTCTACCTTAACCAAGAAGCGCCAGTATATTACAATAGACCTGTGAACCTCTAAGATCCTGTGAAGGTGTAGAAGCTGGCAATTGTGCACGTGTGTATGTAAGCACTCAAGTATGCGAATGTGAGTGTGCTTGTGCATGCATCCTCTGCATTCATGTTTCTGGGTGGGGAAGAGTCAGGCTTTATTTACCACCCCTGTGATCCCACACACTAAATAAATAATAATAAATAATAATATATAAATATAATACATAACTAAATAAATAAATACACCTGACTCATTTGTTCTATTGAGCACAATCCACTTCACAGAATGGTTTTTATTTCTAAGAATGAGGTACATTTCAAGATCGCCAAGATTCTCCATGCTGCCCTTTGAGAAGTCCTTGGATACGGCACCTCATAGACCACTGGGCACACTAAAAAACTGCTTTAAACTGGTGGAAGCACCTCCTGTTGTTTCTCACTTGTGCCAGTTCTAGTATGTGGACAGAAGTCAACAGGCCCACATGCTCCTTTTTTTTTATTAATTAATTTTTATTTATTTCTGTATTGGTATGCAAATAGTTACTGTCTGCATGCAGGCTGAAGTGGCACCCCACTACTCTTAAGTAGCTAATTACTCACAATCCTCTTCACACTGAGGAAGGGAACTGCAGCTGTCACCTAGTGCTGGGTTAGCCTCTCACTTGGCCCCCAGTCAACGCCCAAACACTGCTCTAGGACAAGGCAGCACTTTCCAACTAGTGCATCAAGCATGTGACCTCCCTGACCAGACTCCAGCCTACTTAGCTAAGAGGCCCAGGAATGTGTAATAGAGCTGCCACTCCATTCCAGTAAAAGATCTAAGTTCTGGGTAATCAGCTCCGCTAATACAATTAGAGAGCAGAAATCATTAGATGCCAATTTCACCAAAGCTCAAGCTAACATAGTTGTGATCTGCTTATACCCTTGATTCTGGCTGTATCTGAAAGACAAAATGAGTGAAAACAAAAGCCTTGGGCTCCAAGGGAGCTAGAAATAATGTGTGAAGTCAATATATCATTTTGACCATGATGGTGCCCTGGCCCCTCAGAGACAAAGAGACCCCGTCACACCTATTCTTTTCCATGGCTTCCTTACCGGCCATTCTGTGCCACCTTCTCATTTAACTCCCCAACCCCAACAGCATTCTTTTGAAGGTGCTGGGTCAAATCCAGGGCTTTCATATATGCTAGGCAAGCGCCCTGAGCTTACCCAAGACCTTACCCCTCTTTTTAAAACACTTGTCAGAGTTGGGAACAAAAACCGCAGCAAAAAAAAAAGAAATGAAAAAAAGAAAACATTTGGCTTAATAATGAATTCTTCTGAATGCCAAAACATACAAGACAATATCCTCTGGAAACATCCAGATTAAACGGAAAATAAAGCTGTAAGCAACAAAAGTCATAACCCTATCTTTCTGATGCCTAGACCACAGGCACTCCCTCCTCCAATTTTATGCAAGGTAAAACAAGCAACAGAAACACATGTGTCTGTAGGAAGTAAAGATGAAGCAAACCAGTTAGACCATTCAGGAATTGCAAAAGATTTGATCTTTATTATATTTTCTTGGATTAGAAGCCACAATCTGTGAGGCGGTGGAAGATAGCCACTAGGTGATAAGTAACACCGACGGCTGCCTTGCCAGAGGACCTGGGTTTGATCCCCAGCAACCCACATGGCTGGCTTAGAACCGTCTGTAACGTCCAAACTGCAATTCCAGGAGAACCCCCAGTTCCAGTGGGAATCTGAGACCCACTTCTGACTTCGCGCAGCATTGCATAGACACACGGGTGCACAAACCTACAATGCAGAACAGTTACATCATACAATCAAAAAAATAAAAATTTAAGAAAAATATGTGAATTAAGAGAAGACAGAAAATCTACTTTAAAAAAAAAAAAAAAAAAAAAAAAAAAAAAAAAAAAAACTTTTTTAAAAAAAAAAGAACATAAAGAAGCCAAATCTAGGCAATTATTCACATCTCTCGTCAAACTTATCGCTATTGTAGTATCTATTTTACCAGTCCATGGGAATGAAAATGTAAATCACTTTAATGTGGTTTAGGATCTATGGAAGAAGATGGACTCTCAGTGTACGGATGGAAGAGCACCCCCTTCAGTACTCTTGCTAGAGGAACCAATGATTTCAGGTCCAGTAGTAAACCCAAATGGCAGGCTACACATATCCCTCGGCTGTAACTTGAAGGTTGCCATGATATTAATAAGGTGCACCTCTTGGCGTGGACCACCATACCCGTACTAAGCCTACCGTGTGTAGCAAAACAAGCTGCTTAGCACATAAGATCCAACCTGCGCACATATATGGACCAAATTAACAAACCACCTTATCAGACACAATTCTTATACACCACTCTACAAAAAAAGTCATACCACAACACATATACAGTCTGTTTAAAGATGAAGATATTACAAGGTGTATGAATATAACTTCAACGAAAATAAACACATACGATATTTGTAATGCATGTAGTGCCTGGCGTATCTCTGTAACAGGCTTTGCGTGAGTATCAAAAAACTACAAGTCATTTACAGTAAAAAGCATAGATATGCTATGTAAGACTCCACACCAACCCCCTAGACAAGGACTTAGGACTAAATATACCTCAATTAGCTACGTAAGATTAGTGAACTGAGTATCAACATGAGAGCACACCTCTGGAAGAATTTAATATAACATCATCCATAGCACATGCTCCAATATCTTCCTGACCCAAAGGACTGAAGCTAATATACGCTAACTACACCATCCTGCTCCTCTCCACACTCAAATCCTCATCATGCCTGCAATTTCAGCTCATACCTTTAAAAAAAAAAAACAGTACCAAANTTCTTGTGAGTTGATTTTTCATGGAAAATGTGAGCTTTATCCATGTTAATAGATGTACCTGTAATTCCTTTTTGCTGTCTATGTACAAATAACAGGGCCGTTCATGAGTTTGTTGATGAACTTTGGCATCATTTACAGATGTTACCACAATGCTGCTGGAACAGCACCTCCAAAGTCCATGTGCAAGGCAAGGCTTTCTCTAAGATCAACACCAGATCTCACCATGTACCACCACATTGTTTTCCAGAGTGGCTGGCCCACTGGGCCCCCACCAGGCCCCCACCAGCAGCACGTGGGTTCCAGCTGCTCGTGTCCTCACCAGCACTGGGTGCTGGCCATTAGCTTTTTTTTTTTTTTGTCTTTTTCGAGACAGGGTCTCCCTGTAGCCCCAGCTGTCCTGGAACTCATTCTGTAGACCAGGCTGGCCTTGAACTTACAAAGATCCGCCTGCCTCTGCCTCCCAAGTGCTAGGACTAAAGGCGTGCGTCACCACGCCCGGCTTGGCCATTAGCTTTTGTCAGTTGGGTAAGAATGAAAATTGCAATCTGCCATTTTCATTTCTACTTCTGCTGACAAGAAGTCTTCTCTTGTTATTGGCCATTCATCTTCCTGATTTTGTGGAATATCTGATTCTATCATGTACTCTTTGAATTGCTGGTTTTTGTTAGAGAGTTTTAAGAATTCACTATTTTGTACATATAAATTTGTTAACTCTACAAGTTCCGAGTAGTTACTTTTTTACTGTTTTGCAATGAAGAATAACCATAAATTTAAAAATATTTTGTTGAGTGTATTGCCTGCATGTATATAAGTGTACTTGTGCTGTTCAGTGCCCTAGGAGGTCAGAAGAGGGCATCAGATACCGTGGAACTGAAGTTACAGATGGTTGTCAGCCAGCATGTGGGTGCTGGGAACGGAACCTGGGTCCTCTGCAAGGACAACCAGTGCTCTTCACTGCTGAGCCATGTCTCCAGCCCCAAGAATAACCATCCATTTTAATACAGTTACACTTGTCTGTCATGTTCTCTATCTCTCTCCCAAGGATAACCATACACTTAATACAGTTCATTTGTCCGTCAGTCTCTCTATCCCTGCTTACTTCCCTCCATTCTCTGTCCTTGACTTTTTCTTTTAAGAAATTTGTGTCAGGGCTGAGTGTGATGTTTAATCCCAGCAGAAGTAGGTGGATCTCTGTGAGATCAAGGGTAGCCTCATCTACATGTTGAGTTTCTGGCCAGCTGGAGGTATAAGGAAACTGTCTTAAAAAACAACATAGGGGGCTGGAGAGATGGCCTAGCGGTTAAGAGCGCCGACCGCTCTTACAGAGGACCCGGGTTTGATCCCCAGCACCCACATGGCGGCCGAGAACCGTCTGAAACTCCAATTCCAGGAGAACTCCAGTTCCAGGGGGGTCCAACACCCTCTTCTGACCTCCGCGGCATTGCACGACACGGGGTGCACAGACCTGCACGCAGACAGTACATTCATACACATACAGAAAAAAAAACAAAACATAGGGTGTGGTGGCTTACGCCTTTAATCCCAGCACTAGGGAGGCAGAGGCAGGTGGATCTCTGTGAGTTCAAGGCCAGCCTGGTCTACAGAGTGAGTTCCAGGCCAGCTGGGGCTACAGAGAGACCTTGTTTAAAAAATAATTAAAGGAAAAGAAATATGTATGGGATGTATGTGTCTACCCTAAAGTTTTAAAGAGATTCTAGGGTCAGTAAAGTGACTCAGCAGGTAAAGCACTGACCTAGCAAGACTGATTACTTGAGGGGACCCCAGAACCCACCATGGAAGGAGAAGACCATCTCCAGAAAGTTGCTCTGTGTCGTCCTCGTGTATGCTACTGTATTAGTCACTTTTCTGTTGCTGTGATAAAGCACCATGACCAAGGAACTTATAAAAGGAAGAGTTTATTTGAGCTTACGATTGACGGTTCCAGGGAATTAGAGTCCATTGTGGCAGGAGGCATGGCGGCTGGATCTGGAGCAGCAAACCGAGGGTCACATCTCACAAAGAGCACAGGAAACAGAGAGAGAGCAACTGTAGACCACGAGGCTTGTTAAAACTCACTAAGCCTGCCCCCAATGACACACTTCCCCCAGCATGGCCACACCTTCTAAGACCTCCAAAAACAGTGCCACCAACTGGAGACAAATGTCTGAATACTTACAGCCTATGGGGGACACTCATTCAAACCACCACAGGCTGCAATTGAGATGAATGGTGAAACTACAGCAATATAGTCTGGACACTCATTTGAACAACTTGATTGAACATACAAGCCCCCCCTGCTGGATGGTGGGACCCATGGGCTGTGTGGGTTTGGGCACAACTGCTTGCAAATTGGTTTTATGTGAAGGATGCTTGTACTCATAAATTATTACTTATTGTTAAAAAATGAAAAAAAATAAAAAGTAATAGAAAAAAAGAAAAAAGAGCTAGAGAACTAGAGTACATGAAAATATGTGACAAACGTGCAATTCTGTGGGTTCATAATATACTAAAAGAAAAAGGTCACCATTAGAAACTAGAGCCAAAGAGATGGCTGGGCTTGTAAATGCATCTGCTGCCAAGCCTGATGACCTAAGTTTGATCCCCAGAACCACATGGTGGAAGGAGAAAACCAATGCTTGACTTTTCCGAGTTGTCCTCTGACCAAGCATATATGCATGGACAGACACACACACATATTTACACATACATACATACATACATACATACATACATACATACATATTAAAAAAATTTAAAGAGGATGGTAAGGAACAAGTCACAACAAGCTGGTAAAGATAAAGAACTGACATTTATTATGCATTTCTTATCCCTCATTACCAAATACAGCACCTAGAAGCTTATCTATTAAGAGTATTTCAGTTAATCTTGAAGAAGGAATTGCAGAATTATATTATCCACACTTTGAAACTGGAGTGAAATGATGGATTTTTTGAAATAATTTGATAGTTTCTGATAGTAAATAAAGGGAAATAAGACATTATATGCCTTTTAAGGAAAGTACATAATACCAACTAGGAAGAACTACTGTCCCTACCTCTCCTCCAAAATCAAGACTGAACCTGATCACATCTATAACGCAAAATACTAACTTATAGGGCTAGCAAGATGACTCGGTGAGTAAAGGCACTTACTGCAGGGCCTGATGAGGACCCACATAGTAGAAAGAGAAAGACAACTCCTCCAAGTTGTCCTCTGTTTTCCACCCACAGGAGATGGCAAGTGCATACACACACACATACACATACATACACACACACACACACACACACACACACATACAATACCAACTTATGAAAAATAACAGTGCTGTGGAACACTATCCTCAGAGCACAGCATGGCCATTACAGCAGTCAAATTAGTCCTCAGACCCTCACCTGAGATAGAGCCATCGACTCTTGCCCCACTCCCAGTCACATGTAATTCTTCCTCAGCTGCACATGGTCTCTAGAAGGACAAGAGTATACTGGAAGGGAGGAGTATAAATGAAGAGTGGACCCCAATGAAGTAGTTTTCAGGAGTTATCAACCTCCTTCCAGGAACAGTTCACCAAGCTAGACCTGGGCAGAATCAATTTTTGGTCTGTTGTCCTCTCTACCTGGGGTGAATAGAAATAGACTCCCCAGAAAAAAAAAAATCATGAAAACTAAAAGGATGACAGAATACCATGAACTGCAACCATCAGACTTCTACAAAAGAAACATGAAATAGCCAATGGCCTAGTATCCTCAATAAATGGAAGGGACTGGGTTGGGGAGGACACGAAACATATAAAATAGGAAAGAGGAAGGGAAGGAGATAAAACAAAAGATAGAAACAGGACAGACATGAGGAAGGAAGGGAAAGAAAAAGAGAAAGGAGGAAATAAGGAGAATTCAATCAATTATAAGCTACAGACCTTATTTGTATCCTGATTTAAAGAAATTATTAAAATGATTAGAGGATAATTGGGGGAATATGAATAATCACAGATGTCTCACTATATTCTTGAGTTATTAACTGATTAAATATAATACTAAAAATTATTTTAAAGATTTTTTTTTGTCTTTTTGAGACAGGGTCTCCCAGCTGGCCTGGAATGTACTCTGTAGATTTTTATCTTTATTATGTGTATGAGTGTTTTGCCTGAATGTATGTAAGTGCACAACATACATGCAATGACCATGAAGGCCAAAAGAGGATGTCAGATACCCTGGATCTGGAGTTACAGACAGGTGACAGGTATTAGCTATCATATGGGTACTACGAACTAAATCCAGGTCTTCTGCAAGAGCAGCCAGTGCTTTTAATCACTGAGCCATCTCTCCAGCCCCTGTAACAATTTTAAGAGAACCAATCAGAAATGTCTATACTATAATAAGTACAGCTGAAATAATATGATACCTGAATTTACTGTAAAACCTAGGGGGCAGAACTGTGAACACATAAAGCTATATATGAAATACATTTTGCTATGAATTAAAAATTATAATTAAGGAAAGGTTACACAGAGGCTCATTATACTGATTTTTTTCCCCAGTATACATTTGAAATTTTCAAATACATTTGCAGGCAGAGCTGCATATAATAAATTTGGCTATGAATTAATAACTATAATTAAGGAAGGATACACAGAGACTCATTATACTATGTTGTCTATCCTAGAATATATTTGAAATATTCCTCAAAAAAAGTTTAAACTAATAAAGGTGCCTTTGAATCACTTCTGAAATAAAAGTATAAATAAAATTTTAAAAGATTTTAGATTATTAAAGTGCTTTTTTAATGGGGACAATATGTGCCACTTACAGGCTCATAAATAATTTTAATTTCTAGTTATATAATACTGAAGGTTCAGAATATAATACTGAAGGTTCAGAAATATGTATATGTTGGGCTGGAGGTGTGGCTCACTGGTAGAGAACTTGCCTAGCATATGAGATGGCTCAATCACAACACCAAGGTGGAGAAATAGAAGAAATATGTGTAAGTTTTAAAACTGTAAGAATAATAGCTATCTCAATACATAATGTCCACTTTATAAATTATTGGGCATATTCACAAATATGGACTCCACTGCCTCAAGTTAGAATGAAGTAAATTCTACCTTAACCAAGAAGCGCCAGTATATTACAATAGACCTGTGAACCTCTAAGATCCTGTGAAGGTGTAGAAGCTGGCAATTGTGCACGTGTGTATGTAAGCACTCAAGTATGCGAATGTGAGTGTGCTTGTGCATGCATCCTCTGCATTCATGTTTCTGGGTGGGGAAGAGTCAGGCTTTATTTACCCTGTGATTCCCACACACATAAATAATAATAATAATAATAATAATAATAATAATAATAAATAAATACCTGACTCATTTGTTCTATTGAGCCATCCATTCACAGACATGTTTTATTTCTAAGAATGAGGTACATCTTCAAGATCGCCAAGATTCTCCATGCTCCCTTTGAGAAGTCCTTGGATACTGCACCTCATAGGACCATGGCACA
This sequence comes from Rhizomys pruinosus, assembly GCA_009823505.1. Lineage (NCBI taxonomy): Eukaryota > Metazoa > Chordata > Mammalia > Rodentia > Spalacidae > Rhizomys > Rhizomys pruinosus. The sequence goes on along the minus strand of VZQC01015718.1, from coordinate 492,906 downwards.
CTAAACTGCTTTAAACTGGTGGAAGCAACTCCTGTTGTTTCTCACTTGTGCCTTTCATTATGCTGGACAGAATCACAGCCCACTCTCTTTTTTTTTTTAATTAATTTTTTATTTATTTCTGTATGTGTATGAATGTACTGTCTGCATGCAGGTCTGTGCACCCCACTCTCTTAATAGCTAATTACTACTCCTCTTCACAGAGAGGGAACTCAGCTGTCACCTATGCTGGGTTGTCTCTCCTGGCCCCAGTCAACCCAACACTGCTCTAGGACAAGGCAACACTTTCCAACTAGTGCATCAAGCATGTGACCTCCCTGACCAGACTCCAGCCTACTTAGCTAAGAGGCCCAGGAATGTGTAATAGAGCTGCCACTCCATTCCAGTAAAAGATCTAAGTTCTGGGTAATCAGCTCCGCTAATACAATTAGAGAGCAGAAATCATTAGATGCCAATTTCACCAAAGCTCAAGCTAACATAGTTGTGATCTGCTTATACCCTTGATTCTGGCTGTATCTGAAAGACAAAATGAGTGAAAACAAAAGCTCTTGGGCTCCAAGGGAGCTAAGAAATAATGTGTGAAGTCAATATTCATTTTGACCATGAGGTGCCCTGGCCCCTCAGGAGACAAAGAGACCCCTCACCTATTCTTTCCATTGGCTTCCTTACCAGGCCATTCTGTGCCACCTTCTCATTTAACTCCCCAACCCCAACACATTCTTTGAAGGTGCTGGGGATCAAATCCAGGGCCTGGTCATATATGCTAGGCAAGCGCCCTGAGCTTACCCAAGACCTTACCCCTCTTTTTAAAACACTTGTCAGAGTTGGGAACAAAAACCTCAGCAAAAAAGGAAAAGAAATAAAAAAAAAAAACATTGTGGCTAATAATGAATTCTTCTGAATGCCAAAACATACAAGACAATATCCTCTGGAAACATCCAGATTAAACGGAAAATAAAGCTGTAAGCAACGAAAGCTAACCCTATCTTTCTATGCCTAGACCCACAGGCACTCCCTCTCCAAGTTTTAGCAAGGTAAAACAAGCAACAGAAACACATGTGTCTGTAGGAAGTCAAAGATGAGAGCAAACCAGTTAGACCATTCAGGAATTGCAAAATATTTGATCTTATAATTGTTTCTTGGATTAAGAGCCAAATCTTGAGGGGCTGGAGAGAGCCTAGTGATTAAGAGCACCGACTGCTCTTGCAGAGGACCTGGGTTTGATCCCCAGCACCCACATGGCGGCTAAGAACTATCTGTAACTCCAATTCCAGGAGAACTCCAGTTCCAGGGGAATCTGAGACCCTCTTCTGACCTCCGCAGCATTGCATGACACGGGTGCACAAACCTACATGCAGACAGTACACTCATACACATACAAAAATAAATAAAAAATTTAAAAAACTAATTGATGAGACAATTAAGGTCAGAATCAGACAGAAAGATACTTTAAAAAAAAAAAAAAAGAGCCAAATCTTGAATGATTCACATTTGCAAATAGATTATATCATTTTACCTCCATGAATGAAAAGTAATCACTTTTGTTTTGGTCTGGAGAGATGGCTCAGTGGTGAAGAGCACTTAGTACTCTTGCAGAGGACCCAAGTTCAGGTCCAAGTACCCAAATGGCAGCTCACAACCTCCTGTAACTTAAGTTCCAGGGTATATAATGCCCTCTTCTGACCTCCACAAGCTCCTGTAGCACATGGTGTACATAAACTCACATAGGCATACAAACATACACACATACACAAACACACACACAATAAATTTTTTAAAGAAATTACTTTTAAATCCACTTCAGAGAATATATACAGTATTTTAATGTGTCTGCTTACAGGCTTTGGATTAAAAACAGCATTCAGTAAAAGCTATGCTATGTGCTAACAACCCTGAAACTTAGTGCTAACATCCTCATTCTACAGATTAGGAAACTGAGTATCACAGAGCATGAAATTTATTCAAGATCACAAGGACCCAAAATCTGACCCAAAGGCTGAGCTTTGTACTACACCATGCTGCTCTCCCCAATCCACTTCTGCATTTCTGCTCATCCTTTAAAGTACCAAGCTAGCTAGCACCCAGTCATCAGGAAAGAACATCTTAAAGAGTAAATATTAAAAGCATAATTGTTGAAAGAGAATACCCTATATAGCAAATCCATGCCTTCAGATACCTGGACTACATTTTGGGACATGTATCAAGAGATGAATAAAGATTTTCATTGTTCAGAATCAAATGCTCTATGGGTGCTTGATCAGATTATTTCATAGCTAAGATTATGTAATATCCACACGAAAAATATTAAAAGCTAAAATCACCGGAGGCAGGCCTGCGGGTAGCCCAGTTGAAGCCCACTTGCTTAGCATGTACAAAGTCCCCAGAAATGCAAAAAGTAACAGTAATATTAACATACAAATAAAATTACCATAATATAAAATTATTTTATATTTTATAATATAAAATAATATACAAATAAATTCTCTAAGGGAAATACTGGGACCTTTGGGATCCTTTTTGTTTGTTTGTATTTTTGAGACAGGGTCTCCCTTTAGTCCCAGCTGGCCCAGAGCTCATTCTGTAGACCAGGCTGTCCTTGAACTCACAGAGATCTGCCTGCCTCTGCCTCCAGAGTGCTGGGATTAAAGGCATGTGCTACCACACCTGGCTGGGATCCATTTTTGAAGTGCTACAGTAGCCACAGACTGGGAACCTGAGACCTGCCTCAGAACCTGAGACTATGCAGATAAAGCAGCCTGTACTCTGACTTAATCCTGTCATCTCCTTAGCTTCTAAGTCTGCCACTTCTATTGTACAATAAAGCCAGTAACCATAAAAGACTATTTCCTTTCTTTTCGTAACTTACTTTAAAAGACAACTGTATATCTGAGCAAAAGAACTTATTCTGTTCCCTATTATTAACAAAGAAAAGCTGACAGCAGGTCTACACTGCTGGCCCATATATATTCTAAGTTCAAAAAGTTATCAGGCCAATGATCTAAAGGTTATAGAGTACATTTACTCTGACATTGAAATACACTACACTAGCACAAGAAACAGGAGAAAAGAAAGGTGGAAGCAAGGCTGAGAGGAAGACTCACCTAGACATTCCTTTGTATCTTTGCATCTTTTGTATTTTAAATTATGTGAATATAGTACCTACTCAAAATATGAGTGAAATTATAAAAAATAAAGCAAAATCTAAGTAAAAGCCAGATTATCCAAGAACTGCCAACTTGGTAGGCATGTACTGTTTTTATTTTATTTTATTTTTTTTATTTCTGTATGTGTATGATTGTACTGTCTGCATGCAAGTTTGTGCACCCGTGTCGTACAATGCCGTGGAGGTCAGAAGAGGGTGTCGGATTCCCCTGGAACTGGAGTTCTCCTGGAATTGGAGTTTCAAATGGTTCTCAGCTGCCATGTGGGTGCTGGGGATCGAACCCGGGTCCTCTGTAAGAGCGGTCGGTGCTCTTAACTGCTAGGCCATCTCTCCAGCACCTGGCATGTACTGTTTTTATAAAGCAGCATTAAGAATAGGGCCAGGGCCTCATTCATGCTAGACAAGCACTCCACCACTGAGCTACTCCCAGCCCAAGAACTTAAATCCTTGCAGAAACTGAAGCCTGAACTGAAACTATGCTACCAGCATGGAGTGTATGAAATAAGCAGCTGGTCACTTTTGTTTTCTTGGAATACCATCCATGATGTCAAGAACTTATTAAGTTATATGTTTAAAGATATAACTGTGGCCTTTGTCTAAGGATACTCAGGAGTCAGGCACATTGAACCCTCAGCTTTACTGCTGGCTTCAACGAAAGCTCTGGTTCTTGGCGATAAAATCACAAGTATCCATCCATTTGACTTCAACTGCACCTTACCTTGTTATAGTCATCAGACTCTTTTAAATATAAGATTACACCATTACATCAGACTCTTTTAAATATAAGATTACGCCATTAAATATAACATTATCTAAAATGTTCTTTAGCAACATGATCATGTCAAACAAAAAAAAAAAAGCAAGTTACTTTCCTATAGTGCTATGCAATGTAAAAGAACAAAAGAAACCTCAGTCTGTAGTTACCACCAACATAACAAAAAGGAATTTGATGCTGTCCCTTTAAGAAACAGCCCTGCAATTAAGAAAACAGAAAGTGAAAGCTGAAAAACCATAAAGGGTCCGACATTCTTAAATAAGAAATGCAAAATCATAGAACATTCCACCTGAGTTATTCTCCCTGGTGAAGAAAACAACAGGTGGACGCATTTCTGATGGGGCTGATGAGCAGAAAACACCCACCATACTGACATGACAGCTTTGCACACTGTCAGGAAATCCCAGCATCAGAGCTGCAAACTCTCTGGAAACCATCAAACCAGTACTTGATGTAAGAAGTATGCTCTGGGCCGGGGCGTGATGGCACACGCCTTTAATCCTAGCACTTGGGAGGCAGAGGCAGGCAGATCTTTGTGAGTTCAAGGCCAGCCTGGTCTACAGAGTCAGTTCCAGGAAAGCTGGGACTACAGGGAGACCCTGTCTCGAAAAGACCAAAAAAAAAGAAGTATGCTCTGGGACTGAGTTTGAGCTTCTTGGGGTTCATTCTGATCCTCTCTAATGCTACTGCAGCTACTTTCATTGGCATCTACAGGGGCTCACAGGATGATGCTTCAACTTCAGGGTGGCTCTAAAACTACTGCTTTCCTCCCCTACAGCTTCCATTCTCACAGTCTGCCTCAGGGCCCTTGGACCTAATGTTCCCCATTCATTCCTGCACTCACTCAGTACAAAATTATTACGCATCCCACTTCCTGCGTACTCTGTGGTGAATGTGAACAGAACAGAAGCTTGATCTTTGAAGCATGTTTACTGTGTGGGACTACAAGCAAGCAAACAATACTCACCTGCCCATCAACTCCTCTCTGGGTCTCCAGCCTGCAAGCCTGCCCTGCAGATGGCCGGACCTGCCAACCCCACACTCCAGAAGCCAATTCTTTAAAATAAATCTCTTTCTAGACATGCACAGTCTACTGGTTCTGTTCCTCTTGAGAACTGACTCTGAGTTCAAGAAATAGTCAGTAGTACAAAAATGGCTAGATTGTAAAGGGCACACACAGAAACTGAGGTACTCATAGCACAAAACCCAAAAAGTATTAATCATGAGGCCTGGGATTCTGGGATTTGGCACTTCCTTCACGGACAAGAGACAGCCACCCAAGTTTTAGGCAAAGGAGTGACATGATCAGATAGTCATTTCAGCTAGAATTCTGACAGGAAATGAATCAAGAAGAAAGCCTAGAGAGAGATTAGGCAAACGGTGACTGCCATGGTCAGCACAGGACAAAGGAACTGATTTGGGCAGAGAGGAATAAGATGTTGGATTGTACCCACCTCCAAACATAAGCAGAAGGCAATGACAATGAGACTGAAAGAAAAACAGTAAGGAATGGACAGTCAAGGGGGGGGGGGGAAGGCAATGACTCCAAGTGCCAACAAAGCAAGTAAGATCCAAGGACTTAACAGTGCTTCAGCATGCAATATAACTGATAATCATGTATGATAACAATATAAGGTTTGATGGGAAAAGTAATTAAATACAGTAATGTTAATAGTCTCCAAGGGATAAGGAAATGGTCACTGAGATTAAGGATGCTGAGCTGTGAAATAAAAGCTGGGGATAGTCCTTTTAGCACAGTTCATCATATTGACATACATGCTAGAGACTACTGCACTGTATGTTTAACTCCACTCTCATAGCGGAACTCTAAAGTACAACACTGACCTCCAGTGTAACAATGCCATTTGGGCATCAGACTCTGCCAACTTGACATTTTCATTTGAGTTATGATATTAGAAATCTTATTGTGTCAAAAGTTGAAAATTATTTTACCTTGCAATCTAATTGTTTTCACAATTAAATATCTCAATCCATAATGTTTAAAAGTAAACCATTAATTAGTATTAATTATATGCCAGACTGACCTTTACCTCCCATCTGTGAAATAGTTGATTATCCCCATTTTACAAAAGAGAAAAGTAAGGCAAAGGAGTTAAACAATTCCCTCAAGTCCTCAGGTCTAAGAATTGACAGAAAGGAGATTTCCAAGTATACACATTCATACAACTTCAGACACTGGCGGGTATTAACAGCTTCCCTTTGTCCTACTGATTTTGTTAAACACAGGCACAAGCAAACTGCTATTACAACCTGTACTTTCTCCTGCTCTTACACCACAGCAGTCTTTCACCGTTCCTTTGTGTCCTAGGCTGCCTTGTAAGAATGATGACTCATGTGCTAACCTGAGATTTTCCAGTGTGTCTGCTATAAACCAACACTGATTATCAATATCACAGCACAAAAACATTAGAAAAGCACCTGGAATTTCCCAAGGAGCTGAGATTAGAAGGGAATGACTACAAAACCCTAATGCAGGGCAGAATAAGGAAATGATTCTAGGGTGATATGGGGGGTGGGGAGGGGTCAGAAAAGTACCAGTTGCCATCTGGACCATGAACTACCAACACCATGAATGTTCCTTCCAGAGCTATTAAAATAAGACTATACTGTTTGTTCCAGAAAACTTCCTGAAGCAAGATGGCCACCCACAGGCAATCAGACCTGGACCACAGGAGGGCAAGGCAGCCACTAGAGCTCTCTGGTAACTGTGGCTTCTTGGCTTGTGACCTTCATCCCCAGATGGTAAGCTGCTCCCACTCTAGTCCCTGAAGGCCTAATCTGAAAGGGAAAAGGAGTAGGGGAGTGAAAAGGAGAAACAGCAAAGGTGAGGAGGACAAAAGAAAGAGAAGAAAAAAACAATTAGTAAGGGAGACTAAATGTATATGCTGCAAGTAACTGAAGAACAACACAGAACAAGTTAGCAGTGCAAAATTTATATCCTGCTACTCTTTACTAAAGCTTTCCAACGGCACAATGGCTATATAACACAAGACCAATTTTCAAGAGCAGAAAATCAACAGAGAAGTCCAAATAGAACCTTGCCTTACAGTCATGTGAGGCTCTCCTTCTTCAATCAACCTCAGATAAGGGGCTCCCAGTGTTCACCTTGTGGGCACTTACAAATGACATAGAACATCCTCATTATCCACAAGGGATTGGTTCCAGGACACTACAGATTAAAAAAAAAAAAAAAAAACTCTTCCTAGTATCAGCAGCATAAGAACCTGAGCAAATCTTCCTTTGTACCTTAAATCTGTTTTCAGATTATTTAAGATACTTACTGCAATGCAAGTACTATGCCAATAGTTGTTACACTGCCTTGTTTACAGAACAAGAAAAAACTGTACATGGTCAATACTAACACAGTTTTTCTGAATATTTCTGTTCCCTGGTTAGCAGAATACACACATGTTAATACCACAGCTAGAAAGGACTATTTGTAGTTTATATTGTCACAAAGAGGACTTGGATACAAAATACTGATTTCTGGGGATACTGAGAGTCTCCTTTACAGTAGAAACCAGGAGTGTAGCTCACAAATTCTCAAAGGCAACCTGAGCTACAGAGTTAGGCCACAGTGAGACTCTGTCAAAAGAAAGAAAGGGAACAGGAGAGGAGAGGAGGGGAGGGGGAGGGGAGGGGGAGGGAAAGAAGGGAAGAAAGGAAAGGGAAAGGGAAGGGAAAAGGGAAGGGAAACAGGAAGGGAAAGGGAGAAGGGGAAGGGAAGGGAGAAAGGGGAAGGGGGAAAGGGAAGGGGAAAGGAAGGGGAAAGGAAAGGTGAAGGGAAAATGGAAAGGGGAAAGGAAAGCGGAAAGGACAAGGGAAAGGGAACGGAAAGGGAAAAAAAGGAAGGAAGGGGAAAGGGAAGGGAAAAGGAAAGGAACGGGAAAGGGAAAGGGGAAAGGGACCAATGGGAAGGGGACAGGGCAGACGGGAAAGGAGGGCCAGTGGAAGGGAACGGGAAAGGAAAAAGGACCTGGAAGTGGAAGGGAAAGGGAAGGGAAAGTGGAAGGGACAGGGAAAGGGAAGGGAACGGGAAAGGGGAGGGAACGGGAAGGGAAAGGGAAAGGGAAAGGGAAGGGAAAGGGATAGGGAAAGGAATCGGGAAGGAAAGGGAAAATGAAAGGGGAAGGGAAAGGGAAGGAGGAAAGAGAAAAGGGAAGGAGAGAGAAAAAAAAAAAAAAAAAAAAAAAAAAAAAAAAAAAAGAAAGGGAAAGGGAAAGGGAAGGGAAGGGACAGAAAGAATAAAGGGACAGGGGAAAAAGGGAACGGACACCGGGACAAGGGAAGGAAAAGGAAAAGGGAAACGGGGACGGGAAAGGAAAAAAGGGAAGGGGCAAGGGAAGGGAAGGGGGGACCAGGGATAAAGTGTAAGGGAAAGGGGCCGGGAAAGTGGAGGAAGGGAAAGGCGTAATTAGGGAAAGGGAAAGGGAGGTAAAGTTAGGAACAGGGAAGGGAACGGGAAGGGGAAGGAAAGGGAAGGACAACGGGAGGAAAGGGAAGGGAAGGAAAGGAAAGGGAAGGCAAGGAAAGGAAAGGGAAGGTGTAAAGGGAAGGGAAAGGGAAGGGGAAAAAGGAAGGGAATGATGGAGAAAGACAGAAAGACAGAAAAAAAAAAAAAGGGAAGGGGGAAAGGGAAAGGAAAGCGGAAGGGAAGGAAGGGAAGGTAAGGGCAGAGAGGACGGGAGTAAAGGGAAGGGAAAAAGGGAAGGGAAGGGATAGGGAAAGGGACGGGGAAGGGAAAGGGAGGAAAGGGAGGGAAGGGAGGGAATGGGAAAGGAACGGGAAAAGGGAAGGTGGAATAGGCGAAAGGAACAGAGAAAGGAAAGGAACGGAGAGCAAGGAAAAAGAAAGGGAAGGGAAAAGGGAGGAAAAGGCGGAAAGTAAGGGAAAGGGAAAGGGAAAGGGGAAAGGGAAAATGGGAACAACAGGGATAACTGGGGGGAAGGGACAGGAAGGGAATACCGGAAGGGCAAAGGGAAGGTGAACAAAGGGAAATGCGAAGAAAGGGAAAGGGAACTAATGGGTGGAGGTGAAGGAGACAAGGAAGAGGGAACGGGAAAGGGAAAAGGGAAAAGGGAAGGAAGGGAAGGGCAGGGAAAGGGACCAAGGGAAGGGAAATAAGGGAAGGGGAAAATTGGCAAAGGGAAAGGGAAGGCGAAAGGGAAAAAGGACAAGGGAAAATGGAAAGGGAAGGGAACAGGGAAAGGGGAAAGGGGCAGGGGGAGGGGAAAGGAAGGGAGCGTTGGGGAAGGGAAGGATAAAGGGAAAAGGGAGGGAAAGGAAAGGGAGGGAAAGGAAAGGGAACGGGAAGGGAAGGGAAAATGGGGCATATAGGGAAGGGAACTGGAACGGAAACATGCGGATAGGGAAGAAAGGGAAGGGGGAACGGGGAAAAGGGGAAACGGGAAGGGAAAGGAAGGCGGCAGGGGAAGGGGAAAGGGTAGGGAAAGGGAAAGGGAGGAAACGGGAAGGGAAGGAGACAGGGAAAGGGAAGGGGAAGGGAATGGGAAGAGGAAAGGGAAGGGGAAAGGGAAGGGAAGAACGGGACAGGGGAAAAGGGAAGGGAAAGGAAGGTGAAGGGACGGGAACGTGGAAGGGAAGACAAAAGCGTACGTGAAAGGGCAAGGGAAAGGGAAGGACAGGGAAGGGGAACGGGAAAGGGAAAGGAAAGGGAAAAGGAAGGGAAGGGGAAAGGGACAGGGCAGAAGGGAGAAAGGTGAAAGGGAAAGGGAAGGGAAAGTGAAGGAAGGGAAAGGGAAAGGGATAGGGGAAGGGAAAGGGAAGGGCAAAGGGAAAGGGAAAGGACGGGAAAGGGAGAGGGAATAGGAACGGGAAGGAACGGTGATAACGGGAGAAGGGAAGCGGGGAAATGGGAAGGGAAAGGAAAGGGAATAGGGGAAGGGAGGAAGGGCAAGGAAGGGGAAGGGAAAGGGAAGGGAACGGGAAGGGAAAGTGAAAGGGAAAGGGAAAGGGCAAGGGAAAGGGAAAGGGCAGGGAACAGGGAAAAAAAAGGGAAGGGAAGGACAGGGACAAGGAAAGGGAAGAGAAAAGGGGAAGGGAAAGAAGGCAGGGGAAGAAGGGAGAGGATAAGGGACGGGAAGGGAGGTGAAATGGGAAAAGGGGGGAAAGGGCAGGGGAGGGAAAGGGAGGGGAAAGAAAGGGGAAAGGGAAAGGGAAAAGGGGAAACGGAAACGGGGAAGAGGAAGGCAGGAAGGCAGGAAAAAAGGAAGTAAAGAAGGAAAGAAAGGGAAAGGGAAAGGGCAAGGGAACGGGAAGGGAAGGGGGAATACGGGAAGGGAACGTACGGGAAAGGGACGGGAAAGGATAGAGGAAAGGCAATGAAGGGGAGGGAAAGGGAACGGAAAGGGAAAGGGAAAAAGAAAAAAAAAAAAAAAAAAAAAAAAAAAAAAAGGGAAGGGGAAAGGGAAGGGAAAGGAAGGGAAAGGAAAAAAAAAAAAAAAAAAAAAAAAAAAGGGAAAGGGAAGGGAAGGAAAGGAAGGGAAAGGGAAGGGAAAGGGAAGGAAAGGGAACGGGATAACGGGTACGAAGGGAAAGGGAGGGGGGCAAGGGAAAGGGAGAACGGGAGGGGAAAGGGAGGGCCGGAAAGGGAAAGGGAGGACAGGGGAGGACGGGAAAGGAAAGGAAATGGGAAAGAGAAGGAAAGGGAGTGGAAGGGAAGGGACACGGAAGGGGAAGGAAAGGGAAGGGGGGCACGGAAGGAAAAGGGAAGGGAAAGGGAGGAAAGGGGGGGAAAGGGAAGGGCAGGAAAGGGAAGGGAAGGAAAGGGGACGGGGAAAGGGAGGGAAAAGGAACGGAAAGGGAAGGAAGGAAGGGAAAGGGGAAGGGGAAAAGGAAAGGAAGCGGGAAAGGAATGGAAGAGGGAAAGGGAAAGGGAAATGAGGGAGAAGGAGGAAAGGGAAGAGGGAAAGGGAAACGGAAGGGACAGAGGGCAAGGAAAGGGAATATAACAGGCAGTGGAACGGGATGCAAGAGGAATGGGGATCGAGAAGGGAAAGGAAAGGGAAAGCGGAAGGGGTAAGGGAAATGTGGAAGGGAGGAAAGGCAGGGAAACGGAGGAAGTGGCGGGAAACAGGCAAATAGTCGCGGGAGAAGGTTGAAAGGGAACGCTAAAGGAAGGGAACGAACCGGAAGGGCACGGGGATGGAAAGGGAAGGGACAGGGCACGGGGAAAGGGGACGGGAAAATTTAAGGAAAGGGAACGGCGGATAGGGGGAGGGAAGGGGAAGGAAAGGGAAGGGAAAGGGGAGGGGAGGGGGTGGGTTGGGGTGGGGTTGGGTGGGTTGGGGTGGGGTGGAATGGAGGGAAGGGAAAGGAGGGAATAAGTTTGTAAGAGTTGCATGAGAACTGTAAAATCGTGATGATTATTTGGACCTGAGAGTCAGGTTTTAACCCACAACTATCCATAAGAAGAAAAAATACAAAACCTGTCTCTGACATTCCTCTGTAATCTCACAACTTAAATTCACCAACCAGTTACTACAGTGTCTACAATAATACAGTCATACAGCAGATACACAAAAAACAGATAAAATAACAAAAAAAGAGAAATCCCCCCTGCCTCCTCGTTTTTTTTTCTTCTCTATACCAAACTAATATCTTTTTTTTTTTTTTTTGTCTTTTTGAGACAGGGTCTCCCTGTAGCCCCAGCTGTCCTGGAACTCACTCTGTAGACCAGACTGGCCTTGAACTCACAAAGATCCGCCTGCCTCTGCCTCCCAAGTGCTAGGATTAAAGGCGTGCGCCACCACGCCCGGCTTAAAACAATATTCTTAACAAGAAAGGTAACACAGCCTCCTTAATATGTACATCTGGAAATGTGATCTTTAGGAAATGTTTTTAAAGCATTTGGATATATCAAAAAGTAATGAACTATGATTCTACAAAATTATATTATCTCACTAAATTAACATCAAGTCATTAAAACAACTAACATTTGAGCTCAACTATACATCTGTAACAACTGTAACAGGGGCTCTCCAGATAGGATTTCCCTCTCACTCATGGGCTCCAATACATTCAGTCCCCTATAGTCCCTTGAAAAGACTGAAGTCGGGGCTTTTCCAAGATGGCGGCTCCCGAGGCGGTGGGTGCATTCTGAGCAGCTAAGGGCAAAGTCCAGGAGGGGGACTTAGGGGCCCCCAAGAGCACTGGGAAGCATTGGAGGTGGTCTTAGGGCATATGGATCTTTAGGGACTACAATTTGGCGCTATAGACATCGCCCAAGGGCGTCAGGAGACAACAGGGAAAACTCTGGTGTCGGCTGAGCCTTTCTCCTACTGAACCCTGGGACAGGCTTTGGCACCTGGCCTGGAGGATCGGCTGGTAGATAAAGGGTGGTGTACAGTGGTTCCATGAGTACATCTCATTGGATGGGTGATTGGGGTTCACCCCACTTGGATGTGGGGAACTCTGGCTGCATTGCAGTGGAAGCGTTGTGACCTTCCAGCCCACAGGACCAGGAGTACCTGGGGCCCTTGGGGTATGGGTTTCACAGGCCTGAGGGGTTCTGTGCGTCTTGGGTATTGTGTGGCTTAATCCATTGGGCAAACTGCTGGTTGGGTGAGGGGTGTTGGTCTGAACAGTGTTAGGATAGAGTTGAGATTTTGGATCCTAGAGTGTCCACACCTGTGCATCAATTAGGATGTCAACAAACTACAGAGTATAACCAACATCAGTGTCAGCTCAATAAACACCTAGGCTACACACTGGAACCATTCCCAACAGAGGCTACACAAATGCCTAAAGCTCAATGAAAGAAAGACTCAGGAGGATCTCCACCAAACACTAATACCCCTATTCAAGTACCCTCTAATGAAGACCCCTTGGATATAACTCAGGATACAGATCTCAAAAGAACAATTATGAGTATTATTAGAAAAATTAAGGAATTGAGGGAATTTGAGGAGTTTATAAACAAGGGAATTCAGGATCTAAAAGAAGACAGGGATAAATTGAAAGAAAACAACAATAAATTGCAGAATGAAATTACAAAAGATATAGAAACAATGAAGAAAATTCAAGTTGAAATAAAAACAAAATGCAACATTCCACAAACAACTTGGAAAGGATGAGGAAAACTCTTAATAATAGAATGAATGAAGTAGAAAATAGAATATCCAGATTGGAAGACAATATGGAAGAATTAGATAAATCAAGTAAAGATTATGAACATTTAAAAAAAAAAAACGCACACAGAATGGAATAACCAGGAACTGTGGGATACAATGAAAAGACCAAATCTACGAACTATAGGGATAGAAGAGGAAGAAGACTCACAGAATGATGATATGGCCGAGGTCTTCAACAGAATTTCAGAGGAAAATCTTCCCGAATTAAAGCAAGAGATACCTATATAAGTATTAGAAGCATATAGAACTCCAAGCAGACAGAACCAGAAAAGAAATTCTTCATGCCATATCACAGTAAAAATACTACATGTTCAAAGCAAAGAAAGGATACTGAAGGCTGCCAAAGAAAAGCAACAAGTTACCTACAGAGGAAAACCTATTAGAATTGCAACTGATTTCTCAATGCAGTAGTAAAAAACTATAGATGCCAACCTAGAGTACTTTATCCAGCAGAAATGTCTATTATAATTGAAGGAGAGGGCTGGAGAGATGGTTAAGAGCGCTGACTGCTCTTGCAGAGGTCCAGAGTTCGATCCCCAGCACCCACATGGTGGCTGAGAACCATCTTTAACTCCAGTTCCAAGGGAAGTCCAACACCCTCTTCTGACCTCCGCGGCATTGCAGGACACAGGTGCACCAACCTACAGTACAGTACATTCATGCAGACAGTACATTCATACACATAAAAAAATAATAATAATAAATAAATAAATAAAAATAATTGAAGGAGAAAGGAAAATGTTCCATGATATAAATAAGTTGAAAGAATTCCTCTCCAATAAGCCATACCTTCAGAGAATACTTCAAGCAATACAAAGAGCAGAAGACAGGGATGACTATAACCAATCAACACCAGAAAACAAATGATACAACCACTATGGAAATAAAAACCTGGGCTAAGAATGTACTAGAAATCAAAATGATTGGAAGCAATTTGATTCTCTCAACAGTTTTTTTTGTTTGGTTTGGTTTGGTTTGGTCTTTTCAAGACAGGGTCTCTCTGTAGCCCCAGCTGTCCTGGAACACACTCTGCAGACCAGGCTGGCCTTGAACTCACAAAGCTCCACCTGCCTCTGCCTCCCAAGTGCTAGGATTAAAGGCGTGCACCACCACACCCGGCACAACAGTTTTAAATATCAATGGAATGAATTCTCCAGTTAAGAGACAGAGACTAGTAGAATGTATTAAGAAACAAAACCCATCTTTTTTTTTTCTTGTCTCCAAGAAACTTACCTCACCTTTGAAGATAGATATTATCCCAAGGTGAAAGGAGGGTAAAAAATAGTACAAGTAAATGGCACTAAGAAAGAAGGAGGAATCCCTATGCTAATATTAGATAAAACAGAATTCAAGAGCCGGGCCTGGTGGCACAGGCCTTTAATCCTAGGCACTTGAGAGGCAGAAGCAGACAGATCTTTGTGAGTTCAAGGCCAGCCTGGTCTACAGAGCGAATTCCAGGACAGCTGGAGCTACAGGGAGACCCTGTCTAGGAAAGGAAAAAAAAATTCAAAGCCTTTGGTTGTGTTTTGTGGGGGGCAATATTTGATCATTAGGTAGAACATTTTGGGGGTGGATAGACAGGCTTTTTGACAGGCCTATGTGAATATCTGGAAGGCATTTCTGAATATCTGGAAAAATTTGGTTGGCTGGAGCCAGCCCCAGGACTTGTAGGGTCACTTTAAGGTTTTTATTTTGTGTGGTATGTTTGGGGGAACTGCCTCATTCGGCTGGATGGGCATAAATATTGCAAAGTTTAGTAGAAAATAAGATACTTGTACTGGATTGAAGTGGCTAAATGTTTCTAGAGTGGAGTAATATAAACATTAAAGCCAGTTTACCAATGGTCTAAATGGGATTATAACCACACAGGGCTGTGTTTGGTTTTTGGTCCATTCCTGGCTTGTACTGGACTTCCAGTTGTAGACTTCAATAGAAATTATAGACAAGTAGTGGGTTACCTCTGACTACTAAAAGATATTTTTTGGTCTCTGTCTATTATGCAAGTGTTACTTTTGATATCTGTTCTGCCCATTTCAAGATAACCTGACTCAAGAAAAGCTAGGTTTACTTCCCTGAACTAGTGGCATGCAACCCAGAAGACCGTTTGGATGGACTTGGTAAATTTTTTCAGCTTAATTCTAGTCAACAAGTATGTTCCCTGTTATTGGAAAACTAAAACCAGGATATGGGGTTTGGGAAAGTAAAGAGATTACTTATGTTTGTAGTAAATTGTTTATATTTAAGATATGCCTAAAATTGTTTAAATTTCTCTTATAGGCTTTCCCTGCTTATCCTATGGTGTTAAATTTCTTCCAGTCAATGTTTATGCAAGGCTTCTTAGGCTTTTCTTCAGGTTTTATCTAAATATGATACAGTAATTAAAAGTACCAGACTGGTATAATTTAACTTTTGTTTAATGCCCATACCTAAGGCCCATACCAATTCAGCTAAGGGATTTAAGGTACAATTTTATTCTTTGCCCTCTGAGGTCAGTTGGTCCCAGGGGATTTTGTACAGGGCATCTCTTAGCTGGGCATGGTGGTGTACGCCTTTAATCCCGGCACTCGGAAGGCAGAGCCAGGTGGATCTCTGTGAGTTCAAGGCCAACCTGGTCTACAGAGCGACCTCCAGGCCAACTGGGACTAAAGGGAGACCCTGTCTCAAAAAAAGACCAAAAAAAAAAAAAAAAAAAAAGTTTTACAATTGTGAGTCACCAGGCTTCCTGGGCAGGGAGGTCTTAGAGATCCACCAACAGAACCCTAGCCAGTTTCCAGTCTATAAAGAGGAAGCTCAATATAGAGGAAAGTCACCTTGTGTTCCAAAGGGAAGCCGGATCTATCAAGACCTGACCTTGTCCTCAGTAGATGGAACTGCTTAAGAATGGCCAGAAGGAGCCAGGCACTCCTCCACCTACCTACCCCTCACCCCCAACCTCCCACCCCGCCCAAAACCCTAGTGCCCCCTGATGACCAGAACCTCAAATGACTTTGAGAAAACAAAGTTTGGTTAACCTAGGCTAATTGTGTGGACTTAAGCACCCAAAAAGAAAGTATAACCAAAAGATAGTCAAATTATTTCTTTTAAAAGCGGAAATTTGTGCCTCCACATATTTGGCATAAAGTTATATGAAATAATGTTAAACAGGCATAAAAATCTTTGACTTGATTAACAGAGTAGGGTCACCTGGAGGCAAAGGACAAGTCCACTATTGTTGTTAATGCTCAATAATAAAATCTCCTCTTTCTTTCTAGCAAGTATCTAAGTGGAAACTCATATCCTGACTATTAAAAAGCCCAAAAAGCAGATCCTGAGTCTGGACATCATGGCCAGATAGTCAGGAGAAACCTAATAAATGGACGCTTTGAAACCCGTGGTCAAGAAATTCTAATGAACTTTTAAACTGGACATTAGAATTCACCCTCTTCTTATATCTCCTGGTCCCCTGCCTAGATCATGTACCTAACTACTCCAGCCTTCACTTCACTTTCAAGGGCACTAGTCAAGAACTTTTTTCCCTCTATAGTTATCCTTTTGGGGGTCCTTTAGATAGACCCTCTGAATGGGGGATACCCCAGTTGCCACACCCAGTGTCCCTTTTCAGCATAGAAGAAGTCAGAGAGGTTGGCATCCTGATTCCCTGCTAGTGACTGGGGTGACCCTTTTCAGAGGGTAACATAACTAAACAGGAGCTAGAAATTGATTGGGCGCCGGGCGTGGTGGTGCACGCCTTTAATCCTAGCACTTGGGAGGCAGAGGCAGGCGGATCTTTGTGAGTTCAAGGCCAGCCTGGTCTACAGAGAGAGTTCCAGGACAGCTGGGGCTACAGGGAGACCCTGTCTCAAAAAGACAAAAAAGAAATTGATTAGACAATTTAGGGATGAGACACCCCCTCCCAAATTAACTAGACTTTCTCAGCTGAGAACTCAAGACTTCCTGGAATAGCCAGTAAAGACATATCCTTCTGGTAGCCCTGAAAGAGCAGGAAAAGTAAAAAAGGAAAGAGAGAGAGAAGGAAAAAAAGAGAAGTACATACCAAGCCCCGCAGATTGATTATTTCACCAGAATAAGAAATGGAAATCCCCCCTTTTTATTTTGTTCTTACTGCTTTGTTTTGTTATTGTCATTTTGTATGGTTTGTTTTCCTGTGAAAAGAAAAAATAAAGGAAAAAAAAAGTTTTAAAAATGAAAGGACTGAAGTTGAAAGTCAAATCACCAAAAATAAAATCAAAGTATTCTTTAAGAAATGAGTTCCAAATCTCAATAGCTGATTCTGGTAAGAATTTCAACAATTCCTAAGGAGAAAATGAGAAAAACCCAAGCTCAGCAGGAAAGACCCATGAGAAAATGTATATAGAAAAGTGAGGGCTTAATCCAGACTGGAGCTAAAGGACCAAGGTAAGCAGAACAGGAGTATTTCCACCATGGGATCCCAGAGCCCCAGGGGTCATAATGACAGCTGAATCTTCTGTGATACACAGCAAGTGAGAAGACAGGCCCAGATCCCCTCCTTACACCCCACCCCCAGGTCACGCACGCGCATACCCTTTTGCCAGGTACTCAAGGCCACTGCCCAATGCAGGTCTCTTGGTCTTCACCTTCTCAGTTCTCTACAGCATTTCTAGGCCAAGGAAGGAAACAGACACATGCCTATAAAGAGAACCAAGATACAGCTGGTTCTCAGTGCATGGCTCAGGTCTGTGCAGAGTACATAATGTCAAGTATGAGGTAAAAGGAAAGCAGGCGGATCCTCAAATCTCCCTTTCAGTGCTGAACCAGTCTCAGCAGTAATTATACTCACCAGTATAATTTACCTTAACTAACTTTTCCTAAAGAAGTATGAATAGCAGACACCTGCCTAAGAGTGTATGGCTTTACTTTGAGACAAGCAGCACAGCTGTGTTAATACAAATGTCATTCAGTTCCAAACTGGACAGCCTCCTGCCTCAGCCCTACAAGTGCTGGGATTATAGGCATACACCACCATGCCCAAAAAGTTGAGCCCATTTTTAAACAGGCAAAACTGATTTTCTTTTAAATTTCTTTTTATTTTATGTGTATAAGTGTTTTGTCTAAATGTATGTAAGTGTGCCACATGTGTTCAATGCCTGCAGGAGCCAGAAGAGGCTAGAACTACAATTATGGATGCTTATTAGCCACCATGTGGGTGCTGGGAACCAAATCAGAGTCATCTGGAAGAGCAGCCCATGTTCTTAACCACTGAGCCATCTCTTTAGTCCCCAAAATTGCCTGTAAAAAAAAAAAAGGAACCATAGAGTACAATAAAAAAGGTGGCCCTTCCATTACCATAACAATCATGCTTCAAACTAAGATTAGAAGGCTTTTGAGCGGTGGTAATGATTAATCAAAGGGGTGTGCTTTAAGGAACCCTTCCAACTAAAAATCAACTATGTGAACTTATGGTCCATTCCTCCCACAGGAAAGCAGGTGAACACAAATTTGGTTCCTAAAAACCCATAAAGTGTTAAGAGTAATGCTTAGTTATGCTTTTGCTTCAATGAATGGCTTTCTAGGTTCCAACTGTAGTTTCCTTATAGCTTTCTAGAATCAGAATTTGTCCCAACACTGATAGGCTCCGGAGGGGAGGGAGAAGGCTCTACCTACCTGCAGCACCACTGCAGGAAATGGAGTGCCAGAGTACCATAGGATGTGGCAAGTAAACGGCCTGGTTAACTGCAAACACTAAAATGGGAGGTAATAGTGCCCCATTTCCTAATTGCAATTGCACATGGCATATTCCTCCTGCTACAGATAAGGTTTTATTTACTTCCTGAAACAGATAAAGGATGATATATAGAAATTCAAATATTTGTCCAAGGGACTTAGAAAATCCTGACACTAGGAACCATTCTCATATTCACCTGGTTCTGATTTCTCATAAGGCAAGAATTCAAATACCAGAAATAGATTCTTTTAACACAACCTTCCAGTAATTAAACAGAACACAAATACTGTTAAGTTACAGACCCAGCAACATGGTTCAGCAAGTAAACGACCTGACATACAAGCCTTCTAACCTGAGTTTAATCCCTAGGACTTACATAAAAATAGGAGAGGACCAATACCACAGAGCACAGAGGTCCTCTGACCCCCACATGCTGCTATGGCACACACACACACACACACACACACACACACACACACCACTAACAATCAAGAAATTATTTTTTAAATATTTTATTTATTTTTGTTTCTATGTGTGTGAGTGTATTGCCTGCGTGTATGTGAGTGCACCTGTGTCATGCAATGCCTTTGGAAGTCAGAAGATGTCAGATTTCTCTGTAATTGGAGTTAGGGATGGTTGTTAGCTGCAATATGGGTGCTGGGAATTAAAACTACGTCCTCTGCAAGAGCAGCCAGTGTTCTTAAGCCCTGAGCCATCTCTCTGGCCCCCAAGAAATATTTTTTAAGCTGTCAAGTTGAGGCTGGAGAGATGGCTCAGTGGTTAAGAGTACTTGCTGCTCTTCCAGAGAACCTGAGTTCAAGTCACATGATTGTGCTGGATAGCTCTGGTGTCAACTTGACACACCTGGGTTGAGGGAGCCTCAATTGGGGAATTGGCTCCATTGGATTGGCCTGTGGCCACATCTGTGGTGTATTGTCTTGATTGTTGAGCAGTGACAGTATAAGAAGGCAGGCTGGGCATGAGCCAGAGAGCAAGCCAGTGGACAGCATTCCTCCATGGCCTGTGCTTCAGCTCCTGCCTCCAGGTTCTTGCCCTGAGTTCCTGCCTTGTGCTACCTGAGTGATGAACTGTGAACCAGGAGATGTAAGCTGAATAAACCCTTTCCTCCCCAAGTTGGTGTCGGTCAGAGTGTTTTGTCACAGCAATGGAAGACAGACTAGTACAATGATGATTAAGCCACCTGTAACTCCAGCCCCAGGAGATACAGTCCTTCATCTGGCCTCTGTGGGCACTCAAAGACACACAGAATATAATATACATAATATAATATACATTTTATACATAAAAGTAAAAATAAATCTTAAAAATAAAACCTTCCCTCTTGGTCCCTTGTTCTATGTTGGATGATCCTTAGGTATAGAGGCTGCATTGTGGACGTGCAGCTTAGGCTTTGGCAATTCACAGTGTCTCTGTGTGAGCAGTTGTGGTTCTCTGTAATAGTCTTCATCTGGTGCAAAAGAAGCTTCTTTACTGAGTAGTGTCTGGGATATTTGTCTGTAAATATAAGGTTACCTATTTTGCACTTAGTAAGAAGTTACTTCAGCTTAGGGATGTGACAGCCTTGGGAATTTCTCTAAGATCTATGACTTCTCCAACCATGTGTATCTGGCTATGTTTATAGTACCACACATGAGTTTCCTCCCATTGAGTAGGCATTAAATCTTACTAGTTTGCCACTGATTGCCCCCTAGATAAAAGTGCCACTACTGCACCAACGTCATATGCTGTGCTGATGTGGCTTTAAAGCTGCTGTTGGATCATCAATTGCTGTTCTCCCTTAGTAGCTTGCATAACCTCTTAACGCTCATTAAGAAAGCTCCCTCGGGCAACAGGAAACAGGAAACTCAAAAGGTCATAAATGGCCAAACCATGGAGATTAGGAGTCTACAGAGTGTGAGTTAATGGAAAGGCCTCCTATACTCAGGTTCACTCACCCAGGACTCAGGGAACATTTCAGAAGAGAGAATGGAAAGATTCTAAGAGCCTGGGAACATTTCAGAAGAGGGGATAGAAAGAATCTAAGAGCCAGGGAGGTGATGCAAGACCATATAGAAATAGAATCCTACAAGCTCCAGGGACCTTGCTCATATGAACCCACAGCAATGGTGTCAGCATGCACAAGACCCATGCAAGTTCAACCAGACAAAAATCCAGCATGGAACTGGGAAAATGGGCAGCAGAACCCAATTTTAGCTGAATAAATATTGGCAGCTGATTACTGTTGGGTGAGGAAGAACTGACCCTTCTTCAAACAAGGGACTCTGGATAGGCTAACTAGAGCTCAGTGGACGAACTTACACTGAGGCATGGCCAGGGAGACTAATTTGGCACAACAGGCCTTGACACAAAAAACAGAATTCCAGGGGACAGGGCTGTGGGAGCAGCCAATGGAGAAGGGAGTATAAAGGTGATTAAGATTAATGGAGATGCTATGCATGAAATACACACAAATTCAATTAAAATTTTTATGAATAAATATATATATAAATAAATAAATAAGTAAATAAAACCTGATGAGTTATGACAAGAACCTTTCAAAGCATATTTTCATGTTCTACCTGAGGGGACTACACTGCAACCCTGCTATTCTGCATAGGTCTCTACCTTGTAAACCTCAAGGCTCATTCTTTCCTATAGTCCCAGGGGGGCAGCCTCAGCCCATGATATTCCAGAAACAACCCTGCTTCTTCTCCTGTAATGGCCTTCATTGGCCTCCTCTGTAGAGCCAATGGTTCACTTCCTCTTCAGAGTCCCAACAAAGAGTGAATCCTGAAATCTTTCCAAAACCAAAATATTAAATTATATTCACATTATTCAATCTCCTACTAATTCTAGACTACATATACATACTGTTAGGTCTGGGCTTCCCAGAATCCCAAGGGACACAGACGCCCACTTCCTCCAGAGGCTGCCAATCTTCTGACTGCTTCCTCTGTACCTGAGGCCCCGCCCCATGGCTAGAAGTGGGTGGGCCCCAGTTCTTACTCTCTCCCGGCCATGCTGCTCTGTTCCACCACCTGTCTGCAGGCAGCCCCTGCAGGCAGCCCTTGCTGGTAATCTCACATGGAAGTAAATCATATTCCTGGCGTGACTTAAGCCTCATGTGCCTTTTTATCTGGGGGCTGGGGGTGCGCAGCCCTTTTTATAACCTAATACATACTATAAATTTTAACAAAATTAAAAAAAAAGAAAATTAAATGTCTTCATTCCCTGAATATATTTATACCTATTTCCTGAAATGTATTATTTTAAAAATAATCCAAAAGATTAAGTGATCTGAACTCTTCAAAGAGCTAAATAGTATTTCAGGTTTTCTGGACTCAACCTTAAGAACTCACTAACAGCTGTGTCTTATACAGTAAAGCTTCTTCCAGTTGAGCTTTTCATCATTTGCCTGGTCCAGATAAAAGAATTTCTTCTAGCAGGGCTTAGTGGTACACACCTTTAATCCTATCATCAAGAGGCAGAAGCAGGCCATCTCTGTGAGTTCAAGGCCAACTTGCTCTACATACTCAGTTCCAGGATAGCTGTGGCTACAGGAAGACCCTGTCTCAAAAGACCAAAAAAAAAGGAATTTCTTTTAAAGCATTTCCTTGTTTTTAGCAATTAAAGATCATAGGTCTGGCAAAAGTATAAGCTTTGATTATGATTAAAGGGGTTAAAACCTACATGTTCAACATCAATAAAGGCTTAAAAGCAAATGAATGGAAAGAAAACACTATACAAGTTCTATACAAGTTCAAATAATTCCAAACTTCCTAAACTAATCAAAAGTGCAAAACAGACAAGAGGTGAACATTTTAAGCCACTATGGTGAACTAAAAGCTGAAAGAAAAAGGATTCCAAAACTTGGTCAACTTCATTTCGAAACACATTTAAAGATAAAACTTTGCAAATTCATTATATAATACGACTTCACCTCAAAACAAACCTCTAAAATCTTCCCATACATCTGGAGAAATTCACTTAATACATTTAAATCAACACCCCACATACATACACATACACCATATGCCCAAGTTAAACAAATAATAAAATTAGATCTCTAAGTCAACATCATAAACAAAAAGAAACAAAAGCCAATGGTCAAAACTACAAGACTTGTCACTTTCTAGGAAAACTCTAAACTATATTTCAGTTTGAATTAAACTGAAACAACACAATAATTTGAATTTTCTTTCCATGCATATTCATACACTAGGCACAGTTGCAGAAACTATAAGCACTCAGTGGGGAACCTGACTCAGCCTCAGTGGCCTTCTTTGAGAGACATGAACATTACCTAAAGAGTGTGCCTAGCATGGCAAAGGAAATTTAAAACAATGAAACCCCAAGCAATTAGTCACCTAACGCTTCCCAAGCACCTTTTTTTCTTTTTTTGACAAGAATGAGACTTTAATCAGTTTTTTTTTTCATATGTGTATCAATGTATTGTCTGCATGTAGGTTTGTGCACCCGTGTGTGCAATGCCGCAGAGGTCAGAAGAGGGTCTCAGATTCCCCTGGAACTGGAGTTCTCCTGGAATTGGAGTTACAGACAGTTCTCAGCTGCCATGTGGGTGCCGGGGATCGAACCCGGGTCCTCTGCAAGAGCAGTAGGTGTTCTTAACCGCTAGGCCATCTCTCCAGCCCCGAGACTTTAATCAGTTTTAAGTGGAGTTTATAACACTAAAAGATAAAGGATTGTTAACAAACACAATAATAAATGGACATCTGATTGGTATGAGGCATTATCCTGTACACGTCATATTTTGTGTATCCTCAGTGCATATCATTTACACACAGAGCCACTGCTACACAGCACAAGAGTATCTGAAGAGGCTGAATCAGAGTAAGGCTGTTTTACAGACTGAAATTTTTTAGTATATATATTCTATATGAAAAAAGCAGTGATATTTCTGAACTGGCAGGTAGATAAAGGCAACTCTGCAAATACTCAGTTAAAAGCCCCCATTTAGTGTAGACCAGTTCACCCCTGATGCATGACACATTATAGCATTTAAGGTTGAACAAGGCACTTTGTTGGCAACCACAGCCCATCGTTATGAACATAATTGGCACACTTTCTAAAACTAAGCATGTACCCTTGTAACCTACTTTGTATTTTTTAAGCTGAACTTTGAGATGCTGCCAGTAACTCCCCACTCAAGTTATAACCTGTGCCAAGCAAAGATGGTGATGCTATTTATTCAACTCCCTTTTATAATCATGGCAAAAATGTCCAAGAGGACATGGGATGGTAGAGGGTCCAATTGTAAGCCTTCTTAAAAGTGATGCCTTGGGGCTGGAGAGATGGCCTAGCGGTTAAGAGCGCCGACCGCTCTTACAGAGGACCCGGTTCGATCCCGCACCCACATGGCGGCCGAGAACCGTTGAAACTCCAATTCCAGGAGAACTCCAGTTCCAGGGAATCCGAGACCCTCTTCTGACCTCCGCGGCATTGCACGACACGGGTGGCACAAACTTGCATGCAGACAGTACATTCATACACATACAGGAAATAAATAAAATTAATTAAAATTAAAAAAAAAAAAAGTGATGCCTTCAGCCAGGCGTGGTGGCGCACGCCTTTAATCCTAGCACTTGGGAGGCAGAGGCAGGCGGATCTTGTGAGTTCAAGGCCAGCCTGGTCCAAAGAGAGAGTTCCAGGCTAGCTGGGGCTACAGGGAGACCTGTACTCGAAAAGACACAAGAAAAAAAAAAAAAGCCATGCCTTCAAGTGATTACAGACAAGTGATTACAGACATGTAAGCTGCCCAAGCACCTTTTATGGTGCCCAATAGCAAACAGTCTCTAGGAAGGATAAAGTCCTATTAATACAGTACCCTTCCAAACAGCCCTTACACCCAAAACTCAGCTACACTCTAAGTCATCCATACATGAGATCACATGTTTTATTATAGTCTGAAAAAAAAAGTCACCAGAGATTCAAATCAAGATCCCTACCCCTAAGAAATGCATATTACAGTTCTGAGAATCAGTCAAATTTTTTTTTTTTAACAAGCCACTATTGATATGGTTCCCAAATGTACTAACTCTACAGTCTAATATCAATGACACATTTTTATCTATTTTTTGACAAATGTT
This sequence comes from Rhizomys pruinosus, assembly GCA_009823505.1. Lineage (NCBI taxonomy): Eukaryota > Metazoa > Chordata > Mammalia > Rodentia > Spalacidae > Rhizomys > Rhizomys pruinosus. The sequence continues at coordinate 468,008 of VZQC01015718.1, read as the reverse complement.
CAAAAAGAGCTATTAAAGTAGCTCATGCAGCTAAAAGTATAACTTATCAGTAATTTCTTAGCCTGAGAGCATGTACTTCTTATATTTTTATAATATATTTTACTGAATTTTTGTGCATTTCATACAGTATATCTTAATCATATTTAGATCCCATCCCATATTAACATATTAAACTCTGACATTAGCATTCAATTTTCATTTTTGAGTACATGGGGATGTGCTTGAAAATTCTGATAATTATTTGATTGATTTTTTTGGTGTAATGCCCATATGTTCTTACTTGGCAACTTTTTACTGATGAAGTTTGTTAAGTGGTGATGACTAGTTCCTGCTCTGATGTCTAGACTGGTATGTTAGCAGAATCATCCCTCCTTTATACAAATATAATATCATATCATATCATATCATATCATATCATCCATCCTGGAGCTGGGTCCTTTACTCTCTGATCCAGCCTGGAGGTAGGTCCTTTACTCTCTGATCCAGCCTGGAGGTAGGTCCTTTACTCTCTGATCCAGCCTGGAGGTGGGTCCTTAACTCTCTGATCCAGCCTGGAGGTAGGTCCTTTACTCTCTGATCCAGCCTGGAGGTAGGTCCTTTACTCTCTGATCCATCCTGGAGGTGGGTCCTTTACTCTCTGATCCAGCCTGGAGGTAGGTCCTTTACTCTCTGATCCAGCCTGGAGGTAAGGTAGGTCCTTTACTCTCTGATCCATCCTGGAGGTAGGTCCTTTACTCTCTGATCCAGCCTGGAGGTAGGTCCTTTACTCTCTGATCCATCCTGGAGGTGGGTCCTTTACTCTCTGATCCATCCTGGAGGTGGGTCCTTTACTCTCTGATCCAGCCTGGAGGTGGGTCCTTTACTCTCTGATCCATCCTGGAGGTGGGTCCTTTACTCTCTGATCCATCCTGGAGGTGGGTCCTTTACTCTCTGATCCATCCTGGAGGTGGGTCCTTTACTCTCTGATCCATCCTGGAGGTGGGTCCTTTACTCTCTGATCCATCCTGGAGGTGGGTCCTTTACTCTCTGATCCATCCTGGAGGTGGGTCCTTTACTCTCTGATCCATCCTGGAGGTAGGTCCTTTACTCTCTGATCCATCCTGGAGGTAGGTCCTTTACTCTCTGATCCAGCCTGGAGGTAAGGTAGGTCCTTTACTCTCTGATCCATCCTGGAGGTAGGTCCTTTACTCTCTGATCCAACCTGGAGGTAGGTCCTTTACTCTCTGATCCATCCTGGAGGTAGGTCCTTTACTCTCTGATCCAGCCTGGAGGTAGGTCCTTTACTCTCCGATCCATCCTGGAGGTAGGTCCTTTACTCTCCGATCCATCCTGGAGGTAGGTCCTTTACTCTCTGATCCATCCTGGAGGTGGGTCCTTTACTCTCTGATCCAGCCTGGAGGTGGGTCCTTAACTCTCTGATCCATCCTGCAGGCAGGTCCTTTGCCATCATGAGGCCGGGCTTGTTTACATTTTAAAGTGTGCAAAATATCTTCTTAATTAAATGACTAACAGCAAGTAATAATCTATTCTTCCTAAAGTTCACAGATTCAATTATAAAAAAAATTGACCAATCTCAAATCTACATAAAAACTAGAAGCTATGGATGTTCAAGATTCCTACTAGTTCATTCTCATTCTCTCTGCTCCAAAAAAGGGTATTTCTCAAAAACATCTTATCACAAACCACTTCTGAAATATCAGACCACTAAGACTGTCACCACTCACACTTATGAAATTTACTAGTCCCATACAAATCAGATCACAACCTCACTATGTGATCTAGTCATATCCACTTCCATGTGCCCTTAAGGAACTTGAAAAGCCACCTGCTTCCTTCAGAGAGCTTTCTGGGAAGCCATAGAAACTAGTCTGTAGTAACTGAATGAGAAAAGAATTCCACAAAAACCGCCATGCACACTGAAGAACTGAAAGAGGACTTTATGACCAAGAATAGCACCAAAAGTCACATTCAGAACAGCTCCCAGAAGGACAGCATGGCTGCAGAGGTGCACCTCTGCACCTCAAACACCAGGCGGGCCGGAGGCTCTTGCCTACCCCAGGCCATTCTGGTGCCCTTGACCTCTCTCTCTACCTCTTCTATAACCACATATTTTCCTCCACTGGCTTATCTAACTGCAAAGAAACTCATTTCCTCCTGCCAGTGATACATAAAAAGCTTTCCTAAGGCCAGATATGCAAGCACATACCATAACCCCAGTACTAAGGAAGCAGAAGTAGGACTGAGAATTCAAGGCCAGCTAGGGCTGCACAGGGAGACCCTGACAAGAGGGGAGGCGGGGGAGGAAGAGGAGGACAAGGAATAGGAAAAAGAGGAGGGGAAGGAAAGAGAAGGGGAGGGGG
>VZQC01015718.1:429929-464827 GCA_009823505.1 Rhizomys pruinosus | reverse complement strand
AATAGCCAATTAGATTTGGGATATACAGACATATGGCTGCCACTGCTGCACAGTATTTCCAGGCAGATGAGGTGTAGCTGGTGCTGACGGAGGAGTCTTGCTTGACTCAAGGAGACCTATATTTGCTTTATTGGTTTAGTGGTCTTTGGTAACACTCTCTGGCATCCCAGAGACCATCTGTATACTTGCAAGTGCGGTCTCCATACATCTTTTCCATGTTTGTATCAGGTCTTCAACAGCAGGGCCTTATCGCCTCTCTTCCTGCAGATATCCCAGTTAGGAGGCAAGGAGTCTTTACCTTTTGTGGGGGCTCAATAATTCTATTGAAGGCAACCAGATTACTTCTTGACTATCAAAATCAAAAGGCCCTTTTTTGGTCCTGGTTCCTCCTGATCTTGTGTAAGTTACCTGAAATACTAAGCCCTTTAAAACCTCTGTCCTATAGTACCAACAGTACTGAAAAGAAGTGTTCAAACAGATACTTGTACAGGAATGTTCAATGTAGCATTATTCACACTGGCCAAAAGATGAGGACAACCCACATGACCTTCAACAGGTAACTGAACAAACAAGAGGTGGCATATTGACCCATACAATGGAATATTACTTAACCATAAAAATAAATGAAGTTCTGACATATGCTACAACATGCAAACATTACTGAAGAAATAGTGCTATGGTTTGCGCCAACCCAAACCCATGTTGGGTTCTAATTCTTCAATATGACAGTATGGGAAGTACAGCCTAGTAGGCAATGTTTGGATTATATAGTGGCACAGCATTCATGATAAATCAATGCCACCTTGAAGAAGTGAGTTTTCCCTTTCATGGAACTAGACAGCATACTATTATAAATGGAGCTGAGCTTTCTCTCCATTCTTCTGTTGCCATGTGATCTCTCTTATCCACACAAGCTTATTTTCCTCAATGAGTTAAAACAGCAGCAAATGGCCCTCACTAGACACATCCTCTAAATCCTAGATTTCCAAGGCTAAAAACTACGAGCCAAAACAAACCTCTTTTCTACAGAAATTTACCTAGTCTCAGATGTTCTGTTATAGCAACAGAAAACACACTAAGACAATTATTCTCACTGAAAGAAGTTAGACACAAAGGTCATAGATTGCATAAATCACTTATTTATTTCCAGAATAGTGAGTAATCCAGAAATAATGAGTACAGAGTTTCATCTGGGGGATACAGAAAATGTTTTTGAACTAGACAGTGATAATGGTTGCACAACACTGTAATAATACTAAATGTGCCACTAATAGCAAATTTTATGTTAAGTATATTTTCCCACCAAAATACCACCACCACCTCAGACCTTATTCCATATTTTCCATATTTTCACCAATCTCTCTTCTTCTCCCCTCCTCCTGGTGATAACATACACATTCACGGCAATCCAGGCCTCTCCTTGAGGAACACAGCTATGCACCACATTTTGCAAACTGTTTCTGCTTCAATAATAAACCACACTGTAAATACTGAGCCCTTGCAATGCACAGTCTCTGATGTAGCTACTCATCATATGTGAAAACAGCTATATTGAAACAAACAGATGTGGCTATGTTCCAATATAACTATATTTCCAAAAATGCATGGCTGGATTTAACCCACGGGTTATAGTTTGTCAGGTCTGACACAAAGTATGACACCTACATTTCCAGTCCTTTTTTACCCAGTACATTTCCTCCACAAGTTTTATAGAGAGGATAGTAACTCCAGACAGTATTCAACAAACATTCCTTTGAGAGTCCATCATATTCTAAGCACTATGCTAACGTGGTAACACCACCGAGATTTGTGGCGGGGCCCACTTAATCCTAGGACGACCCAGGTGGAAAGCCCGTGCAGGAAAGCACACCACGTGTAGGCAGGTTGAGGTTCAAATTGCAGAGAGAGATTTTATTCCAACATGTCTGCTTAAATATCCATCATGACTCAATTCTCCAATCCTAAATCTTTTCATCACTACACTCTACCCGATGGGTGTGGCCAAGGAGGTACCATTGGCTTAGGAATGCTACCCAACTTAACTAAGTTTTCCCACATCTCACACATGGGCAAGGCTAACAACCCAAAGGAACCTGAGTTTTGAACAGCCAGCTGCTCAAGCCTGTTTTGAATGCTAGGCAGTGGGGGACAGGTCAGACCTCAAACTTTATTTTCACACTAAGGCCAATTAATATCCAAAAATCCCAACCATGAAGTAAGCTGATTGTCAAGCATAAGCAATGAATGTAAGTAGCATTCATGTAAAACCAATTTGCAAGTATCTATGTCCAAATTTTGAACAACCCAAGGTTCCCATAGTCCAACTGGAGAAGCTTGTATGCACAAGCATGTTTATCAAATAAGAGTCCAGTGTATATTGCTGTAGTCTCACGATTTACCCCAATCTCTCTGCAGCCCTTACATTCTACCACACCTCCTCTTCTGCAAGTTATTCCCTAGGCTTTGGGAAAGGGGCACAAGTGGATGAGAAGCAAAACAGTCTATTTTCTCTGGAGATGTCATTTTGGACTCTAGTCTGTTCAGGTTGTTTCCCTTCATGGATTGACAGCCTATCCAGGGTACCTTTTTAATCCTACTAACAAAGCACAAGCAATTAGATATACAGGCACTTAAACAGTACTAATTATTATGACAAGCTAAGCTGTGAGCATAGACACAGATGTTTGGATGGTATGCTAATCCACAAACTGTGGTTTCTCTATAAAGGGTGACAAGTTCTTATTGTGGCTTATATCATCTCCTAACCACTAGAGGACATAAGCTTGTGGCATCCACTGTGAGTTATTCCTCCAAGGAGAGAGCTAAAAGCCAATTAGATTTGGGATATATATATACAGACACATGGCTGCCACTGTTGCACAGTATCTCCAGGCAGTTGAGGTGTAGCTGATAGTAACGGAGGAGGCTTGCTTGACTCAAGGAGACCAATATTTTGCTTTATTGCTTTAGTGGCCTTTGGTAAGGTTCTCTGGCATTTCAGAGGCCGACTGTACATTAGCAAGTGATGTCTCAAAACATTTTTCCATGTTTACACTAGGTCTTCGACAACAGGGACTTACCGCCTTTCTCCTTGCAGATATCCCACTTATACGCAAAAGGCCTTTATAATTTGGGGGGCTTGGATCCCCTAGCCAACATCTCCTTGGCAGAATAAGCCATTGCTGACATCAGAGCTCTCCTGTATTAATATATTTTGCTTAATTACACAGCTTACAAAGACTTTACTATTATATTTGGCTCTAACTAGAGAATTATCCTTTCTCAATTCCTATGTCTATCAGTCAATTAAAAAAGGTAGTNTTATTCCCTAGGCTTTGGGAAAGGGGCACAAGTGGGTGAGAAGCAAAACAGTCTATTTTCTCTGGAGATGTCATTTTGGACTCTAGTCTGTTCAGGTTGTTTCCCTTCATGGATTGACAGCCTATCCAGGGTACCTTTTTAATCCTACTAACAAAGCACAAGCAATTAGATATACAGGCACTTAAACAGTATTAATTATTATGACAAGCTAAGCTGTGAGCATAGACACAGATGTTTGGATGGTATGCTAATCCACAAACTGTGGTTTCTCTATAAAGGGTGACAAGTTCTTATTGTGGCTTATATCATCTCCTAACCACTAGAGGACATAAGCTTGTGGCATCCACTGTGAGTTATTCCTCCAAGGAGAGAGCTAAAAGCCAATTAGATTTGGGATATATATATACAGACACATGGCTGCCACTGTTGCACAGTATCTCCAGGCAGTTGAGGTGTAGCTGATAGTAACGGAGGAGGCTTGCTTGACTCAAGGAGACCAATATTTTGCTTTATTGCTTTAGTGGCCTTTGGTAATGTTCTCTGGCATTTCAGAGGCCGACTGTACATTAGCAAGTGATGTCTCAAAATATTTTTCCATGTTTACACCAGGTCTTCAACAACAGGGACTTACCGCCTTTCTCCTTGCAGATATCCCACTTATACGCAAAAGGCCTTTATAATTTGGGGGGCTTGGATCCCCTAGCCAACATCTCCTTGGCAGAATAAGCCATTGCTGACATCAGAGCTCTCCTGTATTAATATATTTTGCTTAATTACACAGCTTACAAAGACTTTACTATTATATTTGGCTCTAACTAGAGAATTATCCTTTCTCAATTCCTATGTCTATCAGTCAATTAAAAAAGGTAGTTATACCTGTTTTATAAGAAATCACCGCTATAACAGTTGGCTCTAATTTACAGTTAGGGAATGACTTCATTACCATCATGTTTTTCTTTTTCCTATAAAAGGGAAGAGGTAGGAAGGTTTCTCAGCATCTGGAAGGTAAACTTCATTAGGGTCCATTATAAACAGTTATCCCAAATAGAATTCAGAGAGATGCTCAGTGTCTATGACTCAGGCAACCTGAGATTCCTTTTTCTTTAATGTTCAGATGGGTCATCCTCTCTACTGGCATTTCCCAGTCCATCCTGCACAGCCAAAAGTTGTACATTTTCAGGCATTTAGATTGGTGTTTTTACCTATGGGAACATACAAATCTCCTCCCATTGTTAGTTTTAAGACCTCAAAATTGAAAATTTATCAAAAGGTTTGGAAAACAGAAGGAATATTATACCATCTCCCTCTTTTTGTTTTTTAAATTTTTATGTTTTTGCCTATAGATGCCTAAGTTGTATTACACATACCCATAAACAGGAACCAAGGCATAAGTTTTCATCAAATTTACCCAAACAGCTTATCATTGACTATATGCTTATTTGGGAAGTGAACTTAAACTTAATTTCTTTAAATTATCCTACAAGTAAAGGAAAAATGTTACAAGGTGATATTGTATAACACAGAAAAATACAGAGACCATTTGTGTACCTTAACCCCAAAGTTATTGTTGGAAATTCAATACAAATCATAAATAAAATAATTAACATTTTATATTCCCAATTAGTTCAAATGATTACCATTTTTACCAAAACCTTCAACCAAATTTAACTAATCTAAACATTTTAATAAGTCTTAAAATATCCTATAGTATGTAGACAAAGCTTGGACAAAGTTGAATACCTGCCAAATAAATTTTACCCAATATATACTTTGTTCTTTAAAACTATATGACTAGACTATGACTTCAGAGAAATCAAGTCCATTAACTTACATGGTTTAATTTGTATTTCTGTATACTCTCTACTGAAATACCTCTATATAAATATGTTATTTTTAAGTATACCATTTTAAACTTCAAACCTTACAAAGTGGATTTTAGTAACTATTTTCCTCCAAGCTCTTGGCCTTCTCCAGGCCTGGCATGAAAACCTGCTTTAAAGATTTTTCAATATCTAGCTCTTAATAAAATTTTCTTTTACAGTTCTTATGCCCATCAGTTAATTAAAGACTGGCTAGATATGCCCCATGAGAAGTTGTTACCATCATTACCATCTTGAATTTTGGGGTTTTTTTGTTTTTGTGGGAGCTTCTAGGAAGTTTCCTTTGTCACGAACAGGTGCAGTGCAGTCCTGCTAAGGGAAAGGGGACATAGTGCCCACTTTGTGGACAGTGTGGGGAACTGCCCTCATTGCATAGAGGTCAGCCGGTCACTCCTGTGACCTAAGCAGAGAGGTAACTTCCTACTCGGGTCCTTAGCCTGGGACGAGACAGGTTTCCCACTCTTGGCTATAACTTTCCACCTGCCCAAGTCCAGGACAGGAATTTCACACCAGCTTCCCAGGTTGGTGGTCTGCAAAGGGAGCCTTTTTCCAAACAAACTGGTCACCCAAATGAAATGCAGGCCTCAACACCAGCTACCCACTAGTCATCTGAACAAAATGCAGTCTTAGCCTGTATGCACGCAAAAAATTTAAAAATGGCAGCCGCGAATTCTGCAATGATGTTAATTGGAATTCAATTTTTTATTTTTTTAAATTTTTATACCTTTTATTTTTTTATTCCCAAATACCCCAAAACTTATTAACACTTTAATACAATGAAAACCTGGTTGTTATCTTTGTTTTAGATGTTGAAAGAGCGTAACCAGTAGGTGGCAGTGTAGATCCATTATTTTTAATAGATAACCCATAACCTTTGTTGAAATTGAATTATGTTTTGCTGTTTAATATAAATTTGCGTCTTGAGAAGGAAGGGCCACATTCCAACTCAGAGGCAATGTTTTTATTGGCATGATGGTTGTTAACATTAAAATATACTTAGAACACAAGTACACACATCCATACACACGTGTGCATGCACATCCATCCATCCATACACACATACATACATAAGAAAGATTTGTTAAGTTGACCTGTAAGAGAAGAAAGCCATATTGTTTGATTTCCAATGAAAAACATGAAATTTTTAGCAGGGCGTGGTGGCACACGCCTTTAATCCTAGCACTCAGAGGCAGAGGCAGGCGGATCTTTGTGAGTTCAAGGCCAGCCTGGTCTACAGAGTGAGTTCCAGGGCAGCTGAGGCTACAGGGAGACCCTGTCTCAAAAAGACCAAAAAATAAAAAATAAAAAAACATGAAATTTTTATAATTTGTTATAGGGTTATTTTTACATAATTAGAATAAATGTCCTAGTAGTAATGCATGAAACAGCTGAGATCCATATGCCACCTCTTAGGCCCATTTCCAACCATTTGCCTTTAATGAACTATACCTAAAGTTTACTACTCTTTCCCTGTCCTGTCCCTTCTGGTTAATTACTCCTAAACTGTCCCTCTGCTAAGCCTAACTGTCCCTATGCTATTTACAAATTTAAAGATTGAGGATTCCCAAAAGTAGACAGGCCAAAGTTTGTAGTCTTGGAATGATCCATCTTGTCTTATTATCAAGGACTTTAGAAGAAGAATAATAATTATCCACAATCACAACAATTGTAACCATTATTAATTATTATTAACTATCAACAATTATTAATCATTATTAGTCACAACATTCATTAATAATTATCATGAATATGAATAATAATTGTCAATAATAATAGCCAACAATGAACAATTTACCATTAGACTGAATTTTTATCAATTATTAATAATTATATTCAATAACAATAACTATATTAATAATAATTACTAATAATAATTGGGCGCCAATTGTGGTAACACCACCGAGATTTGTGGCAGGGCCCACTTAATCCTAGGAGGACCCATGTGGAAAGCCCGCGCAGGAAAGCACACCACGTGTAGGCAGGTTGAGGTTCAAATGCAGAGAGAGATTTTATTCCAACATGTCTGCTTAAATATCCATCATGACTCAATTCTCAGGGCCAAATCCTAAATCTTTTCATCACTACACTCCACCCCACGGGTGTGGCCAAGGAGGTACCATTGGCTTAGGAATGCTACCCATCTTAATTAAGTTTTCCCACAAGCTAAGAACACAGCAGTGAAATGGTCCTTGTCCTCCTGCATACTGACAATCTCAAAGTTGCTTGTACCACCCATAAATACAAACAAAAGTAAGACAAAGCCCTCCCTTCCCTCTACATTCCCTAATCCATGAATCCAATCAGCAGAATCCAATCCATGAATTCAATCTCATCTCAAAATCTTTCTTACTTCTTCCTTAGAGGTCCCCCCCCATACATAAGAAAAGCATTCCTTGTTTTGTCTTTTGTTTGTATGTTTGTTTGTGGGAGGCTTTTTAATGGTTCTGAGAAATTGAACCCAGGTCCTCCTACAAGATACACAAGTACTCTACCACTGAGCTATATCCCCAGCCCAAGAAAAGCATTCTTAGCTCCCAAAGCAGACTCTCTTTAATAAAATGTGCAAATTTCTAGACTACATTCCAATGACAACATCAAAATTCATGAAAATCAAAGTAAGCCTTAATGAACTTTTTAAAAAAATCTTTATTTACTTTTATTTTAGTTTTTTTATTTTTTATTTTTTGAGACAGGGTCTTCCTATAGCCCTAGCTGGCCTGGAACTCACTCTGTAGACCAGGCTGGCCTTGAACTCACAGAGATCCACCTGCCTCTGCCTCCTGAGTGCTAGGATTAAAGGCAGGTGCCACCATGCCCAACTTAAAGACAGTTCTTAGCTGCCATGTGAGTGCTGGGAATCGAACCCAGGTCCTCTGCAAGAGCAGTCGGCACTCTTAACTGCTGAGCCACCTCTCCAGCCCTGCCTTAGTGAATTTTTAAGAAAATCTGAAAAGTATTTGTTTCCTTTCCTTGAGGGCAGGGCATATTAGCACAGCATAGACACTAGACAAACAATCTCCCAAAAAAGTTATCTCAAAATGAAGCTAAGATAGTTCAAATTAGGTAGACTTCTAAAAAGCAGTAAGAAAAAAAAGTGAATAAATTAAAAACATGCCTGATGGCATGTTCTCATCTTGCCCAGGGGCCAGGAGATAAAGTTCTAAGTCAACTTACCTGCAATCATCCAACTAGGTACTACTTAGGGGAAGTGAAGATACGGGCTCTTCTGGAATGGGATTCTTCAGAGCCACAGAGACCAATACATCAGATTAAACTTAGTAAATACTCAACTACAGGAAACCTAGTATCTAGCCACTCTCCTACATAGAGCAAACATGCATCCATTCCACATTATACATCTAGACTAAGGGCTGCGGACATGTTTGTAAGGCACTTCACTAATATGTGCAAGGCCCCAGGTTCAATCACAAGCATCCAGGAGAAAAAAAGACACTAAGCTCCTAAGTCCAGGTCTTGGCATTTTGTTCTTCAAGTAAAAAAGAAGACAAAGACAAAGACAAAGAAGAGGAGGAGGAGGAGGAGGAGGAGGAGGGGGGGGGAGGTATTTAAGTGAAGCTCAACTGTGCTACAGACATACACAGAGACCTAGTGTTCTACACTATTAAACTGGAGAGTCTATAACAGAGACTTGTGTCTGTTTCCCTACTGATAACCACCACACAAATACAATAGAATAAATGAATGCAAAAGATGTGTGAATACAGTTTGGAAGAAAAAAAAAAACATTTTGTGAGATGCTATTCAGCCAGAGTACACTCCTAAGAAACAGAAAATTATTCTTTAACTTAAAAAGAGGCAAATTAGAGGATTTTTCATTCTGCATATTTCTGTCAAACACAACCAAGCAATTAATGTCAGAGTACAGTAAGACCTAATTCACAATCTTTAGTATCAAGCTTGAGGCATATATTTTCCAACTACAATTTGTGGATATAAATACTTCCTTAAAATATCTTATTTTTTCACCCTTAAAGTTAATATGAAAGTCTGAGAATGAATTCCCCTGGAACTTAAAGAAGAACTTCTTTTAAAGACATAATCTGAGGAGTCCTGGGGAAAAACGAGGTGAAGACTCTTGAGCTCTGAAAGTCAGTGTCTAAAAATCATCTAACTTTAGTTCTATGTGACACCATTCTATATAACTGAACACCAAAATGATATTCTAGAAAGCAGAGTCATTTCAACAAGCAGATTTACACCAATGGTTTAGTTATTATAGGGTAAGACACAGGATTTGGCAGAAAAACTGTTTACTGGATTGCCAAAGTCAAATTTTGGCACACTGGGCTGTGATAGGAAAAAATGTTACTAAGCATCGGCTTTCTATACAGGACTGTCTTCAAGTATACCTCACCAACTCTACTCTCAGGCATTAAGCTCACAGAATCTTAGTGGAGTTGAGCACCATGTTTCCTTTAGCTTGAGAATGTGGGATTTCCAAAACTCAAGGAAATTAGAAAGAAGTGGCCAGCTGAAAATTAGAGGGATCTTAGACATGGTATGATACTTGATATAGGAGGGCCCAGCCCACTATAGACAATGCCCACCCGTAGGCAGCTGGGCCTGTGCTGTGTAAGAAATGTAGCTGTTCAGCCAGGCGTGGTGGCTCACACCTTTAATCCTAGCACTCGGGAGGTAGAGGCTGGTGGATCTTTGTGAATTCAAGGCCAGCCTGGTCTACAGAGTGAGTTCCAGGACAGCTGGGGCTACAGGGTGACCCTGTCTCAAAAAGACCGGGGAAAAAAAAAAAAAAGAAATGTAGCTGAACAAGAAAGAGCCTAGGAGCAAGCCAGTAACAATGTTTCTCCATATTTTCTGCTTCAGTCCCTGCTTGAGCTCCTGCCCTAACTTTTCTCAATGATAGACTGTGACCTGGAAGCATAAACCTAATAAACCCTTTCCTCTCCAAGTTGCTTTTGGTCATAGTTTTCATCATAGTAACCAAAAAAACTAGGACAGGGGCTAACTAAAGGAACAGCAAGGGAGCATGGACACTTCGAAGACTTTCACTTTACAGCCTTCATCTCTGACTGCCATAATGTCTCTTACCATCATCTGAAGAATGTATTTTAAATACCTACAGGTTATTTGAACTTGAATGCCATGTTCTCACCTCAAACTCAAGAGAAACACAATAATCCAACTATCTTCACTGGATCTAAAACTGACTTTCCCTCCCAGCAGCTGCATCTCTGATCATAGTAATGCCATCCATCTGCTCTCCAGAACTAGAATAACCTTAAGGTCACCAAATCTTCCCTTTCTCAAGTTTCTACATGTAACTGATCACAAAGTGCAGCTGTATCTCACTTTACAGACTTGTTTGACTCCTCTGCCTCATAGCCCTGATTCAAGAGCTGGTCTTCCTGCTTCCATTCTTTCACTATTTTCAACTTCATTCTGCAAACTATAACCTAAAATCCAGTCCTGGACACTTCTCCATCCTTTAAATCCTCCCCAACTTGAGAATTTATCACACACAATAATGAGTTTTATTGTTTCACCAAGATTATCAGCATTTCTAGTCGGTACATAAATTTGTGATGTGGGTAGACAACCCCATTTTAAAGACAAGGAAATAAAGGCTCAAGGAGACTGGCTTACCTAGGGACACTAAGGAACTGGCACATTTTCTTCAATACACTTATTTCTTTATTTTATGTGTAGGAGTGCTTTGTCTGCACGTATGTAAGTGCACCCATGTCATTCGTGGCCACAGAGGACAGAAGACGTTGGATCCTCTAGTTTCAGACAGTTCTTAGCCACCATGTGGGGGCTGGGAATCAAACCAGGGTCTTCTGCAAGAACAGGGAGTGCTCCTAACCACTGAGCATCTCTCCAGCCCCAAATGCACTTATTTTTGAAAGCGGGATTTAAATTTGAATTTCAACCTGAGCAAAAACTAGGTTCTGTTTGTTTCAGGTGTCTATGATACCATGCTGTTATATCACTAAGTTGAGGCTTTCCAGTCCTTGCAAAAATTCTTGACTCATCGGTGAATCTAGCCTCTTAATTATCTCATCCCAACAAGATGACCATTCACAGAATGCTTCTTCACTGACTGGGTTTACAATTCACTGTGAGTATATAAATGCATATAATCAAACAACTAGACAGGCCTCCAGTTGGAATGTTAAGTATACGAAATAATAGACTAAGAATGAAAACAGTATTATTTTTAACCTCCTATGATAAAGATTTAAGTCTAAAGGAAAAACAAAGCAACATACAATGCCTTAGCAACACATAACCTCCACCTGTAATCTGGTTCCTCATAAGGCATAGAGTCACCTGAGCCCAGGAGTTCAAGGACACCTAAGCAACACAGCAAGACTTCATCTTTTTTAATTATGTATGTGTGTATATGGGTTTATACACATGAGTGCAGGTACCTATGGGGGCTGGAGCTGGAGTTACAGGTGGTTGTGAGTTGCCAGACATGGGTGCTGGGAACTGACCTCGAGTCCTTTGAAAGAACACTACATGCTCTTAAACACTAAGCCATCTTTAAACTTCAGTTTGAGAAAAAAAAAAAATTCACAAGCAATCCTTTCACCAATGTGGCATTTATAACCAGTGGTAAAAGATGCTCAATTTAGCCAGGCCTAGTGATGAAAGGCTATAATCCCAGCCCCTCAGCATGCTGAGAAGACAGGAAGACAGTAAGATCAAGGTGTGTCTGGGCTGCTAAATGAGCCCATGGCCAGCTTAAGCAATTGAGTGAAATCCTGCCTTTAACAAAAAAAACAACAAAAGAAAGAAAAACAGGACTGGGGATATAGCTCAGTGGTAGACCTCAGTGGGGACACTCAGTCTGTTGCATTAATGATATTTTTTTTAATTATTTATTTATGTGTATGAATGTACTGTCTGCATGTAGGTCTGTGCACCCGTGTCGTGCAATGCCGAACAGGTCAGAAGAGGGTCTCAGATTCCCCTGGAACTACAGTTCTCCTGGAATTGGAGTTACAGACTGTTCTCAGCCGCCATGTTGGTGCTGGGGATCGAACCCGGGTCCTCTGCAAGAGCAGTCAGCACTCTTAACCGCTAGGCCATCTCTCCAGCCCGCGTTAATGATATTTTATAAGATTTTTAAGAGCAGGTCTTCTTATAATACAGTAATTCATGTATTCTTAGGATAGGAATACAATTACTCATCTCACTGCTCCCCCATTAGTCTATCAAGTCTTCAGATAAAATCACATTTACTTTGTCCACTGCCACAATCCCAGCACCACTCTCAACACCTGGTGAATCTCAACAAATATCTGCTGAGTTACTAAAACAAACACTCAATTACATAAATTCAAGGTACAAATTTTTACAATTTTTTTATAATTCATGTAAAAGAGGGAATCTTGAAAATCCTCTTTCATTCAAAAAAAAATTCTTTCATTGATTTGGTGTACTCTACAAAGGTGAATAGCTCAGTTTTTGCACTCTAGATTCATTAACAAGTCTTGACAAAATACAACTATTATGTGACTTTCTTCCTTATACATTTATGTCTAAATGCAGTAAATAGTTCATTGGTTCATTTTTTAAAATTCTCCCACTGGCCTTATCTCTGAAACTGATATTAAAGGATTCACTGATAATAAAAAGATGATGTATTTAATTGTACACATAATTATAGCTCTGCATATAATGGTAAAAATAATAGCACTTTAAACTAGGAATAGATTTTAGATCCAATGGTAACCCTTCATGTTGAAAGCTAAGATAGTGACTTGGAAAAAAATAAGGCTACATAGTTAACTAGAATTAAAACCCAGCCTCTGATGCTCAGTACAGAGTACTTTCAATTCATTACATGCAAGGAAAAGACACCTACCAATCACTGGTAAAAGCAGGACACTATTCAAGACATATCATCTCCAATTATACTAAACCTTTCATCCGATGACCATTTACAAATCCTAGTAAGATTTAGAGTGGAAGTTACAGTTCACAATCCTCATGAGAAGATAAGATCTGCTTTGTATGTTCCTCTATAAGACTCACTGGATAGCACACCTACTGGCCAACCCAGAACTATATGTGTGTGTGTGTGTGTGTGTGTGTGTGTGTGTGTATTTTTTTGAAATGAAGCCTTGCCTAGAACTTGATATGTAGAACAGATTGGTCTTAAACTCACAGAGATCTGCCTGCCTCTGCTACTGCTTCTGCCTCCCAAGTGCTGAAATTAAAGGTGTGTGCCATCAGGCCCAACCAAAAGATTATACTCTTGTAGTTAATGTCAAATACCATGGAAATTCCCCTCCTGGGTATGCATTCCTCATGAAAAGCAGGGCTTTCTATCTAATACCTCTCCATTCAACTTCCTTTCCAAAATTCAAGAAAACTCTTATTGTCAAAGGGAAGGAAGATCCATTCTCATAATGCAGCAAAGGCCCTTATTATGTGGCAAACTTACCCAAAGTCATGTAGTGAAAGTAGTTACAAGAGTAGTTCAAACCCAAGTTGGTCTAGAAACCCAATTCATTCTACTCTACTTTGCAATAGAGTCTCAGTATCCAAAGTTTTCAAAATTAGTTATTAGCAATATATTCATTCCAAAGAACTGCCTGAAGACCTGGCTCAAATATTTGCAGTAAGTGACCTCACAAATAAACAAAAGGGAGACATATAGAGGCTGGAGAGTTAAGAGCACTGGCTGCTCTGCAGGGGCCCTGGGTTCGGCTCCTAGCACCAACATGGAAGCTCACAACCATCTATAAAACTCTAGGACGTGTTTTCTGATCTCTGTGAGCACTAGGCACACAGGCAAAAGACTCATACACATAAAATAAAAAGAGCTGGGCGTGGTGGCGCACGCCTTTAATCCTAGCACTTGGGAGGCAGAGGCAGGCGGATCTTTGTAAGTTCAAGGCCAGCCTGGTCTACAGAGTGAGTTCCAGGACAGCTGGGGCTACAGGGAGACCCTGTCTCGAAAAAGACAAAAAAAATAAAAAAATAAATAAATAAAAAGAAATCTTTTTAATGTAGACATATAATTGAGTAAATAATCAGGTTTATTTAATTACTATAATCCACCAGACTATAAGTAATAAAGACTCTTAAAGGTTGGGGATGTAGCTCAGCTGACAAGAATACTTAGTAGTATGCATAAATGTCCTAGGTTTGATCTCTAGCACCACATAAACGATAAATCAGGTGTGGTGGTGCATGCCTGAAATCTCAGCATTGGGAAAGGGAAGTAAGAGTTAAAGTGAGAAGTAGAGGCAGGAGGATCAAGAATTCAAGATCATCTTTCTGTTTTTAGCATTCAGTGAGTGCTCCTAAAGGGCTGGAGGGGATACTCATAATGAAAATACTCTTACACTCTCATGTAATACTAATTCTTTCATGGGTGCTGTCTCTCCATTTGTAGTGTATTCAGCTCCTTAAAGATCCTACTGGGGGGGCTGGAGAGATGGCCTAGCGGTTAAGAGCGCCGACAGCTCTTGCAGAGGACCCAGGTTCGATCCCCAGCACCCACATGGCGGTCGAGAACCGTCTGAAACTCCAATTCCAGGAGAACTCCAGTTCCAGGGGAATCCGACGCCCTCTTCTGACCTCCGCGGCATTGCACAACACGGGTGCACACACTTGCATGCAGACAGTACATTCATACACATACAGAAATAAATAAAATTTATAAAAAAAAAATTTTTTTTAAAGATCCTACTGGGTACAGAACATGTCTAACATACCTTTGTACCACCAGCAGTCTCAAAACAAGCCTGCCCACTTGCAGATGCATATTACAGATGTGCTCCATTAATGGGGAAAATTAAGTCAGTATTTTTGAAAGCTCACTAGGTAAAGCCACATGGAAGGTAACAGGCTACAAATTAGATCTCTATCTTAGGGCAGTTTACAAGCAGGAAAATGTCGATCATCTATAGAACCATCAGGAATGCATATGTATAAAGAAAGTTCCTGGCTTGGCAACATTTGGCAGGATTAGTGTAAGAACACTGAGCCTTAGTCAAGTTAAAAGGAACAGGACTTATCCATTCAGCTTCAATTAATGACTCCAAAGAGGTACAAGAAAATAGTACTCAAGAAGCACCAAGATCATTTCCATGAGCACAATAAAGAATGGCAAACATCATTAAACAACAGACATAAGCTTTGGGCCTGGCTGGCTGAGGGCCTGGACAGGAATGCAAAGCCAGGGCCTGGGTTTCTTTGAAGATTATTCAATAAATGCACACTTTGGAAAAGGAGATACAACTATTGAGCCGAGAATAACCAGGAGGAGAGAGCTAGACTAAGAAGCCTGAGATGAAATACAAGAGGTAACCTAATTGACAGGACACCTGGCTGTCTCCCATTCTCAAGAAGTAATCTGGAGCCCAGCGTGGTGGCACACTCCTTTAATCCTAGAACTTGGGAGGCAGAGGCAGGCGGATCTTTTCGAGTTCAAGGCCAGCCTGGTCTACAGGGTGAGTTCCAGGAAAGCTGGGGCTACAGGGAGACCCCTTCTTGAAAAGATAAAAAAAAAAAAAAAAGTAATTTGGAACAACCTATTTAAGACCTTGGCACATTAATCACCTAAGTACCAGATCAGGAGCACTTGAATCAACCAACTACCACCCTCCAAGAAAAATGAATGGAACTGGTTTACTAAAGGTAATTTAATAAGGTGGCTTGGAGCAATAGAGTGTCTCTTGCATTCAGATTTATGCAATGGCACTCATTGGGTGTATGACCAAAAGGACATACTTAATCTTACCAGGCCAGGTATAAAAGCCTCCAGGAAAAAAATGAGGAAGGGAGGAGGGGGAAGACACTATTTCCAGGCCTTCGTGGCCACTCAGAACCAGTCAAATAAACTCTCAATTACAAGTAACACCTGCCTCTTGGGTGGAGCTATATAAAATACCAACACAGTAAGAAGTTCAGTAAGTGTCCAGCCAATATTATTAATAAAATAATATAATAGGGCATGGACTTTTGCATTAAAGTCATAGTCTTTCAAGTATCCTTGAAACTTGGGCTAGGAGTCACTACCTTAGAAATAAATCAAAAGCATAGAAGAGCATTCAGTTCCACCAGCAAACACATGTGGCAGCTACAGAGTTTAGCACTGAGTTACAGCCACACCAGGAAGCCTAGGTAAGCCAAGTAAGCAAGGAGATGATATACAGAAAAGTGTCAGGGAGTGAGAGACACTGTGGCAGAGATCAGAAGGAACCTGACACCATGGCAGATGCTTGAAGTTTGAAATGAAGTGAAAAGGCAAAAATTTCTGGTATGGGGCATGATGCTTCAGAACTTTTTCAGGAAAACCGAGTGACTACAATATAGTAAATGTAATACATATTAGCTATTATTATCATTTTTATTATTTTCATTACAGTATTACTTTGGCCACCACCAGAAGAAAGCCAGGGATATATACAGTTCTATAATAATAAGAACACAATTACTAGCTGGGCATGGTGGCGCACGCCTTTAATCCTAGCACTTGGGAGGCAGAGGCAGATGGATCTTTGTGAGTTCAAGGCCAGCCTGGTCTACAGAGCGAGTTCCAGGCCAGCTGGGGCTACAGGGAGACCCTGTCTTGAAAAGACCAAAAAAAAAAAAAAAAAGAACACAATTACTTCTACACCGTTGAATCCTAAATGAATCCTAAAACTGCACAGCTTGATAAGACAGTGGTCGGCCCTACCTGTTGCAACATTTCTAAGAGATGACTATCATAAACTAGCAATGCTCAATGTGCAACAAGGGGTCCCAACGAACGCTGGCCTCACTTTGGGACCTGTCAGCTACACTTCAAAATGCGTAAGCATGACTCTCAGAAGTTTGTATGGCTTAAAAAAAAAAAAAAAAAGTAAAAATAAGAATAAAAGTAATCTGTGACACCTATTATTATGTCTTATCTAGAACTCAGTTAAGACAGAACCAAAACTCCATGGCAGCCCCTTCCTTGGGTCCCACGCTCTGCAGGTAAAGTAGAGAGAGAGAGGGAGAAACGACCGCACACACGTATTGACAGATCGTGGCTCTTTTCCTTCTCAGCTCCAGAATCTGGATCTGCAGGGAACGGAATTCCAAAGGCGCCCACGAGCTGGGAGGAAGAAGCACTGCAGTCACCCGCGGACAGGTGAGGAAGGTGGTCCCGCTCGCCTGTGCGGATGCCGTTCCGCGTTCCCCGATGAACACTCGCTCACACCCCCAGAAAGCAGAAAGGCAGGCAGCTTGGCAGCAACAGTCCCACCGCGGGGCCGCAGACACCTTCCGGGACGCGCCGGGCAGAGCAGCCCGCAGGCGGCGCGGGGACGCACACGTGCGCAGGCCGCGCCCCCGCCCCGCACTCACCTGGCCTGTGATGCCCGTGATGAGCGCCACCTTCCTGGGCTTACCCATCTCGCCGTCCCCGGAGCCCCGGGGGCTGGGGCAGCTGGCGGGTGCAAGAGCCATGTCGCCACAGACGGGAAGGCAGGCTGCTGAGAAGGCGGAGCGGAGCGGAGCGGGCACGAGCCGGCTGAGACGTGGGCGCGCTCAATCGTCGCTTCGGGCTGCAGCTCAGGGATGCAGAGCGCGCCACGCCGCTAGCAGCCAACAGCAGCCACGGTCTGACAGGACGCGCGGGCGGCTGGGCGTGGAGCTGGGGGCGGGCCGGCCCGGCAGGGGCGGGCGGCGGGAGTCGGGCTGAGGCCTGGCTGGTGCCGCGTCACTTGCGTCAGCCGCTACGCGGCAGCGGCGCCCCGGGCAGCCCCGCCCACGCCGGGGTCTCCCGCTAAGTTACGCCCCTTTGGAGGGCGGGGCCTGAGGTAGTAGGGCTCCGGGAAGAAGGGTGCCGGGTGCCGCCGGGGAGGAGGTTTAAGGGTGCGCGGCCTGGACTCCATCCCCACAGCCAGCCTCCGAGTCCGTTCGCTCCCAGAATCCTAATGTCGCCCGAGGATGCTGGGAGGAGCCACGGGTGACCTTCCCGGTAGGAAAAAGCCCAAATTGCAAACCCAGGCACCACCAGAGCTGGGGTCATCAACTTTAATAAAGAATTCCTCGAAACCTGTTGCAGTGTCTTTTTGATAGTCATTTTTACATTCCTTGAAGGTCATCTGCGTTACAGGGCCCCTAAAATGGGGTCCAGATGTGGGGGTTGACTAATCGCACCCCTAGCCTGGTTTTCTGGGTCTTCTGGCACTTTTTAAGGCTTATAACTAGCACGGAGATTCCTGGACAACTCCATTTACTTCCCTGGTCTGCCAGTTCTTGACCATAAAGTCTTTGACCCCACCCGAACGCAATTTAAGGACAAAATTGCACAGGTCAGTAAACCTGGACTGGTCAAACTTACCGTTTTTCCTACTTGAAGTGAGATTCCAGGTCGGTATCTATTGAGTGTATCTTCCATTTGGCAGGCGCCAAGTAGACAATAGAAAAGTGAGGGGAAGAAACAAACTCAGGTGTCCTAACTATGCATCTCTTTCTCTACCAATACATAACCCTAAATCGTCCTTCCAGTCACAGCCTGAGCTACCAGGACAGGGCCCAAGAGAACGTGGAAGATAGGATTCGAACCCAGAATCCCAAGACCAGAAGAGCCCCCAACGCCTCAGACATAACCCAGACTTTATACATAGGCTTGTCTGGTCACACTCCTTGCCTTTCCTCTAATGCATTCTGTATGGAAAATGAGACCCTAAAGCAGAGGAAACATTCATGTGGAGCAAGAAATGTCTGAAATCTAGATTATCTTTAATGCTTATATTTGTTTCCATTTTAATGTGTTTTAATGCAGGGATAAATAATTCAACTCTTTAAAAAAATTCCGGATGGGGCTGGAGAGATGTCCTAGCTGTTAAGAGCACTGACCTCTTGCAGACGACCAGGGTTCAATCCCCAGCACCCACATGGAGGCTGAGAACCGTCTTTAACTCCAGTTCCAGAGGAATCCAACACCCTCTTCTGACCTCCGCGGCATTGCTCGACACGGGTGCACAAATCTACCTGCAGACAGTACATTCATACACATACAAAAATAAATAAATTTTTAAAAAATTCCAGACAAAAACTGATACTCAGGGGAGATGAACCCTGTTTGTCCTATAGCTCTCAGTGCTCCTGTCATGCTGCCAAATACTGGCAACTCATCTGACCAGTAAGAAGAGTCACAGTAGAAGAAATCATAGAAATCAAATCAATATGGGTAGGGTAGGATGTGGTTTAGTGATAGAGCACTTACCTAACATGTGAGGCTGTGTCTGGGTTTGATTCCCAACACCACAAAATAAATAACTAAAATAATATCATTAGGGCCTAAAAAATTTCCAATTTTTTTAATATTTACAAAATATCAGAGATCAAAAACAGCCTGGGTAGTTAAACAATCATAATCTGTTTCCGGGCTGGAGAGATGGCTCAGCAGTTAAGAGCACTGACTGCTCTTTCAGAGGATACAGGTTTGATTCACAGTACCCACATGGTGACTAACAAATTTAACTCCAGTTTCAGGGGACCTGACACCCTTTTTTCACTTCCATGGACACTTCAAGACATGAATGTGCTTACACACATGCAAGTAATACATTCATACACATAAAATAAAAATAATAAAATGCTTTCTTAGGGCTGGAGAGATGGCCTAGCGGTTAAGAGCACCGACCGCTCTTGCAGAGGACCCGGGTTCGATCCCCAGCACCCACGTGGCAGCTGAGAACCGTCTGTAACTCCAATTCCAGGAGAACTCCAGTTCCAGGGGAATCAGACACCCTCTTCTGACCTTGGTGGCATTGCACAACACGGGTGCACAAACCTACATGCAGACAGTACATTCATACACATAAAAAAAAAAATCTATTTCCAGGCCTGGAGAGATGGCTCAGCAGTTAAGAGCACCAACTGCTCTTGCAGAGGACCAGGATTTGATTCCCAGCACCCACATGGTGGCTAAGAACCATCTTTAACTCCAGTTCCAGGGGAATCTGACACCCACTTCTGTACTCTGTAGCATTGCACAACACCGGTGCCCCTACTTACATGCAAACAGTGCACTCATACACACAAAATAATAAATAATAAAAAAGTTTTTAATCTATTTCCTCACAGTCCTGGAGACTGGAAGTTCAAGGTCAAGGGCTGATTTCTTCTGAGATCCGTGTCCCTGCCTGTAGACAATGCTTGTAGATGATCTTCATCTCCTTCCATATGTTTTTGTGTCTATGTTTCCTAGTCCTGTAGTGACATCAGTTACATTTGATTAGGGGCCACCACAATGACCTTATTTTATAATAATTACCTTTTCCCAGCCAGCAAAATGGCTTGGTTAAGTAAAGGCACCACCAATCCTACTGCCTGAGTCTAATCACCTGGACCCACGTGATGAAAAGAGAGAGCCAACCCTTGCAAGTGGCCCTCTGACCTCCACATGTGCACTGTGGGGCCTCATGGGCACACCTATACACATACACAAAAATAAAATCTAGTTTAAAAATAAAAGACTCTGTTTCCAATTACCTTTTTATTTCTTAATTTTTAAAAATATTTTTTGAGATATGGTCTCATGTACACTAGGCTGTACTCCACTTTACTATATAGCCAAGAATGACTTTGAATCTCTGATCCCCCTACCTCCACCTCCTGAGTGCTGAGATTACAGGCACTACACCATGTTTATGTAGTCCTGAGGATAAAACTCTGAACATTGTGTCTGCTTCGCAAGCATTCTACCAACTGAACTACATCCCTAGCCCTAATTACCTTTATAAAGATCCAATTTTGAGCTATTGACATTTAATACTTGAACATAAGGATTAGTGGAAGGAGAAACTACGTCTCATAACACAGAGAAGAAAGAGATATTTCTTTTTTTTTTGGTCTTTTTGAGAGAGGGACAGCACAAGCTGTCCTAGAACTCGCTGTGTAGACCAGACTGGCCTTGAACTTACAGAGATCTGCCTGCTTCTGCCTCCCAAGTGCTAGGATTAAAGGCGTGCGCCACCATGCCCAGCTAGAAAGAGATATTTCTTATTGATTTAGTCTGTAAGTGAGGAAAGCAGCTGATTCTAAGGGTCATTATTGTAATGTTCCCTATGGCATTAAGGGAAGGTGCACAGTCAGCATAGGAGCTGGGCAGCACCAGACTACATTAGCCGAAGGAAACGCTTCAGGCTACAGGATAGTGAAAGGCTTTGGGACCCTACTTGTGTTTTACTCTAACATAGTAATTCTCAACCATAGGAGATTTGGGCAATAGCTGCTGATGTTTTTGACCTTAATAACTGGAGTTCTATTATTGGTACTTAGTAATCAGAGGACAGGTCTACTGCTAAATGTCCTACAATGTACATCCCAGCTAACCCAAGTATCAGTACAGTCCATCCTCTGTTTCTATTTGTTCTCCATCCATGCACTGCAACCAAATTTGGATTATGTACCATGTAGTTAATGCTGCAGTGCTTGTGATGGTTAATCTTTTTAAAATTACATTTATTTATTTTAAAATTAGCATTTATCTATTTATTTATTTAATTGTATGTTATTTATTTTTGTAGGGTTATACAAGCCACGAGTGCCAGCCTCTGAAGGTCAGAGGAATTGCTCATAGGAGTGAGTTTCTTCCTCCCCAATGTGGTTCCAGAGATTGAACGCAGTCATCAGTCTTGCTTCAAGTGTCTTTACCCAGGGAACCATCCTGCAGTAGTCTTTTTTTTTTTTTTTTTTTTTTTTTGGTCTTTTCGAGACAAGTCTCCCTGTAGTCCCCCAGCTGGCCTGGAACTCACTCTGTAGGACCAGGCTGGCCTTGAACTCACAAAGATCTGCCTGCCTCTGCCTCCCTAGTGCTAGGATTAAAGACGTGCACCACCACGCCCGGCTCCTGCTAGTCTTTTAATGATAAATTTTAATAGTTAAATTAATTGGTTCTGTAACCAACTAAAAGACACATCTCTAGGCAGTCCTGTGAGGGCATTCTGAGAAGGATTACTGATGTGAGAAGACCCTCTCAACCTACTTGGATCCATGTGCCAGTGACCACCCAGATTTAAAGAGCTCCACGGGAAAAGGAGTGTTGCTTTGCTTGTCCATCTTCCCTTCTTGCTGGTAAGTGCATCTATCCTTTTGCTAGCCTCTGCTGCCACTATCCTTTGCTGACATCAGAACCCAGCTTCTTTGGCCTTCCAATGCAGACTAAAGACCAGCAGCTCTCCAGGAATCCTCAAAGCCTTCAGCAAGATTGGGACTGTTAAGGCATGCAGCTTGCATGGACTGAGCATCTGTCAGGTAGTTTCTTATCCTCTCTAGGATGCAGACAAATATTGTTGGCCCACCTAGTCCTTATCATGTAAGCTAGTCTAATAATATATAATATAATCTTTAGATATATATATATTATATATATATATGATGTTCATTTTCTAAAAACCCTAAATATCATAGTGTCTTTTTGTGCTGTAATAAACATATAGATATTTTTTCCATCTAAACAATACAACATAACAACTACTTGCGCAACATGTCCATTGTATTAATTGTAAGTCATATAAAGATGATTTAAAATATACAAGAGGATACACATAGGTTATATATATATCATACTCAACCATTTTATACAAGAGAGTTGAGCATTTGTAGAGTTTTATATCTGGTAGTGGTTGGGAGGGAATGGGATCCTGGAACCACAGTCTAAGGAAACATCTGCTGTTTGCTTGCCTGCTTTGGCTTCTTGCTAGTTAGTGTGTCTATCCTTTTGTTGGCTGCTGCTGCTTCTTCTGACATCTTCTATAACTCCTTGGCCCTCCAGAGTGGCCTGAAGACCAGGAATTCTCCAGGAATCTTCCAGGCCTTCAGAGCATGATCAAGACTCCTGACACATCCAGCTTCCTGGACTAAGTAGCTACTGGGTTTTCAGCCTTTCCATCATGCAGACAGACATTGTAGACATATGCAGCCATTCTAATAAATCGTAGGATAAGTACTAGCGTAGATAGCTAGATGAAGATGGATAGGTAGATAGATACATAGATAATAGATGATAGATGATAAACAGATCAATAGATGATACAAAGATGGTAGATAGATAGATATTTGCATTTTATTGGTTCTATTCCTCAAGAGTTGCCAGTACTAATATAATCCCTTTCTGTTTGAAATACTTACACAGGGGCTGGAGAGAGTGCTACTCGTTAGAGCGCACGACCGCTCTTGCAAGGAACGCGGGTTCGACTCCCCAGCACTCGCATTCGGGGCTTGATAACCATCTGAAACTCCAACTCCAGGAGAACTCCAGCTCCAGGGGAATCCGACGCCCACTTCTGACCTCCGCGGCATTGCACGACACGGGTGCACAGACTTGCATGCAGACAATACATTCGTACACATACGGAAATAAATAAAATTAATAAAAAAAAAAACTTAAAAAATAAAGAAATAGTTCTTAAAAAAAAAGAAATACTTACAGCAGTCTCACAGCAGTCTCTCTATCAAGCTCTGACCACCTGACTGACATGGTGGTCAGAGCAGACTCAAACTTGAGACCTGATTACTTTAACCAAGACTGAAAGAGCAAGAAGATGATCACATAACCTGTGAGTCTCATTGACCGAGAAGATTAGAACACATGAGGAACCTAGGGGAGAAGTAGGTTCCATTTCCTTTCTGCCTTCCTTCCACATCAGGATTTGTACCAGTTTTCTGGTTTAGGAAAAGCAGGATAGAAGCACTAGATTTTGAAATAAAATCATATAAAATCCACGTCTTTTGAATTTGAGATGAAACAGAGACCTGCTTTTCACTGAAATAAAATTATATTACATCAGCCTTCTTCTATGAAGAGTATAACAGAAGCAGCAGGTTACAAGCAGAATTCGAAGGCAGAGAGCCCCGAAATTCCTAGGAACTTCCTCAAACCCATCCCCTCAGCTTTGAAATACACCATTCTACTGATGAAATCAGACAATCATAGCAAGGTTTTTGGATAATGTGTTTATTTCAAATTTATTTTTTGAAATGGGATCTCTTTATTCTACCCAGGCTGGTCTTAAACTCCCAGACAGGAGGGAGTCTCCTGTCTCAGCCTCCCAGGTAGCTGAGACTACAGGCATATGCCATCACACCTTCCTGTGTTTAGTAAAAGGGGTAATGGTATTCAAAATATTCAAAATAATTTAAAATCTTTATTTCTCTTATACCTCCACTCATACAGTTTCTCATCAGGCAGATCTCTGTCTTCAGGCAAATGAGTGTCACAGATATGAGCTCAGATATGATATGTGGATATGCATATACTTACAATCAGTTTGTCTACAGCATCTTCATTTTATTTATTTATTTATTTATTTATTTATTTATTTATTTAGAAAAGGTCTCCCTGTAGCCCCAGCTGGGCTGACCTGGAATTCAATACGTAGACCAGGCTGGCCTGGAACTCATTATATGGACCAAGATGTCCTTGAACTCCCAGAGATCTACTTGCCTCTGCTTCCCGAGTGCTGGGATTAAAGGCGTGCACAACCACGAACAGCCTGAATTTTAATTTGTTTTTGGGGGGGGGCTTTTTGAGACAGGATCTCCCTGTAGCTCCGGCTGTCCAGGAACTTTCTATGTAGACCAGGCTGACCTTGTATGCACAAAGATCTGCCTGCCTCTGCCTCCCAAGTGCTAGGATTAAAGGTGTGTGCCACCACGCCTGGCGTTAATTTTAATTTTTAACTTTCGATTTAAAATTGAGCCAATGATCTTCAACACAGAAGAATTTGGCAAAGTTTTCTATTCTGAAAATCTCAGTTTCCCAATGCACACAAGTGCAGTGAGCAGTGCCTTAGAATCACTGCTGTTATCCAGTTTGAATCTCCTCTGGGGAAGCTCAGCCTCGTTTCTGTGTAAGTGGCAGCAAACCCAAAGGGGAAACCATACAAAGCTTTACGTTTATTTTGTTTTGTTTTGTTTTTGCTTCTATTTTCAATAATTCTGCCAGAATTTGAGAACCTGTCCATGCCACACCTCCTTTTGTCACAGTAATTAAAGCCCTGCTCAATAAAAAATAAAAGTGTTTCTCTAATAACTTGAAACACTAGAGATGAAGTAATACATTGTTCTTTAAATTAGATGAGGTAATAAAACACCCTAGACTGCTTGTGGAAACTTGCCAACACCTGGCTACCAGTCTGATACCTATAATCTGTCAAAATTGCCTCAAGGTTAAGATATTGGTCTCATTTTAAATTCTAAAACCTCTCCTGTCAGGGAAACCATACCATTTTGTACAAATATCTTTAACATGTTCAAGATGCTATCATAAATCCCAGCTCTTTCAACTGGTGTCCACTGCATATGGTAATGGCTTCTAATCTTCCTTTTTTGTGCTTTGTGCCTGCTGAGGTTGTGATGGAATTTCTAATCTGCAGCTAGGATTATAAAGGCAAGCACCTTGACTCTTATACATTAGGGAATTTGGTAGGCCTCCCGGGAGAACCAGTAAAGAGAACTTCAATCCTAATATGTTTTTTAATGGGTCTCTCCTCCATTCTACAGAGTTTTCTTCAACTTCTGGGGGTCATGCCTTTGAGAATTCACTTTAGGACAAAAGAATGCTGAAGACCATTGGGTTCTGGTCCTACATTGTGCCTGAATGCTTAATGAGATACTTAGTGAGATGACAGTGGATGGGATCATGACATAATTCTCAGATGCAGCTATAAGGTAACATACCCCAAGTTCTCAAAGCGAGCTGTAAGCTGTGGAGAAGCAAGTGGCTCCTCAGAAAACCTTACCAAATACTAATGAACAATGACGGGGACAGAACCATCAGCCATTGCATCAGTGGAGATAGTGATGACCAAATAATCACTACAGGCTATGGTTCTGGCAAGATGACCTTGGTAGAAAATGATAACTGTGACAGACAGAGCATCTTGGAATCAAAGAAAGGGTGTTTTATAACCATTCAACGAAAGAAGAATGAGGACATAATTCAGTCTGAACTCAGATAATTCCATTCTTCTTAATGAATGATGTGGACATAGAAATGGTACCTCGCTGGGGCTGGAGAGGTAGCTCAGTGGTCAAGAGCACTGGCTACTCTTCCAGAGGACCAGGGTTCAGTTCTCAGCACCCATGTGGTGGCAAACAACTGTCCATATCTCCAGTCCCAGGGGCTCTAATGCCTCTTCTGACCTCCGTGGGCATTGAACAACACTGGTGCACTTACATAAAAGGAGAGAGAGAGTACATTTGTACACATAAAATAATAAAAATATTTTTAAAAAAAGAAAAGAAATGATACCTCCCTGTTCATAGAGACATAATGAATGAGATTGCCCTGCCTAGCGAGTTTCTGTTACCCATTCAATGGAAGATATCCTTGGCTACTTGTTACCAGAAAACTTAAGGTCCCTTTTGCCTGTTCTTAGTCCATAGATAAAAGAATTGAAAATCTGACTCAGAAGGAAACTCAAGAACAATTTTATTAGGATTTGGAAGAAAAAATACTAAAAGACAGACAAGCCAACAATTCTGGCAATTGCCAGGAGAAGATGGAGAAGAGGAAGAGAGAAAGTCACGCTTGCTGGGGTGGAAGTCAAGGAAGCAGGAAAGTTCAGCAATGGAAGTCTGAGAGCAGCTGCCTGGAGAAGGAGCTTCTTCAGAGAGAGTCCGAATTCACGGTGTCAGGTCAAGTAGGTTTAGGATTTTGACCAGTATCCAAAATCAGGAGATAGAGGAAAAAGAAACCCAAAAAGCAGTTAGGCTTAACAGTGATGATTTGTAAGGAACTGCATCAAGGGAGTAGCTTCCAGGGCAGGTCAGTATATATTCACTATGGAAATTCTTCTTCCCATTTTCTCAGCATATCTGCAAGAATGTGATATTTCTTTTCACCTTTATTTTCAGGATGTTTTCTTGAGGTTGCCTTGCCTTTATAAGGGGAGATCCAGCTCTCTGTGTGAATGTGTTATCAACCACTGACCAAGACACTTCTAAAGGGAATTACTAACAAGTAAAATATGATGGCTCCATACTCTAGGGAAAAAAAATAAAGGAGGTTGTAAAGGGCCAGGAAGTGAAAGGAGATTCATAGAGCCACAGGCAGATGCAACATGCTTTTTTTTTTTTTTTTTTTTTTTTGGTCTTTTCGATTGCGAGACAAAGGGTCTCCCTGTAGCCTCAGCTGTCCTGGAACTCATTCTATAGACTAGGCTGGCCTTGAACTCACAAAGATCCGCCTGCCTCTGCCTCCCAAGTGCTAGGATTAAAGGCATGCACCACCACACCTGGCTTGCAACATGCTTTTTAAAAATATTATATATATTTTATTATTCTTTTATTATTTTATATATATGAGTGTTTTGCCTGCATGTGTGTAAGTGCAACTGTGTCAGGCAATGCCTATAGAGGTTAGAAAGGGGTGTTGGATTCCCCTGGAACTGGAGTTACAGATGTGGGTGCTGGGAATTGAACCCAAGTCTTCTTCAAGAGCAACCAGTGCTTGTAACCACTGACCCATCTCTCCAGTCCTGCAACATGCTTTTTTGCTTCAGGAGAAGGGCAAATATGCATGCCCTTGGTCTTAAGGACATTTATCCAGAATTCAAAAGCAAAGTGGCTTCTTTTCAGAACTGGTTATATAATGGGTTACATAACAGTCACATTTACTTCTTACTCATGTTTCCCCCGGACATCTGGTCATGGCCATCTTAACTAAGCCACTCCAGTTATCCACAGTAGCATCACACTGTCTAAACCTTTATCTGGCCTTTATGGATTTTCTTCCCTTTATTCCACCCCTTTTTAGATGGCAGGATCTTTATTAGAATGAATCCTTAATGATATACCTGGACTCATAGTCCACAGCAGCAGTATAGAGAAGAACAAATGAATAGTAAACAGGTAAACCTCTTAAAGTTAAGATAGTCCACTTTATCTAGTGGTGGAGTGCAGTTCCACCATTGTTCTAGGGACTCTCCAGTTAACTTCTGGATCACCTCTACCGCAATTACTATTTCTTGTTAGGAAGCTATTTGTTTAGTGGTCTGGAATACACACACACAACACTTAGTGAGTAGCCTGACACAAGTTATTCCCTGAGCAGCCATTAATAAATCTAGGGTTCTGTAATAACTTAACCTTTCTCATCTGCATGATCTTGTCCATGAGGAAGCATAGAGCTGGGCAGTTCTGGTTGAATGCATATGTGGTATGCTAGGACATTTACCTCTATTTCCATATCTAGAAACCTTCTCTAATTAAAAAAAAAACACTGATAGAGTATAAAACCACCATGGTGTGCGTTTTGTCCATGCTAGGGAGTGTACATAACATCTCAGTTATGGAGTAACTAGGAGAGTGGGGAGAAAGTTTCCTCAGCTAGGTATGGGCATCCCTTTGTGCAATGCCCAAAAGGTATGGCCAACCATAGTATCCACAGGCCCATAAAAACCCTCATCTGAAACCCTTGTATCCTTCATTGTGTGGTATTCAGGTAGGTCCAGTTGGTGAAGGTTTCAGGAAAGATTCACAAAGACAAGCCATCAACCAAGTCAACAGGCAACTCCATACACACCCAGAAATGGGGCACATTCACTGTTTGGGCATATGTATGCACCTAGGAGACAATGCTATAGTTATCCAGGACACAAAGTCAGGACAGACATCAGGACCACCACAGTAAGCCCCTGCCCTCTGGGAGAATGTAGGCCACCTTCTCATTATGTTTGAATGGCTTTTTTCCTGTCCTATAGTACCATACAGTCTCTCCCGAGACTCAGGCAGGGATGACCCATATGTCACCATGACTGGCAAGTGCAAAGAGAGCCATAATGCTGCTACTAAAGCATCTTTAAGAACCAAATGAGGGTGTCCCAGAGTCCATTGTAGAGTGAGGGTGCTTGGTCACTTTGTCACTGTGGAAGGTTGTATCTGCATATCATATTTTACCCCCATGTCCCAGAAGGTTGTAAATTCCAATCAACAGACCTTAGAGCTACTTATCTTCTAGTTCTATTTCCAAACATAAGTCTATTCTTCTATCACTATATCTGTGCATAATAGGAACTGTCCCTTAGGGCCCCAGCTGTGGCATGAGAAGGGTGTCTGTCTCCTTGAAGACAATTATCAAACTGATACTTTCAGTACCGGACCTCTAATGGGGCTGGCCCACCCTTCCTGGGCTACTCATTTAAGGTAGGCACCACTCCATTGAGGGGAATCTGCCACCTTTTGAGGGAAGAGGAATCTGTTCCCACAGGCAAATTATCTTTTATTTCTCTATTTATTATATTTTAAGGGATTCACAACTGTGAATCACGGTTGTTTTCAGATCACATTGATATTATTCAGTTTGCCATACGATGAGGGATACCATTCGTAGTTTGTTTTTCTGGGACTGTGTTACTTCACTCAGCATGATATCTTCTAGCTCCAGCCATTTACCTGCAAAACTCATGATGTCATCTTTCTTTACCACTGCATAGAACTCCATCGTGTAGATGTACCACATTTTCTCTATCCATTCGTCAGTTGAGGGGCACTTGGGTTGGTTCCAGCTCCTTGCTATTGTGAACAGAGCTGTAATAAACATGGCTGTGCATGTATCTCTGTGGTTAAGATGAGTCTTGTGGGTACATGCCCAAGAGAGGTATGGCTGGGTCAGGTGGCAAGTTCATTCCAAGTCTTCCAAGGGTTCTCCACACTGCTTTCCATAGTGGCTGGACTAGTTTACATTCCCACCAGCAGTGGATGAGTGTTCCTTTTTCCCCACAACCTCTCCAGCACTTGGTGTCATTTGTTTTCTTGATCCTAGCCAGTCTTACTGGAGTAAGATGATATCTTAAAGCGGTTTTGATTTGCATTTCCTTAATGATTAATAATGTTGAACACTTTTTTTTTAATAATTTTTTTATTAATTTTTATTTATTTCTGTATGTGTATGAATGTACTGTCTGCATGCAAGTTTGTGCACCCGTGTCATGCAATGCCGCGGAGGTCAGAAGAGGGTCTCGGATTCCCCTGGAACTGGAGTTCTCCTGGAATTGGAGTTTCAGATGGTTCTCAGGCGCCATGTGGGTGCTGGGGATCGAACCTGGCTCCTCTGTAAGAGCGGTCGGCGCTCTTAACCGCTAGGCCATCTCTCCTTGTTATTTATATATAGGATGGCTGCCAATTTTTTTTATGTTGATTTTGCATCCTGCCATTTTGGTGAAAATATTTATCAGATCTAAAAGTTTTCTGGTGAAGTCTTTAGGGTCTCTTATTGAAACATTTACAAATAAGGATACTTTGAATTCTTCCTTTCCTGTTTGTATCTCTTTTATTTCACTCTCTTATCTTTTTTTTTAATTTAATTTATTTATTTATTTATGTGTACAAATGTACTGTCTGCATGTAGGTCTGTGCACCCATGTCGTGCAATGCTGCGGAGGTCAGAAGAGGGCGATGGATTCCCCTGGAACTGGAGTTCTCCTGGAATTGGAGTTACAGACAGTTCTCAGCTGCCATGTGGGTGCTGGGGATTGAACCCGGGTCCTCTGCTAGAGCGGTCGGCCATCTCTCCAGCCCCTCACTCTCTTATCTTATTGCTCTACCTAAGACTTCATGCATTATATTGAATAAGAATGGGGGAAGTGGATAACCTTGTCTTGTTTTAATCTCAATGAAAAAGCTTTGAGTATTTCCATATGTAACATAATATTGGCTATCTCTTTGATAGGTAGTGACTCATCCATTACTTTTAAGTTTTCTAATTTTGTGGAGTATAAGCTTTTAAAAGTTTGTCCTAATGACTTTCTGAAATTCATTGGTATCTGTTATAATGGTCCCCCACTGATCTCTAATTTTATTAATTAGGGTCTTCTCTTTTGGTTAATTTGGCTAAAGATTGCTAATCACTTCAAACAACCAAGTGTTCATCACATTCTTTTTTTTTTTCCAGTTTTTTTTTCATTTTCATGTCATTAATTTCTGCTCTCATTCTTCTGTCTACTGATTTAGAGTTTGAAAATGCCATTTAAAGAGGTCAGACATGTGGGGGATTAGCAGCCACATGGAGAAGAGGGAAGCTTTAGGAGACCCAAAATATGGGGCAGCCCAGAATGTTAGGGAAGACATGATTAGAAAAGAGACAGAAAGAAAAGAAGAGCTGTGGGTCTGTGGCTGGACCAACAAGATACTCTGCCGGGGCAGGCAGTCCAGGCAGGAAAAGTCACTATCTCATTAATGCACTGGTTAATGGACTGGTCTCCTTAGCACGACTGAAGGTAAATTCATCTTCTTAGGGATGGTCCCTTAGACAGACAATTGAGCTGGCAAACTGGAATGGTAGGTCTCCACCCAGGCCCTTAAGGGGGCTTTCTTGCTACTGGAACTATCCTTCCTCTGAAGAGGTAGCCCCCAAATGATTTACAAATTGTATCAGAACCCCAAATACTTCTTGTACCTCTGGCTTTTGTCAAGAATGATGCTGTCAAGAGGCTCGATGATAGTTTTGGCTTGAAGCCAAGAAAGTGGTTACTTTGATTTTTTTTTAAAGCCTAAACTGCCTAGCTTATCTCTTCTTATCGTGTCCCCTCCTAAGAGGTTACCCTAATTGCCAGTATGGACTTGAGACAATGACCATTCTACTGGCTTCTTACCACAGAATGAAGGTGTCTGGTGTGACCATTGGAATATCCCTTCAGTAGGCTAAAGTTCATAACTGCTAGCTGTTAGGAGGAAAGGAAGTTCTTGACTGGTGCCTGGAAAGAGATGTGAGGCAGAAGTAAACGTAAGAGTTGTTAGCATTACAAGTTCTAGCCAGGGGAACTTGCAATTTTTTTTTTTTTTTCGTCTTTTCGAGACAGGGTCTCCCTGTAGCCCCAGTTGTCCTGGAACTCACTCTGTAGACCAACCAGGCTAGTCTTGAACTCACAAAGATCCGCCTGCCTCTGCCTCCTGAGTGCTAGGATTAAAGGCATGTGGCACCACGTCCGGCACAAGTTCTAGCCAGAGGAACAGAAGATGCCAGGGAGAGGGCAGTTTTTAAATGCCCAAATCAAATTCCGTTAGAATCTCTTAACTTGTTCCCAAGAGCATCCATCTATTTGGTTCCTCCTCATTCTTCTTTTGCCTTCTAACAATGGATTGCAGAGTGAGAGTGATGAACTCAGGATTTACTTTTCAGGCATTTTGATAGGTATAAGAGTGGCTAGAGGGGCTGGAGAGATGGCTCAGCGGTTAAGAGCAGAGATGGCTCAGCGGTTAAGAGCACTGACTGCTCTTGCAGAGGACCCAGTTTGATTCCCAGCACCCACAAGGCGGCTAAGAACTGTCTTAGGCCAGGCATGGTGGTGAATGCCTTTAATCCCAGCACTTGGTAGGCAGAGGCAGGCGGATTTCTGCAAGTTCAAGGCCAGCCTGCTCTACATAGAGAGCTCCAGGCCAGCTGAGACTAAAGGGAGACCCTGTTTCAAAAAAAAAAAACAAAAAACAAAACCCCACGAAGAGTGGCTAGAACCACAGTGTGAGTTCCCTCCCAAATAGGAGAGAAAGAAAGAGAGAGAGAATTTAGGAAAAGTAAAAATGGAATGCAGTTTAGGAAGGGAGAAATAGCTAGATGGCTGCACCTGCTTTTATAAACACAGATCTACATGGGGCCACTGAGATTTTCAGGTTCCTGTGTCCTAGGACAAAGGACATAGGTTTAGTAACAGAACAGAGATAGGGGTTTTTATTCGTTTGTTTGTTTGTTTGTTTGTTTGTTTGTTTTTAAGAAAGAGAAAGGTGGAGCTGGGGAGATAGCTCAGTATTTAAAGCACCTGCTGTCCAAGCAAGAGAACCAGAGTTCAGATCCCTAGAACCTATGTAAATGCCAAGTGGGCATGGCCCCCTGCATGCAATTCCAGCCTGTGGAGATAAAGATAAGAGATCCCTAGTAAGCAAGATTAGCTCTATCAGTGAAGTCTGATTTGATTGAGGAATCCTGCCTCAAAGAATAAAGTGGAATCATGACTAAGAATGGTTCCCAGCATCACCATTGGGTCTCCACACACATGTACCCATACCCGCACCCACACATGTGCACCTACACAGGTGAATGCATACATGCACATGTATTACACACATACACATGATAAGTAGAAAAATAAAAGTGAAAGGTGCTCTCAAGAATGGGAGAAAGAATGAGAAAAGGCATGGGCTCAAAAGCCCTGGGGCCAAGGATCTCATGACCCTTTGTAGGTAATTTTGACAGCACATGCCTTTTCCTGTGTTTCTATGTTGAGTGGGTTTTACACATGCTCTGTTTGTTGGATGTAGCCCTGGTAAAGTTTCCACTCTTTTTCTGTGGACTAGTTTCTCTATCATATGTCTCTTGATGACTCTCTTTCCACATTCCTACCTCCTGCCAGACTTAGTCCACTTCCTTAAGATCTAACATACCTTATAAAAGCAGGCAGGTGTAAATAGCAGGGCTTTGCTGAAGCCCATAAAAGGAAGGTTGTTTTCTCCTGGTAAAGCATGGGAGTTTATAGTTTGTCTTTAAGTCTTTTAAATCTACTCTATTAAATGATTTTTGGTCATAAGTATAAGATCTGAGTTGTATCTTTGGGCTTGTCTGAAGACTTGGACATTCTAAACTGCCTAAAAAATTATAAAACAGCCCTCTCCCTTATGAGTTTATCCAAAAGAGACTGTCAATCATCTGGACAGGCAAGTTCTCCACAGGAAAGCTATCTGTCCCAGAAACTTCAAGAAATATGATTCACTTCAAGACATGTTAAGAAGATATAATAGTCCTCACAAGAGAAAAGATACATTTGACTATCAGACTATTGGGACAATGGACCCCAAGAAACTGGAACTTTCTTTTAGGAGTCTCATGGTGGGAGAAGGTGCTGTTGCCCGCCAGAGGAGAAACCTGTTTCCGAGAAGAAGAGTTTATACAGTTCTACAGCTTGTGAGACTTAGTTTCAGGAGATGCTAATACAGGGGTAAATGGAGTCCCCTCTTAGGGTTCTTAGTTTCATTAATAAAATAAGTTTAAAATGGGCTCAAATGGAAGCTTTAAGATAATTTTATTAGAGTTTAAAAGAAAAACTGCCAAGGCAGGCAGAATGTATATGTTAGCTGCAGCCAAGAGGAAGAGAATGGGAGAAAGAAAAATCCGTGCACTTCAAGCTGTTACGTAATCCGAACTGACAGCCAAGTGGAGGGGGGGGGAGCTCTAGTTGAAGAGTAAAGAAACCAAAAACATTGGGATAACCCAGACTGTTAGGGCAAGTGTGCTTAGAAGGGAGATAGATGAAAAGGAAAGGTTAGACTTTTCTGAGGAATTCAGCCCTAACCGGCTACTGCTGGCCTGCAAGCTCTTGCAGCACAGAGTGGGACAGGAAGAACCCCCTCCCTCCCCCCGTTTCATCAATGCACTAGTTATTTGCTTATCTCCTTAGCAGGATCTAAAGTGAACCTTCCTTGCTAGGTGTGGTCTAGCGGCCAGGTGATTGACGTGGATGAACTGGAATGTTCAGTCTCTACCCGGGTCCTTAAGGGACCTTTCTTCCTATGGTAATAACCGTTGCCAAGATCTTAATGGGTCACGGTGGTCAATAGTCTATCTTGACCAGACTTCTTTCTTTAAACTGAAACCTCGTGGTAGGATCCTCAACATGGACTTGGACTGCTTTATTTGTTCTTCTCAGAGTGGCCACATTGAAAACATCTTTCTCTGCTTTTCGCTATTATTTCTTTCTTTTTTTTTTTTTTTTTTTTGGT
>VZQC01015718.1:363151-403568 GCA_009823505.1 Rhizomys pruinosus | reverse complement strand
GGCTGATGCCACAAGCTTACATCCTCTAATGGTTAGGAGATGTTATAAGCCACAGTAAGACCCTGTCATATTTAACAGAAAAAAATGTAATTCATGGATTAACATACCATCCAAACATCTGTGTCTATACCAAAGTAACCTACCATAACAATTAGTACTGTTTAAATACCTATATATCTAATTGCTTGTGCTTCATTAGTAAGAATGAACAAACTATCAGCCCATGAAAGGAAACAGCCAGAATTGACCAGAGTCCAAAACGACAGCTCCAGAGAAAGTAGACTGTTTTGCTTCTCATTCACCTGTGCCCCTTTTCTAAGCCTAGGGAACAATCTGCGGAAGAGGGGGTGTGGTAGAATGTAAGGGCTTTGATTGGGATGAATGGTGAAACTACATCAATATAGTCTGGACACTCATCTGATCAACTTGGTTGAACATACAAGCTCCCCCACCCCCAGCTGGATGGTGGGACCCTTGGGCTATGTGGGTTTGGGTGCAACTGCTTGCAAATTGGTTTTACATGAAGGATGCTTGTACTCATAAATTATTACTTATTGTCAAAAAATAAAAAAATAAAGAAAAAAATGAATTCAGAAAAGCAGGAAACAGAAGGTAAGAGTATCAATCAGTAATATTAAAAAGGAAAAAATGAATCAAAAAGCTGGTTCTTTGGGAAAAAATCAACTAAACTGGTAAGACTGCCTAAATGTGTCAGAGAAAAAAGAACTAAGTCATTATTATGAATACCATGAATGGCATGGATCCTCCCTAGAGATCCTGGGTAGCCAACGGGACATTGAAGAGCTGCTGTAATACATAAACTTGACAACCTGGACAAAGTACCCCCAAATCACAAATGGTCATTTGAATATTCAAACTACTAACAAAAGTAAATTAAATTTTTTAAAACCTGAAAGTGAAACCTCAAGGCTCGGTCATTTTGACAGGGGATTTCTACTTCATGTTTAAAGAATTGACAATAATTTATTTTGTAATCATGTTTAGAAAATATAAGAGGAAACACTTCCCAACTAGGTGTTTATTTATTCATTTTTATTTAATGTGTGTTTTATGTATGGTGTTTATGAATGCATTGTGTATAGTGTATGAGCATACATGTGTGTTCTGTGTTGTGTTTATGTGCATGTTATGGCTTTGCATGAACTACGCATGAATTTTTCCATTTAGTTACACCCCCATCCCATCACAACTAGTTTTATAAGAGTAATATTATTTTGCTAACAAAACCATAAAGAGAGAGCACATAAAAATGAATAATACATGATCAGTAGATGCGAGATGTAATATTAGCAAATCAAATTTGGTAATACACAAAAATATGCAGCATGAACAAGTAAGGTTTATTCCATGGATGCAGAGCTAATTGAATATATATTTTCTTTAGCCTTTTTGAGACAGGGTCTCCCTGCAGCCACAGCCGTCCTGGAACTCCCTATGTAGACCAGGCTGGCCTTATACTCACAGAGATCCACCTGCTTCTGCCTTCCAAGCACTGGGATTAAAGGCGTGCATCCCCACGTCCAGTTGAATTTTTTTTTGGGGGGGGGGCTTTTCGAGACAGTGTCTCCATGTAGCCCCAGCTGGCTTGCAACTCGCTCTGTAGACCTAGCTGGCCTTGAACTCACAAAGATCCGCCTGCCTCTGCCTCCCAAGTGCTAGCATTAAAGGTGTGTACAACGACGCTTGGCCTTAGTTGAATATTTTTAAAAACGTAATCAGTATACTGCACTGTGTTAACATGCATTAGAAATACTTAATCAAGTCAATTTAGAAAAACTTCCCAATCTATCATGATTTAGAAATATCTTTAAAGCATGGATATATAATTTTTTCAATCTGATAAAGATCATCTACACAAATCCCATACCTAAAAAAGACTTACTGCTTCTCTCCTAAGGTCAGAAGAAAGGCAGCTCTCTCTCATCTCCTACTCAACACAGTACTAGAAGTTTTATCCACTACAATAAAACAAGGAAGTGAAATAAAATGAATACGGACCATAAGGGAAGAAAGGAAACACTTCCTACTTGTAGATAATACATGTTAGAACATGGGTGTACAGTGTTAGGCCCGATCCAGAGCCTGAATCAGCCCGCATCTCCCTGCAGGTCTCTCTGGGACATTGAGTTAAGCAGTCTGTTCTATGACCTGACAGCTCTCACTTTATGATGGCTGGCTCCTCCATGCTTTGTTACTTATGCTATGTAGAACTAAATCACATGATGTGAAACTTCCTGCTCCTCTTAAAAGGTTATAAAAAGTAGGAGCTTTCCTTTGTTCTGGGGATTGGTCTGGGACTCCTGGGGGACTGGGGAACTGGTTTGAAGGATGTTCTCTGAAGAAGCTCTTATTACCTGGCCTCTTCTCTACCATCCCTCTCATGCTCGGTCAGTGGGTCTCTCTCTCTCTCTCTCTCTCTCTCTCTCTCTCTCTCTCTCTCTCTCCTTTTCATGAAGCTCCTCTTGGGTCTTTAGAAGGGAAACCTCTCCCTCCCTCGAAGGTCCTATCATATTTACATGTCCATACATTATATTCTTCCTGTCTAATACTCTTTTTCTCTATCAAGGTTTAATCTTGATCTTGAGGCCCTTTTATTCTAATAAGCCTCATTCCAGAAGGGAATCATGAGTCATGTGTCAGTGTACTCGCTACTCATTTGCTATTGTGATTAAACACCATGATTGAGGCAACTTGTACAAGCAAGAGTTTATTTGGGTTTAGGGTTCCAGAGAGGTAAGACTGCATCATGGAGGAGGAGGAGGAGGAGGCACGGCAGGAGGCAGCCTGAGCAGAAAGCAGAGAGCTCACGTCTTTAAGCACTCACAGGAAGCAGCGAAAGCAAGGTGGAGGTGGGGCAAAGCTCTGAACCCCCCAAGGCCACCCCTCTAGCAAGACCACACTCCCAAACCTCTGCATACGGGACCACCACCTGGAGCCAAGCATTCACATACACGAGTCTATGGGGGATGTTTGTCATTCAAACTGCCACAGTAAGCTTTCTTTCTGGACCAATCACTATTGTTATCTTTTATTGAACAAGATAATCTATGTGAAAAACTCCAAAGATCTACAGAAACTCCTAAATTAATAATTTTAATAAACAGTAAGCTAACAAGCAAATCCAGCCACTGAATTTTCTATTTACTAGCCATGAACACATAAAAACGAATTCAAAATACAACACAATTATAATCACTAAAAAGTAAGGAATATTTTATGAAAATATAGTTGTGTAGGACTTGTATGCTGAAAACTACAAATTGATAGAAATAAAAGGTCTAACTAAACAGGCAGCCATGGCATGTTAACAGATCAGAAGACTTACAATTAAGATGTCAGTTCTATTCAGATTGACATAAAGGTTATGGTAGACTAAATAAAGTCCCCAAAGACATCCTTCTCATAATTCTTGGAGCCTGCAGATATTGCCTACTGTAGTAAAAGGAGCCTGAGGCTGAGAGATGTTACATCAACTCTCCCTGGGGAGATTTCATTGCATATCTCTAACTACCCTAGGTCGATACCAATGGCTGATTAAAGTACAAATATACTAAAATCCATTTTGAGACCAATGAGTTTATTGGGCTTTCTTAGAGAGTGGATGAGCACTTATTTACAGAAGTGTGAATGCCCCCAAAGCAGCTGCATCACCATCAAGTCTTACCCATCCAGGGATGGTAAACTCATGGAAGGTGCACCATGGGGTCCAGCTTGTAACTAACCATTGACGTCTTACATAATCTAGCATCTCCTAAGAGTATTTGCAGCTGGATCCAGGACAGCCAGAATCCTAGGTGAGGTCTCATGACTCTCTGGGAAGTGTCAAAAAGCTCATGACAGCCAGGATTCTAGGTGAGGTCTCATGACTCTCTAGGAAGTGTCAAAAAGCTCATGACAGCCAGGATCCTAGGTAAGGTCTCATGACACTCTGGGAAGTATCAAAAAGCTCATTCCCATTATGGCAGACCTGGCCACCACTGTATTTTTTTCCTCTAGTTGGTTATGGGGCAAAGTCCAAATTGGCATCATGTTATGCCTAACAGGAGATCATCCAGAATTTTGTTGTTTGGCCAAAATGTAACAAGAAGTGTCCTTATAAGAGGATGCCAGGGGAATATGTGACACAGATCTTCAACACACCCTTTCGTTTTCATTTAAAGTGGATCATAGACCAAAATGGTAAAAATGCAAAAATACTTCTGGAAGAAACTCTTTCTGATTTCGTGTTTATGATGAGCTTTCAGAAACAACACCAAAAACATAATTTATGCAATAAAATATGTTGATAAATTGGATTTTTAGCATTTTGATTTATTTATCTTTATTCTATGTGTATGAGTTTTTGCCACATGTGAGCATGCAATGCTCATAGAGGACAGAAGAGGGTTTTGGATTCCGTGGAACTGGAGTTATAGACAATTCTTAGCCCCTGTTTGGGTGCTGGGAACCAAACACAGATCCTCTGCAAAAGCAGCCAGTGTTCCTTGGAACCATCTCTCCAGCCCACCCCCCTGATAGATTGGGTTTTATTAAACATTTCTCTGATATATATATATGTATATGTCTTTTTGAGGCAGGGTCTCCCTTTAGTCCCAGCTGGCCTCACTTTGTAGACCTTTGTAGACCAAGAGCAAGCTGGCCCTAAACTCCCTGAAGTCTACCTGCCTCTGCCTCCTG
Organism: Rhizomys pruinosus; assembly: GCA_009823505.1. Classification (NCBI taxonomy): domain Eukaryota; kingdom Metazoa; phylum Chordata; class Mammalia; order Rodentia; family Spalacidae; genus Rhizomys; species Rhizomys pruinosus. Next base: position 398,870 of record VZQC01015718.1, on the reverse strand, counting down.
AGTGCTAAGATTAAAGACGTGAGCTACCACGCCTGGATTGAGCAATATATTCTTTTTTAAAATATATTTTTTATTGTTATTAAGCTTTTTTATACATCATACATCATTTCTCAATCCAATTTAGAGTCATTTCCCTTTCCATGCCCCCAACTCCACCTGAGTTTATGTACTCTGCCATACATGTCTTGCATCTTTTTCTGAGTCTTTCCAGAGTTTTTTTTTCAAAGCAGAGGCTTATTGTTTTGGGGAGAATGTCACTGTTTTAGTTGTTTTTTCCAGTTCTTTCATTGTTGTTCTCTTTAACTTGTATTGCTTCAATATAGACAAAGACCTTGAAAGAATAGAAACCTCCATCAGTTTTCTGGAAAAAATCACTTACCTCCCTCTCAAAAGTAGTCTTGCAAAACTGGAGGGGACTACACCTTCTTTTCCTCCAACAAGGGGGGCTATGTGCTGCATTGGGGGAAGAGTATTGTTTCTATGCTGACTGTTCCGGGGTCGTCAAGGAATCTATGGCCAAGGTGAGAGAAGGCCTGGCTAAATGCAAACTCAAAAGAGAGGACAATCAGGGATGGTTTGAGACCTGGTTTGCCCAATCCCCTTGGCTTACTACGCTGGTCTCCACTCTCTTGGGACCCCTAGTTATGTTGTTAGTTGTCCTCACCTTTGGGCCGTACATCTTAAACAAGATAGTAGCCTTGGTAAGAAAGCAAATAGACTCAGTACAATTAATGGTGTTAAGGCAACAATATGACCAATTGCCTAACACAAAGGTAACTGTCCGAGGTGCTCGGGACCAGTGAAGTGTTGACATCCCAATGGTAGTAGCCATCTCATGTGAGGTGCTCCTAATGGGGCTCACTGCATGAGGCCCTTGTAGCCCACCCCTTACAAAAACAAAAAGGGGGAACTTAATGCCCTTTACAAATCAATAGGACTTGCCTAGAAAAGATGGCACCTGAAGGAAGCATGGTAGGTGCAGCCAAAGTTGTTTTAACAATTTCCTGATAAGCCCTAGTTATTTCCTCACTCATGGACAGCTCTGATCAGCCCATGCTTGCCATTAAGATGCTTGGAATGCAGCCTGCATGCTGCCTTGACCTCTAAGAAGATTAGTTGCCATTTCATGCCCTGGAAATTCCCTTGTGGTTTTTGCCTTTATAATTGCTGTACTACCCACAATAAATGAGTTCCAGCTTGACTAGACTCCCTATCGTGTCTGATTGTCTTAGGGAGAGGAAGGCTTGGGGAGCTGGCAGACAGTGCACTCACCTCTCCCCAATCCCCATCATGGGCAACCCTCGAGGACTGGCCTGTGGGACAGAGCTGGGGCAGAGAGGGATCCCTGCAAGGAGAAAAATTGGGACTGTCCCTAAAGAACCTGAACACTCACCCACTTGAGTATGTCTTACTCTGTTATTCACCCTTGGAAAGCATATACTCACACTTCCTATGTCTTTCTTTCTGAGTACCTGTCTCTCAACTCTCAGGCTTAAAGCCTATGTAAAATCATTTTTTTGGGGGGGGGTCTTTTTGAGACAGGGTCTTCCTGTAGCCCCAGCTGTCCTGGAACTTACTATGTAGACCAGGCTGTTCTTGAATTCATGGAGATCTTCCTACCTCTGCATGTGCCACCATGCCCAGGGTAAAATCGTTTTTTTTTTTTTTAAATTTAGTTTGTGGAGCTAGAGAGATGGCCTAGAGGTTAAGAGCACTGACTGCTCTTGCAGAGGACCAGGATTTGATCCCCAGCACTCACATGGCACCTGAGAACTGTCTTTAACTCCATCCAGTTCCAGGGGAATCCGACACCCTCTTCTGACCTCTGTGGCATTGCATGGCACGGGTGCACAAACCTACATGCAGACAGTACATTCACAAACATACAAAAAAAAATTTAGTTTGTTTGATTTTAGTTTTTATTATTAGTGCCTGAGAGTTGGTGAAAAGGGGTTAATGAGTGGTAGGTTCATGCATGAACACGTACATGCCACTGTCCACATGTGTGGACTTTTAGGAGTGGGTTCTCTCCTTCAGCAGGATCTGGGAATTGACCTCAGGTTGTCAGGCTTGTACAGCAAGTGCTTCTGAATACTGAGGCAACTCACCAGGCCTAAAATATCTTTAGCAATGTCTCCAATTCTGCTGCATACTGACATACTGTCTAAAATATTTTCTGCTTGGAAGCCACAAATCTCAGTTTGATATAAGGTAAGAGAACTCCTCAGGCTATTGAGTGTGAGTTGTGTCTCTGTCCCCTCACTGCTGACATCTTGTGGGAAGGGGTGGCTTGATCCTGGATCTGAAGAATTATTGGTGAGTTTTTCCTGGACTATCACTTATCTGTTAGTTTTCCTCTTCTGGATTATGCTTCTTCCATTTTGCTTCTCTCTGCTCTTGCTTTGCTGGGAAGAACCCCACTAAGTATCTGATTAATGCTGGTACTAAAGATAGAAATGGCCCAGACTCAGCCATAACTCATTCCTGGATAAGAAGGAATTTTATTGAATTAGCCAGGAAGACCCATAAGAGGGTTGATTATGCATTCAGTTTCCTGAGAATGATCAGGTTTCTATAAAATGGGGACAAGCTTAAGACACAGTGGGAGAGTTACTCCTGAAAGCAGTGCACTTAAAATCACAGGTTTTGAGCCAACAAGGTGCCACGCCCCCTTAATCCCAGCCCTCAGGAGGTAGAAGAAGGCAGATCTCTGTAGATAGAGGCCAGCCTGGTCTACATAGTGAGTTCCAGGCCAGCTGGGCTACAAGGAGACCCTGGCTACAAACAAATAAATAAATAACCCACAGATTTAATTTTTTATGTGTATGATTGTATTGCCTGAATGTAAGTAAACATGTGTTACACAATTCCTGCAGAAGTCAGAAGGGGGCGTAAGATCCCCACAAACTAGAGTTATGGATGGTTGTTAGCTGCCATGTGAGTGCTGGGAATCAAACCCAGGTCTTCTGTAAGAGCAGCCAGTATTCTTAACTGCTAAACTATCTTTCAGCCCCACAACCACAGGTTTAAAAACAAAATCTTTCTTTATGTCTGACTACATATATTTATTGTCCACGTGCACTTATGTTTTTATATCTTTTCCTTGATATCAGATTACTCATGCAAATTAAAATAGTTAAATTAGGCCAAATCCCTTTTAGTTCATAATGTAACTAAGCTTTTTATGGTGAGAGAACCCCAAAACAACACTTCAACTCCAGCACCAGAGCAGGTTAAGTAAGCCTGGCGACCTGCCCCATATGCTAATTAAAGAGACAGAGTAATAGTGAGCAACAGATATCTGAGATTTAATCAATGTGGTTACATTGGGTGAACAAATAGAGTGATCTGATTACCTTAAATCCTTTTTGTGATATTAACATTAACTGTATATTTAAGTAGAAAAAAATTTTAAACAGAGGAAAAGAGGTATGTCTAATTAGAGAATTCTGCTCAAGTTATTATCTCACCAGTGTCTCAAGTCTGGTTCTACAAGTAAGTCCAAGAAGTTCCTATTTGTTTAAAGGGATGGACTGGTTCTTAAGATATCATTTTTCATACTTGAGGATGTAGCCTTTCTGTGCTTTCAGTTCTCCTTGAGTATGCTTACCTGCAATGGTATGCAGTTATTTGAATAGAAAGGAGACAGGCATGAAACGAAGACAAAAACCTCATCCTGATTTGGATGCATCATGAGCCAAAATGAGAAAAAAAATTGCTTTTGTAACAGAAGCAGTTTCTAAGTGCCTGTCATAATAGGACTTGAAGCTCTAAAATAAATAAGCATGGACTGTTAACATGTTTCTGCTGAGTTCCAGGTATAGCTTCTCATGTTTCATTAAAATAAGAAGTTATTTTTGTTAAAAATAAAATGTTTTCTGCATTAAAATAACAGATTCTTTAAATTAAAAAAGGAAAAAAAGTTTTGGTGAAAAAAAGTTGACGAAAAAAGAGAAATGTTATCAGATAAAAGGATTGTAGATGGTGGGCTGTGATAGCATCATCAACCTGAGAAAACCTAGAATCAGCCAGATGTGGTGGTGCAACACTCAGGAGGGAAGTAGAGGCAGGCTGATATTCATGAGTTCAAGGCTACCCTGTTTTACATAGTGAGTCCCAGGCCTGCTGGGAATATAGTTGGACCCTCTTCCAAAAAAAGACCAAACCAAACAAAACAAAACCTAGCATCATCATCTGTGCCGCTGGGAATGCCTATGGGTAATTGTGGGTGATATCCTTCATTAGGCTAACAGATGTGGGAAGACCCATCTTAATTGTGGGTGGGACCTGAGCTCTATAAGTGCAAAAAGTCAGCTGAGTACTAGCAACTTGTGTGTTACTTGATCTCTTCATTTGACTGTAGATGTGATGTGACCAGCTGCTTCAAGATCCTGATGAGATCCCAGAGTCATTCAAAATAGCACAGGCTATTGCCATTTCTCTTGATTGCCCACTATAACTGAATGGTAAAACCATAGTGCCAAAGACATCACTCACTTTGGATTCAGGACATAGAGAAATCAACCTTAATGGACCAGGAAATTCTATTCCTGTTGGGTAGCATACACAGTGCCAGAAGGTGCTATGCTGGGGGAGAAAAGAAATTAATCATAGAAGAAAACTTCCCAAATCTGGGAAAAGAAATGCCTATCAAGATACAAGAGGCACAGAGAATACCAAGTAGACAGCACCAGAAAAGAAACTCCCCATAAAATACTGAAAACACTAAATGAACAGAACAAGAAAAGATACTGAAAGCTGGGAAAAAGTCATTGGAGGCTAGAGAAATGGCTCAGCGGTTAACAGCACTGGCTGCTCTCACAGGGGATCCAGATTTGGTTCTCAGCACTCACATAGCAGCTAACAACCATCCATAACTCCAGTTCCAGGGGATTGAATACCATATTCTGGCCTCTATGGGCACTACATGACACTGATATACAGGCAGGCAAAACACATAAAATACAAATAAATAAAATGTTTTTTTGTCTTTTTGAGACAGGGTCTCCCTAAAGGGAGCCTTAAATCCTAGCTGGCCTGGAGCTCTCTCTGTGCACCAGGCTGGCCTTGAACTCACATAGATACTCCTGCCTCTGTCTTCCAAGTGCTGGGATTAAAGGTATGAACCAACACGCCCAGCTTCAAATACAGTATCTTTTTTAAAAAGCCAGGTGTGGTGGTGCACATCTTTAGTCCCAGAACTCAGGAGGCAGGGGCAGGTGGATCTCTGTGACTTCAAGACCAGGCTGGTCTGAATACTGAGTTCTAGGCCTGCTGAGGCTACAGAGAGATCTTGTCATAAAAAGACCAAAAAATTAAAAAAAAAAATTTTTAAGATCAAGCCAATCAGAACAACAGCGGAGTTTTCAATGGAGACTATGAAAGCCATAAGGGCTTGTAATGATGTCAGATAAGTCATGAAACAACACAGTTTTCAGGCAGGATTACTATACATAGCAAAACTATCACTTGTAAGCAAGGTGTGGTAGTACATGCCTTTTGTCCCAGCACTTGGGGGGTGCAGAGGAGGTGGATCTCTGTAAGATGGAGGCCAGGTCAGCTGGGGCTCCTAGGGGACCCCTTCTCAAAAACTACAACAACAACAACAAGGAAAAACCCAAAACAAAAGAAACAAATAACAACAAAACCAATTATCATGTGTAAAGGAGAAAGAAACACTTTTCTTGATAAAACCAGATTTTTAAAATTTTATGTCCACCAAACCAGCTCTACAGAGAATATCTGATGGAATAATTTGGTCTGAAGAGAAGATCAAACACTCTCAAGAAGGGACAAAGAATGAATTATCCCAGGCTGGGTGTGGTGCGTGCACATTTTTAATCCCAGCACTTGGAGGCAGAGGGAGGTAGATCTCTGTAAGTTCCAGGCCAGCCTGGTCTACATAGTATGTTTCAGACCAGCTGAGGCTACAGGGACACTCTGTCTCAAAAAGACAAAAAAATTATCCCAGAACAGTTAACAAAAAGATGTCTAAGAAAACACCACTACAAGACCAACAGAACAAGAATTAATAAATGGTCAATAATAACTGTCAATGTTAAAGGTCTCAGCTCCTCAGTAAAAAGATACAAACTGATTGGATTTGAAAAGAGGATCTATCCATTTGCCACCTCAAATAAGCATATCTCACCATCAATGACTGACACTATCTTAAGGTAAAAGGATGGAAACACACATTCTAAGAAAATACAACTTAGACACAAGTGAGTATAACTATCCTAATATCAAACAAAATAGACCTCAAACTAAAACCAGTGGGAAGAGATAGGGGAAATATCATACTCACTAAAAGAAAAATACACCAAAAAACCATGATAATTAAGCTAGATAACTTTAGTGTCAACTTGACACACCTGGGTTGAGGGAGCCTCAATAGGGGAATTGGCTCCATTGGACTGGCATGTGGCTACATCTGTGGAGTATTTTCTTGATTGTTGAGCAATGTGGGAGAGCCCAGCTCACTATGGGTGGTGTCACCCTGGGCAGGTTGTTGTGTTCCGTATAAGAGGGCAGGCCCTGCATGGGCCAGGGGAGCAAGCCAATAAGAAGCATTCCTCCATGGCCTGTGCCTCAGCTCTTGCCTCCAGGTTCCTGCCCTGAGTTCTTACTTTGGGCTCCATGAGTGATGCACCCAGGAGATTTGAGCTGAATAAACCCTTTCCTCCTCATGTTGGTGTTGGTCAGAGTGTTTTGTCACAGCAATGGAAAAGCAAACTAGAACAATAATCTTAATCATATATGTACTACACACAGGAGCACCTACTTTCATAGAAGAAACTGTCTTAGATTTAAAATCATATATTCACTGCAACAAAGCAATAGTGGGTGATGTTGATACCCCACCCACTATTACCAATGGCCATGTCATCCAGACAAAAATTAAACAGAGAAACCCTGATGTTAAATGACACTATAAACGAAATGACTTAACAAACATTTACAGAGCATTCCACCCAAGCACCAAAGAATACATTTACTCCTCAGCAACCCATCAACATACTCCCAAACTGGCCACATATATTAGGACTCAAAGAAATTCTCCAGAAATTTAGGAAAATTGAAATATCATCCTGTATTATCCAACCACAAAAGAATAGACTTAGATATTAATTACAATAAAAATGAGAAAAAGTATATGAACATATGGAAGCTAAATAGCATGCTATTGAATGAAAATTAGATCAAGGAAAAAATCAAGAAGGAAGGTTAAAAGTTACTAGATTTGAATGAAAATGAAAACACAGCATACCAAAATCTATGGGACACAATGAACATAGTCCTAGGACAAATATTTATAGCATTATGTGCCTACACCACAACATTAGAAACATCTCATATAAATAAATTAATGATGCTCTTGAAGTCCTAGAAATTAAGGCAATAGAAACAAAGAAAACAATACAAAGAATAAATGAAACAAAGAGTTGGTTCTTTGAAAAGATAAACAAGACTGACATACTTTAAAGCAAATTAGCCAGAAGAAAGAGAGGACACAAGTTAATAAACTCAGAGGTGAAAAGGGAAACATTAAAATAATCCCTGAGGAAATTTAGAAAACTCTAAGGATATACTTTAAAAACATATATTCAACTAAACTAGAAAATCTAAAAAGGATAAATTTGTATATATGCATGGCCTACCAAAGTTAAGTCAAAATGACATAATGTGAACCAACCCATAGCAACCAATGAGATAGATACAGTAATTTAAAAAATCTCCCAACTCAAAAGAGCCCAGAACCTGTATGAAGCTTTCTTTTGTACCAAACAAGGACCACGTGGCCCTGCTAAGGGGAGGGGGACACGGCGCCTGCTTGCAGCCACTGTGGGGAGCTGGTCTCTCAGCACAGAGACCAGCCGGCTACTTCACGTAGCTCAGCCTGAGTGGTATTTCCAACTCAGGTCCTTAGCCTGGAACAATTAGACACATTTTCCACTCTTGGCTGTGACTTTCCACCTGTCCAGAGACTGCTGAATCCTGGACAGGAATTTCAGGCTGATGGCTGTTGGCCTATATTCAGCCTATGTCCACTCACAATACCAGCTATCCAGATTGGTGGTCCGCACTAGAACCTTTTTCCAACCCACTGGCCACCCAAACAAAATGCAGGCCTGCTTTAGCCTGTATGCATGCAAAAGATTAAAAAGATGACGGCCGGGAATTCCGTAATGATATTAATGGGAAATTCAATTTCTTTCTTTCTACAGCTTGCTTTTATAAACTAAATGACGTCAGTTCCCAGAGCCAATCATAGGTCCCCCAACTCCGAGCCACTGCACACCATTGCCCCACCCAGCATCACCCAGCTAGGCCACATTGTTTGCTCCTCCTTGGGGCAGGGTCAGAGAAATCTCTTGACTCTCAGCCACGCAGTGCCCTGAGGGGTGCTAACTGAGAACTAACCCCAAATTCAAACTGAATCTTCCCACAAGAACCAGATAGATACAGCACAGAATTTTAGTAGCCTTCAAAGACCAACTAATATGAATATCCCTCAAATTATTCTGTAAATTAAAAAGGAAGAAACATTACCAAATTCTTTCTGCAAAGCAAATATTACCATAATATCCAAACCAGACAAAAAGCCAACAAAGAAGATTATAGGCCAATATCTTTGATGAACATAAATGCAAAAATTCTTTTTTTTTTTTGGTATTTTTGAGACAGGGTCTCCCTTTAGTCCCAGCTGGCCTGGAGCTCACTCTGTAGATCAGGCTGGCCTTGAACTCACAGAGATCTTCCTGCCTCTGCCTTCCGAGTGCTGGGATTAAAGTTGTGTGCCACCATGCCTGGCAGATGCAAAAGTTCTTAATAAAATATTTTCAGACAAAATGCAAGAACACATAAAAGAGATTATCCATCATGATCAAATAGGCTTAAATCCACAGGTGCAGGGATGGTTCCTAATAATAAGTGAATAAATGTAATCTACCATGTAGACTAAGGACATAAAACACATGGTCATCTCATTAGATGCAGAAAAGGCCTTTGGCAAAATCCAACATACATTCATTATAAAAGTCATCCAAAACCTAGGGATACAAGGGACACATAAAGGGAATATACAATAAGCCAACACATACGAAATGGAAAAAAATGCAAAGCATTCCTGTTAAAATTAGGAACAAGAAAAGGATGTCCACTTTCTCCATTCCTGTTCAATATAGTTCTTGAAATCTTAGTTAGAGCAATAAGAAGGAGTTAAAAGGAATACAAATTGGAAAGGAAGAAGTCAAATTATCCTTATGTGATGGATAGCTTTAGTGTCAACTTGACACACCTGGGTTGAGGGAGCCTCAATTGGGGAATTGGCTCCATTGGACTGGCCTGTGGAGTATTGTCTTGATTGTTGGACAATGTGGGAGGGCTCAGCCCTCTGTGGGGTGGTGCCACCTATGGGCAGGTTGTTGTGTACCGTATAAGAAGGTGGGCTGGGCATGGGCCAGGGGAGCAAGCCAGTGAACAGCATTCTTCCACTGCCTGTGCTTCAGCTCCTGCCTCAAGGTTCCTGCCCTGAGTTCCTGCCCTAGGCTCCCTGAGTGATGAACTGTGACCCAGGATCTCCTGAGCTGAATAAACCCTTTCTTCTCCAAGTTGGTGTGGGTTAGAGTGTTTTGTCACAGCAATGGAAGACAAACTAGAACAGTTATTTGGTACCAGAGAGTGGGCTGTTGGCTGTGAAGAACCTGACCATGTGGATGTTTGGAGAAACGTGGAAGACTTTGGAACTTTGGGCTAGAAAAGCTGTTGACTACTGTAAGCAGAGCTTAATGGGGGTCATTCTAGTAGAAGCCTGGAAGAAAGCATTGCTGCAAAAAATGTAGTTCCAGAGGAAAATAAAGACTTAGGCAGCAACTGGGATATTTTGATACTCTGGCAGCAGTTTGCCCACAGCCCAAATTCTTGCCTGATACTAAGTTGAAAAGCAATGGACTAATTTCTTTGGTGGCGGATATTTCAAGATAGCCTAATGTAGAAATGGTGGCATGGCTATTAATGGTGAATACTGTACAGATCTACAGTGAAGAACAGATGGGGCAGAAAGAAATGCAGAATGTAGAGTTTGGATCTGAAAACTGCACTAGGAAGATTAAAGGTGGGGTCAAGGTATGTGAAGGAGAGGTTCCTTTTGATAAGTAGATTAAAGTGATTAAGGAGAGGCCTAGCTATTTACAAGTAAACCACAGAAATAGTACCTTCAGGGCAAGACCACACCCAGCTAATCCTCCAACTTTTGAAAGGAAAATACTGAAAGTGTTTTCTGCTCCAACAATTTCAGGGCTGAGAAAAGTTGCAAATGTGGTTGAAATAGGCCAGGGTCCATCACAAACTTGCAGCCAAACTTGGCAGTTTAGTTCGAGTGGTGCTGGATTTAGAGGCATAAAGTTTGCAAGGGTGAAGGGATCATCAGTTCTTCCTCCTTGGTTTCAGAGAGCAGCCGAGGTCAGGCAGAGTGCAGCAGGGGCATCCCTGCATAAAGTAGGCGCTGATAGGCCATTGTGTGAAGCTGTGAATGTGAAGTCTGGTTGGCAGCAGAGACCCCAAGAAGACATTCAAGATGCCAGACCTGTGAGATATTTGCCAAGGAGAGCTGCATACAGGGAGTGGTACCAGCCTAAGAAAGAGATGTATGTTGCAAGCAAAGCTAGAAGAGCTGAGCAATCTAAGCCCTTTGGAAGTCAAGTCCCAGAATTGCACATGGAGCTACTGGACTTGGCGTTTGCCCTGCTGGTTTTTTGTTTTGTTTTGGTCCCGTATTTCTCACTATGCCTCTATTCCTCCGTTTTGGAATGGGAATGTGTATTCAGTTCCATTGTATGTTGGAGTTGTAATTTGCCTTTTGATTTTACAGGAGCTTACGTTAAGAGTTTGGCCTGGTCTCAGAAGAGTTTTGGACTATAGACTTTTGAATAGAATTGAGACTGGTAAAGACTAGGGGACTTTTAAGGTTGGACTAAATGCATTTTTGCATTTTATATGGTCAGGAGCCTATGGGGACCAGGGAGTGGAATGTGGTGGTTTGAATAAGAGTGCCCCCCCATGGGCTTTAAATATTCAGACATTTCATCTCCAGTTGGTGGCACTGTTCTTGGAGGTCTTAGAAGGTGTGGCCCTGCTGGAGGAAGTATGTCACTGGGGGCAGGCTTAGTGAGTTTAACAAGCCTCGTGGGGACTGGAGAGATAGCCTAGCGGTTAAGAGCACCGATGCTCTTGCAGATGACCTGGGTTCGATCCCCAGCACCCACGTGGCGGCTAAGAACTGTCTGTAACTCCAGTTCCAGGAGAACTCCAGTTCCAGGGGAATACGACACCTCTCTGACTCCGCGGATTGCAACAAATGGGTGCACAGACCTGCATGCAGACAGTACATTCATACACACATACAAGATAATAATAATAATAATAATAATAAATAATAATAATAATAACAAGCCTCGTGGTCTCCAGTCTCTCTCTCTCTCTCCTCTCTCTGGTTCCTGTGCTCATTGCTAGATGTGACCCTTGGCTTGCTGCTCCAGCCCTGGCCACCATGCTTCCTGCACCAATGGACTCTGATTCCCTGGAACCGTCAATCTTAAGCTCAAATAAACTCTTCTTTTTATAAGTTCCCTGGTCATGGTGGTTTTATCACAGACACCAGAAAGTGACAACTAACACTTTTTGCAATGATATGATTCTATAATAAAAGACCCTAAAGAGTCCACCAGAAAATTCCTAGAGCTGATATACATTCAACAAAATTGCAGGATATAAAACAAGACATAAAAATTAGTAGCTTTCCTGCAGCAATAAACATATGAAGAAAGAAATCATGGATATTATGCTATTCACAATAGCTTCAAAACCACAAAAAATCTTCAAATAAAGTCAATGAAGTGAAGGACTTATTTAAATAATATTTAAGACATTGAAGAAAGAATTGAAGGAGATATCAGAAGATGGAAGGCAAGCCATGCTTATGGACTGGTAGGAATAATATTGTGAAAATGGCCATCCTACTAAAAGCAAACTATAAATTAATTCAATATCTTTAAAATTCCAACACAGTTCTCCACAAAAATTGAAAAAAAATAATCCCAAGTTTTTTTATGAAAACACCCACACACACACACACACAAACACACGCACGCAACATCAAACTCAGAATAGCCAAAATAATTTTGAACAATAAATGAACTGCTGGAGATATTACCATCCCTGATCTCAAACTATATACAGACCTATAAGTAATAAAAGCATGGTACAGGCAAAAAACAGACTATTGATCATTAGAACTGAAGACCCAAATATAAATCCATGCATTTATAGCCACCTGGTTTTGACAAACAAGTCACAAATATACACTGGAGAAAAGACAGTATGTTCAATAAATGGTACTGTTTAAACAGGATAGTTGCATGTGGAAGAATGAAATTAGACCCTATCTCTCGCCATGCACAAAACTCAACTCCAAACAGATTAAGGATCTTGACAAAAGACTTGATACCCTGAATCTGAGAGAGGAAAGTAGGGAATATAATGGAATTTATAGGCACAGGTAAGAACTTTCTGAAAGGACTCTTATGGCATAGGCATTAAGTCCAATGATTGACAAATGGGACCTCATAAAACTAAATGGCTTTCGTACAGCAAATACACCATTATTTGAGTGAAGAGGCAACCTAAGAATGGGAAAATCTTTACTAGCTGTATCTCTGACAGAGGGTTAGTATTGAGCATATACAGAGAACTCAAAAATGAAACAAAAAAAAAAAAATTGGGGCAAGGAGCTGAACAAGTTTCTCAAAATATGATATGCAAATGGCTGAGAAATGCATTTCAAAGTGCTCAACACCTTTAGTCATCAGCGATATACAATAAAACCACTTTAAGATTTTCATCTTTCCCATTCAGAATGGCTAAGATAAAGAAAACAAACAATGACAAATGCTGGTGAGGATGTGGGGAAGGGGAAAATATTATTTTTTATTTTTATTTATTTATTTATTTTTTATTTTTTTAATTTTTTCATTTATTTTTTGTATGTGTATGAATGTACTGTCTGCATGCAGGTCTGTGCACCCGTGTCGTGCAATGCCGCGGAGGTCAGAAGAGGGTCTCGGATTCCCTGGAACTGGAGTTCTCCTGGATTGAGTTACAGACGGTTCTTAGCCGCCATGTGGTGCTGGGGATCGAACCCAGGTCCTCTGCAAGAGCGTCGGTGCTCTTAACCACTAGGCTATCTCTCCAGCCCGCTTATTTTTATTTTTTTAGGGGAACTCTTATTTACTGTAGCTGTGAGTAAAGAATGGTGCAGCTACTATGGAAACCAGTGTATCCTTTCCTCAAAAAATTAAAAATAGGGCCAGGTTAGCCACACCTACACAGCACAAGACCAGCATGCACCCCACTGGGTGAGTGGATTTTACCCATGTCCTGCAGAGCTCCAACCTTCAAAAGACCAGGTAAAGAATGCCTTCCTGGGGACTTTGGGCACCCTGTGCCCCATAGAGGCCTGTTATTGCCCAGGACCTTCCAACCTTCTGGTCCCAGTGCTGTGGGTGGAGTTAGCGCGCACACACAGCACAAGACCAGCGTGCACCCCTCTGGTAAAGTGGACTTCATCTGTGTCCTGCAGACCACCAACCTGCAAAAGACCAGGTAAGGCCTGCCTTCCTGGAGGCTTTAGACACCCCGGTGCCCCGTAGAAGCCTGGTATTGCCTGGGACCCAAACTTCTGGTCCCAGCTCTGACGTGGGCAGAGTTAGCCGCATACTACAACGCAAAAGACAGCATGCCCTGTTGGGTGAGTGGACTTCACCCATGTCCTGCAGAATGCCAACTGCAAAGGACTAGGTGAGGGCTGCCTTCCTGGTGACATTCGGTATCCCAGCCCCCATAGAGGCCTGGTATCACCAGGACCTTCCAACCTTCAGGTCAGAGTGTGCTACATGGGCAGAGTTAGCTGTGCACCACACAGCACAAGACCAGTGTGCACCCACTGGGTGAGCAGACTTCACCTGTGTCCTGCAGAACACCAACCTGCAAAAGACCAGCCTAGGGAAGGGTGGTGCAGAGGATCTAGCTTGCAGTGAATGTTGAGCTACCAGAACCCAAAGAACAAGTAAACAAACAAATCACATGCCAAGGACACACAAAAAAATCACACATGGGAAAAGCTCATAATAAATCCACACTGAACTCTACCAACCTACAGAAGACTCTACAATGAGATCTCCCTGGAAGGAAACAAGACACGGACTTTAGGAAAACAATTGTGGACACATTCAAGNCAAAAAATGTAGTTCCAGAGGAAAATAAAGACTTAGGCAGCAACTGGGATATTTTGATATCTGGCAGCAGTTTGCCCACAGCCCAAATTCTTGCCTGTACTAGTTGAAAAGCAATGGACTATTTCTTTGGTGGCGGATATTTCAAGATAGCCAATGTAGAAATGGTGGCATGGCCTATTAATGGTGAATACTGTACAGATCTACAGTGAAGAACAGATGGGGCAGAAAGAAATGCAGAATGTAGAAGTTTGGATCTGAAAACTGCACTAGGAAAATTAAAGGTGGGGCCAAGGTCATGTGAAGGAGAGGGCCTTTTGATAAGGGATTAAAGTGATTAAGAGAGAGGCTGCATACAAGTCAAAAAGTATATTAGGAGCCTCGATTTACAAGTAAACCACAGAATAGTACCTTCAGGGCAAGACCCACCCCAGCTAATCCTCCAACTTTTGAAAGGAAATACTGAAGTGTTTTCTGCTCCAACAATTTCAGGGCTGAGAAAAGTTGCAAATGTGGTTGAAATAGGCCAGGGTCCATCACAAACTTGCAGCCAAACTTGGCAGTTTAGTTCGAGTGGTGCTGGATTTAGAGGCATAAAGTTTGCAAGGTGAAGGGATCATCAGTTCTTCCTCCTGGTTTCAGAGAGCACGAGGCAGCAGAGTGCAGCAGGGGTCCCTGCATAAAGTAGGCGCTGATAGGCCATTGTGTGAAGCTGTGAATGTGAAGTTCTGGTTGGCAGCAGAGACCCCAAGAAGACATTCAAGTGCCAGACCTGTGAGTATTTGCCAAGGAGACTGCATACAGGGAGTGGTACCAGCCTAAGAAGAGATGTATGTTGCAAGCAAAGCTAGAAGAGCTGAGCACTAGCCCTTTGGAAGTCAAGTCCCAGAAGTTGCACATGGAGCTACTGGACTTGGCGTTTGCCCTGCTGGTTTTGTTTTGTTTTGGTCCCGTATTCCTCACTATGCCTCTATTCTCCCGTTTTGGAATGGGAATTGGTATTCAGTTCCATTGTATGTTGGGAGTGTGTAATTTGCCTTTTTGATTTTACAGGAGCTTACAGTTAAGAGATTGGCCTGGGTCTCAGAAAGATTTTGGACTATAGACTTTTGAATAGAATTGAGCTGGTAAAGACTATGGGGACTTTTAAGTTGGACTAAATGCATTTTGCATTTTATATGGTCAGGAGCCTATGGGACCAGGGAGTGGAAATGTGGTGTTTGAATAAGAGTGCCCCCCCATGGGCTTTAATATTCAGACATTTCTCTCCAGTTGGTGGCACTGTTCTTGGAGGTCTTAGAAGGTGTGTGCCCTGCTGGAGGAAGTATGTCACTGGGGGCGGCTTAGTGAGTTTAACAAGCCTCGTGGGGGTGGGCTGGAGAGATAGCCTAGCGGTTAAGAGCACCGACGCTCTTGCAGATGACCCGGGTTCGATCCCCAGCACCCACATGGCGGCTAAGAACCGTCTGTAACTCCAGTTCCAGGAGAACTCCAGTTCCAGGGGAATCCAAGACCCTCTTCTGACCTCCGCGGCATTGCACAACATGGGTGCACAGACCTGCATGCAGACAGTACATTCATACACATACAAAGATAATAATAATAATAATAATAATAATAATAATAAACAAGCCTCGTGGTCTCCAGTCTCTCTCTCTCTCTCCCTCTCTCTGGTTCCTGTGCTCATTGCTAGATGTGACCCTTGGCTTGCTGCTCCAGCCCTGGCCACCATGCTTCCTGCCACAATGGACTCTGATTCCCTGGAACCGTCAATCTTAAGCTCAAATAAACTCTTCCTTTTATAAGTTCCCTTGGTCATGGTGGTTTTATCACAGCAACAGAAAAGTGACTAATACACCTTATTTGCAAATGATATGATTCTATAATAAAAGACCCTAAAGAGTCCACCAGAAAATTCCTAGAGCTGATATACACATTCAACAAAATTGCAGGATATAAAAACAAGACATAAAAATTAGTAGCTTTCCTGCAGCAATAAACATATGAAGAAAGAAATCATGGATATTATGCTATTCACAATAGCTTCAAAAACCACAAAATATCTTCAAATAAAGTCAATGAAGTGAAGGACTTATTTAAATAATATTTAAGACATTGAAGAAAGAAATTGAAGGAGATATCAGAAGATGGAAAGGCAAGCCATGCTTATGGACTGGTAGGAATAATATTGTGAAAATGGCCATCCTACTAAAAGCAAACTATAAATTAAATTCAATATCTATTAAAATTCCAACACAGTTCTCCACAAAAATTGAAAAAAATAATCCCAAGTTTTTTTTATGGAAACACACACACACACACACACACACACACGCACGCACACACAAAACTCAGAATAGCCAAAATAATTTTGAACAATAAATGAACTGCTGGAGATATTACCATCCCTGATCTCAAACTATATACAGACCTATAAGTAATAAAAGCATGGTACAGGCATAAAAACAGACATATTGATCATTAGAACTGAAGACCCAAATATAAATCCATGCATTTATAGCCACCTGGTTTTGACAAACAAGTCACAAATATACACTGGAGAAAAGACAGTATGTTCAATAAATGGTACTGTTTAAACAGGATAGTTGCATGTGGAAGAATGAAATTAGACCCTATCTCTCGCCATGCACAAAACTCAACTCCAAACAGATTAAGGATCTTGACAAAAGACTTGATACCCTGAATCTGAGGAGAAAGTAGGGAATATAATGGAATTTATAGGCACAGGTAAGAACTTTCTGAAAGGACTCTTATGGCATAGGCATTAAGTCCAATGATTGACAAATGGGACCTCATGAAACTAAATGGCTTTCGTACAGCAAAGGACACCATTATTTGAGTGAAGATGTAGCCTACAGAATGGGAAAATCTTTACTAGCTGTATCTCTGACAGAGGGTTAGTATTGAGCATATACAGAGAACTCAAAAAATGAAACAAAGAAAGTTGAATTAAAAATTGGGGCAAGGAGCTGAACAAGTTCTCAAAATATGATATGCAAATGGCTGAGAAATGCATTTCAAAGTGCTCAACACCTTTAGTCATCAGCGATATACAAATAAAACCACTTTGAGATTTCATCTTATCCCATTCAGAATGGCTAAGATAAAGAAAACAAACAATGACAAATGCTGGTGAGGATGTGGGGAAAGGGGAAATATTATTTTTATTTTTATTTATTTATTTATTTTTTATTTTTTTAATTTTTCATTTATTTATTTTTGTATGTGTATGAATGTACTGTCTGCATGCAGGTCTGTGCACCCGTGTCGTGCAATGCCGCGGAGGTCAGAAGAGGGTCTCGGATTCCCCTGGAACTGGAGTTCTCCTGGAATTGGAGTTACAGACGGTTCTTAGCCGCCATGTGGGTGCTGGGGATCGAACCCGGGTCCTCTGCAAGAGCGTCGGTGCTCTTAACCACTAGGCTATCCCTCCAGCCCCCTTATTTTTATTTTTTTAGGGGAACTCTTATTTACTGTAGCTGTGAGTAAAGAATGGTGCAGCTACTATGGAAACCAGTGTATCCTTTCCTCAAAAAATTAAAAATAGGGCCAGAGTTAGCCACACACTACATAGCACAAGACCAGCATGCACCCCACTGGGTGAGTGGATTTTACCCATGTCCTGCAGAGCTCCAACCTTCAAAAGACCAGGTAAAGAATGCCTTCCTGGGGACTTTGGGCACCCTGTGCCCCATAGAGGCCTGTTATTGCCCAGGACCTTCCAACCTTCTGGTCCCAGTGTGTGACATGAGTGGAGTTAGCCGAGCACCACACAGCACAAGACCAGCGTGCACCCCTCTGGTAAAGTGGACTTCATCTGTGTCCTGCAGACCACCAACCTGCAAAAGACCAGGTAAGGCCTGCCTTCCTGGAGGCTTTAGACACCCCGGTGCCCCGTAGAAGCCTGGTATTGCCTGGGACCCAAACTTCTGGTCCCAGCATCTGACGTGGGCAAAGTTAGCCGCATACTACACAGCAAAAGACCAGCATGCACCCTGTTGGGTGAGTGGACTTCACCCATGTCCTGCAGAATGCCAACCTGCAAAGGACTAGGTGAGGGCTGCCTTCCTGGTGACATTCGGTATCCCAGCCCCCATAGAGGCCTGGTATCGCCCAGGACCTTCCAACCTTCAGGTCAGAGTGTGCTACATGGGCAGAGTTAGCTGTGCACCACACAGCACAAGACCAGTGTGCACCCCACTGGGTGAGCAGACTTCACCTGTGTCCTACAGAACACCAACCTGCAAAAGACCAGCCTAGGGAAGTGGTGGTGCAGAGGATCTAGCTGTGCAGTGAATGTTGAGCTACCAGAACCCAAAGAAACAAGTAAACAAACAAATCCACATGCCAAGGACACACAAAAAAATCAACATGGGAAAAGCTCATAATAAATCCACACTGAACTCTACCAAACCTACAGAAGACTCCTACAATGAGATCTCCCTGGAAGGAAACCAAGACACGGACTTTAGAAAAACAATTGTGGACATATTCAAAGAAATTAGAGAACTAAGGGAAAAGAATGAAAAACTCAAGAAGTAACAAGAGGGTGATAATGACAATCATTGGAAAGAAATAAGGGGATAGATTGAAAAACTCAAGAAGAACCTAGAGGGAGATAATGACAAATGTTGGAAAGAACTAAAGGGAGAAAATGACAAACTCCAGAAGGAAGTGGAAACGTTGAAAAGATCCCAGGCTGAAAGAGAAAAAGAAAATGACCAATGAACCAATAACCTACAAGATGAGAATGACAGGCCCCAGAAGGAAGTGGAAACATTAAAGAAATCACAGGATGAAATGAAAAAGGAAATTGAAAATTTATCCAATCAACAGGAAAGGATGGGAAAAAGTCTCAGAAGCAGAATGGAAGAAGCAGAAAAAAGAATATCAGACCTGCAGGATAACATGGTCTAACTAGAATGCTCAAGTAAAGATTATGAAAATTTTTTAAAAACACAAGAGTGGAACAACCAGGTAATGTGGGGCACTATGAAGAAACCAAACCTCCACGTCATATGGATAAAGGAAGGAGAAGAATCCCAAGACAATACTAACGACCAGATCTTCAACAGGATAATAGAAGAAAATTTCCCCAAACTGAAAAAAAGATAAACCCATACAAATACAAGAAGCACGTAGAACACCAAACAGACAAGACCAGAAAAGAAATTCACCATGCCATATAATTGTTAAAACACTAGATGCTCAAAACAAAGACAAAATACTGAATCCCACAAGAGAAAAACAACAAGTTACATATAAGGGGAAACCCATCGTAATCACAGCTGACTTCTCATTGCAAACTATGAAAGATAGAAGAATGTGGATCAAAGTATTTCCAGTACTAAATGACTTTAGATGCCAACCCAGACTACTATACCAGGCAAAAATGTCAATAATAGTTGAAGGAGAAAGAAGAATCATGACTTGAACAAGATGAAAGAATACATATCTAAGAAACCAACTTCAGAAAATCCTTGAAGCAATCCAAAGAACAGAGGAAAGAAACAACTACCCCTAAGCAATTAAAGAGAGAAAGCACCAAAATCATAAGAGAGTAAATATAAACCTAGACCAAGAATGCAAACAAAAAATAAGGTAAAAAGAAGCAACACACATCTCTCAATAATAACCTTAAATACTAATGGTCTAAACTCCCCAATCAAAAGGCATAGACTAGGAGAATGGATTAGGAAACTAAACCCTTCTATATGCTGTCTACAAGAAACCCATCTCAGCCTCAAGGACAGACACCACTTTAGAGTGAAAGGATGGAAAAAATATTCCAAGCAAATGGTACCAAGAAACAAGCTGGAGTGGCTATTCTAATATCAGACAAAATAGATCTCAAAGTAAAATTACTCAGAAGAGACAAAGACGGCTATTACATCCTTGTCAAAGGAACAATGAACCATGAAGACTTCACAATCCTAAATGCCTATGCACCAAACTCTGGTGCACCTAACTATATAAACACAACACGGCAAGACCTCAAGACACAGATTAATCCTAACACACTAATAGTGGGAGACTTCAACACCTCACTGAGTCCCTTGGATAGATCAACAGGACAAAAAATAAACAGAGAGACATCAGAATTGAACAATACAATACACCAAACGGACCTCACAGACATCTACAGAATATTCTACCCAAATACCAGAGAATATACTTTCTACTCAGCACCTCATGGAACATTCTCCAAAATTGACCACATACTGGGGCACCAAAGGAACCTCAATAAATACAAAAGGATAGAAATTATTCCATGCACTCTATCAGACCTCAGTGCAACAAAACTCAATATGAACCCCAGAATAAGTCCAACTAGCTACAAGAACACATGGAGACTAAACAACACAAACCTGTGCAATGAATGGGTTAGGAAAGAAACAAAGAGTGAAATAAAAGTATTCATGGGACTGAACAAAAAAGACAATACAACACAACAAAACCTGCGAGATACTTTAAAGGTAGTCTTGAGAGGGAAATTTATAGCCCTAAGTGCCCATCAAAAAAACAGAAAGGGAACAACTAAAAGACATAAACCTACAGCTAAAAATACTTGAGAGACAACAAATGAACCCTAAATCCAACATTGGAGACATGAAGAAATAACAAAAATCAGAGCAGAAATTAATGAAATAAAAACAAAGACCTCCAATGTTCATGGATTGGGAAACTTATTATAGTAAAAATGTCCATTTGGAAAAACAAAAAACCCTGAATAGCTAAAGCAACCCTGAGTGAAAAATGCAATACAGGGGGATTGCCCTACCAGACTTCAAACGATATTACAGGGCCATAGTCATAAAGACAACCTGGTACTGGCACAAATACAGACCAGTTGACCAATGGAACAAAATTGAAGATCCAATCTTGAGCTCATACAATTTCAGACACTTCAAATTTGACAAAGGGGCAAAAAAACCCTCAATGGAGGAAAGATAGCATCTTCAGCAAATGGTGCTGGCAAAATTGGATCATCATCTCTAGAAGAACAAAATTAAACCCCTACCTCTCACCCTGTACAAAAATAAACTCCAAGTGGATCAAAGATCTCAACGTGAAGCCTGAAACCCTGAAGGTGAAAAAAAAAGTTGTCAACAACCTACAAGACATAGGCATAGGAAAAGACTTTCTAAATCAGACAGCAGCCCCACAGGAAGTAAGGTCAACAGTTGACAAATGGGACCTCATAAAACCTAAAAGCTTCTGTACAGTGAAAGAAACAATCAAGGAGTTGAAGAGAAAACCCATAGAGTAGGAAGAAATCTTTACCAGTGACACATCTGACAGAGCATTAACGTCAAGAGTATATAAACTTGTCAAAAAACAAAGAAGAAGACAAATGACCTACTCAAAAATGGAGTAAAGAGCTGAATAGAGACTTCACCAGTGAGGAATTAAAGATGGCTGAGAAACATCTTAAAAAGTGTTCAACATCATTAATAATTAAGGAAATGCAAATTAAAACCACTCTCAGAAAACCATCTGTATTAGTCACTTTTCTGTTGCTGTGATAAAACCACCATGAGCAAGGGAACTTATAAAAGGAAGAGCTTATTTGAGCTTACGATTGACGGTTCCAGGGAATCAGAGTCCATTGTGGTGGGAAGCATGGTGGCTGGTGCTGGAGCAGCAAGCCGAGGGTCACATCTCTAAATGAGCACAGGAAGCAGAGAGAGGGGGAGAGGCTGGATATGCAAGGCTTGTTAAACTCACTTAGCCTGTCCCCAATAACGTACTTCCTCCAGCACAGCCACACCTTCTAAGACCTCCAAGAACAGTGCCACCAACTGGAGACAAAATGTCTGAATACTTAAAGCCTATGGGGGGAACCTCTCATTCAAACCACCACATCATCTCACTGCAGTATGGCTAGCTAAGATCAAGAAAACAAAAGACAACAGATGCTGGAGGGGTTTTATGGAAAGGGGAACACTCATCTACTTCTGGTGGGAATGTAAACTTGTACAACCACTATGGAAAGCACTGTGGAGAACCCTTAAAGTACTCAGAATGAGCCTACCACCTGACCCATTCATACCACTCCTGGGTATATACCAACAAGACTCATCCTACCACAAAGATACATACACATCCATGTTTATTGCAGCTCTCTTCCTAATGGCAAAGAGCTGGAACCAAGCCAAATGCCCCTCAACAGACGAGTGGATGACAAAAATGTGGTACATCTACACAATAGAGTACTGTTCAGTGGTAAAGAAAGATGACATCATGAAATTTTCAGGTAAATGGATGGAACTCGAAGCCATTATGCTGAGTGAAGTATCACAGTCCCAGAAAGACAAACGGAGAATGGTTTCACTCATTTGTGGATGCTAACACCAAGTCCCCCAGACGAAAGGCAAGCTGAACGACAGTATGGTTATATTTCTGTTTATCTCAACACAACTATGTTGTTATAATGTGAATCTCTCAATGGGCTCTAGAATCCACCCACCAATTATTTTCAGATTCTGTAATTATTGTATATGGGTGGAGAGCATGTATCCATATTTTAGAGTAATATAAAATTAATGGAGAAAAATGTGAATTCTTAAACATAAAAAAAAGTCTGAGAGAAAGATGCAGGACAGTTATGGCAAAATGTATGATCTGGGATGGGGTGGGGTGGAGTGGGGCGGGGGGAAGGGAAAGAGGAATATGCCTGAACTGAATTGAAAAATGATGAATGAAATATACAAAACATCAATAAAAAATTATAATAAAAAAGTTAAAAATAGATTTCCCACATGTCCAGCCATAGGCCTCTTGGGTGTATACCCTAAAGACTCTATATCTACTACAGAAATACCTGTTCATCCATGTTCATTGCTGCCCTTTTCATAGTAGCCCAAAGGTGAAAACAACCTAGATGTCCATCAACTGATGGATGGATAATGAAAGTATGGTACATTTACACCATGAAATATTTTTTAGCTGTTAAGAAAAAAGAGAGAAATTATGGGGGTTGGAGAGACAGCTCGGCTCAGCAGTTAAGAACACTGACTATGCTTGCAGAGGATCTGGGCTCAATTCCTAACATACACATGGCAGCTAACAACCATCTGTGACTCCAGTTCTAGGGGATCCAATGCCCTCTTCTGACCTCTGCAGTCATGGCAGGACATGGACGCAGTTACTTACATATAGGTATTACACTCGTATACGTAAAATAAAAATATAAATAAATTATCTTCAAAAACAAAATTATGAAATATGCAGGTAAAATGGATAGAATTGGAAACATCCTGAGTGAGATAACCCAAACCCAGAAAGATACACATCACATGCTATCTTTCATAGCTAGATGCTAACTTTGAATTCTTAGATAATTCTGTTTCAATCTGAAAATCCAGAGAGGTCAGAAAACTAATAAAAAAAAAAAACCACTGAGGAGGAGGAAAGAGGCTTCCTGGGAGGGGAGATAGAATGCAATGATATAAATGTGGAAAGGGAAATAACAGAATAGGGAGGGTTAAAGGAGATGGGGAATAGGAGGTAGGGCAGAGGAGGGAGTTTGAAGAAGTATAACACTAAAGGCATTTAGAAAATGCATATGGAATCCTCCCACTATAGAAACTTCTTAAAGTATATACCTATACATTACAGAAAAATTAAAAGCTTATAACCTTATAACAGGAAGACATTACCCCTACTGGACACTGTAGGTTAGCAAAGTAAAAACCCAAAGCCAGGAATGGACTCCCTCTATTGAAGCTGTTGATCAGGGGTCCCACAGACCCTTGAACAATAATGATCCTTGCTCTTCTCTTAGTTACCCACCAGAACTTGATCATAAGATCCATACATGAGTTATAGGCCAAACAGGGAAGAACCAAGTTGGAGCTGACTTCAAAGCTTTCTCTCTCTTGTCTAGTTTACATAAAGCTGGAAGGTGCTATGTTTACTACTGAAAGATTAATCATCCACCTTACTCCGTCGTGATTCCTTTGAGCTACAAGAAAAACTGACCTGGCAAGATATACCCTCTGTGATACAAATATTATGTGAGTAAACAACCACTTTTTATATGGATTTCAGATCTGCTTCATAAGATGGAATTCATAGCTAACATTGATATCAGGCCTAGGAAACTATGACTAGAGAGGTCACAGGCTATAGAGGAGAGCCTAATGCTATTATTCTGCTAAATACACATAGTATTTTTGTTGTTGTTGTTCTTTTTGAGACAGGGCCTCCCTGTAGCCTCAGTTGGCCTGGAACTCACTGTGTTAACCAAGCTGGCTTTGAATTTACAGAGCTCCTCCTGTCTCTGCCTCCTGAGTGCTGGGATTAAAGACATGCACACCCAGCTAAATAGATATAGTATCAAACTGACTCTTTTTTTTTTTAATTATTTATTTGTGTGTATGAATCGAATGTACTGTCTGCATGTAGGCTTGTGCACCCGTGTCGTGCAATGCTGCGGAGGTCACAAAAGGGTGTTGGATTCCCCTGGAACTGGAGTTCTGGAATTGGAGTTACAGATGGTTCTCAGCCGCCATGTGGTTGCTGGGGATCAAACCCAGGTCCTCTGCAAGAGCAGTCGGCGCTCTTAACCACTAAGCCATCTCTCCAGCCCCTCGACCTGACTCTTAATTATTATTTTTATATCAATAAATTAATGCCTCTCTCAAGTCTCACCAGAGATTGTTCATCATGCAATAGATGTTGATTAAAACAGAGACCCACAACTGGTCAATACGCAGAGAACAAGAGGCTTTATAGTACTTATCCCTGAATAGGACGCCTATATCAAACTTCTACCTCCCAAGGCTTAGGGATCATTGCAGAAGAAGGGGTTTGGGGGAGATGGTAAGAGCCAGAAGTGTGAATGACCATAAGGAAGTAGAGTTTTTCAGACAGCTGTGAAGTTACTCATATGAACACACAGCAATGGTGACAGCCTGTATGAGTACCATGTAAGCTCAAACAAGACAAAAATCCCAGTATGGACATGGGAGGTGGGTCATAATTTCCAACCCTACCAGAGGAACTATGTATGGGCAACACATAGCCCTTGGGAGTGGGGAGTCAGTCTTGTTTAAGGGTGAGACCCTTAGAAGGCTGACCAGTCTCCAGTGGTTGGACCCACACTGAAGGGCATTTAGGGACACAAATTTTACTGTCTCCATACACACATGAATTTGGGTGGAGCATTAGGGGAGTGCAGATGTGGGAGGGAAGCTAAATGTAATTTAAATATAATACATGAAATTCACAAAAATTCAATAAGGAACCAAAAGATATGAGAAAAAGATTAATGTAAACAGAACAAGTTTTACCTATATTTTATAATGGTTATATATGGAAGATATTATATACATGCTTTCTGCATTTTAGATACAGCTTCCTAGATTTTCATTTGGAATTTAATTACTTCACTAAAACATGTTCTCTAAATTTTATAAAAAACAAACAGGAAAGGAACTGTTATGTATGTAAGAAAAAGATATATAACTGTTATAAGATGATTTTTGGTAAAGAAAGATTAAAACATCTACATGTTCACAAGAGAAGCAAGTAGTATCTTAAGGATACGTTGTTAAAATATGCTTTTAGGGGGCTGGAGAGATGGCCTAGCAGTTAAGAGTGATGACTGCTCTTGCAGAGGACCTGGGTTCGATCCCCAGCACCCACATGGCGGCTGAGAACTGTCTTTGACTCCAGCTCCAGGGGAATCCGACACCCTCTTCTGACCTCCGCGGCATTGCACAACACGGGTGCACAAACCTACATGCAGACAGTACATTCATACACATAATAAAATAAAATAAATAAAATTTAAAAAATGCTTTTATTAGACACCCCCAAAATTTCTAAACTTTTTGCTAAACAAACTTAAAATATAAATTTAAAAGATTTTAAAAATAGCCAGGCTTGGTGGCACACATCTTTAATCCTAGCACTTGGGAGGCAGAGGCAGGCGGATCTTTGTGAGTTCAAGGCCAGCCTGGTCTACGGAGTGAGTTCCAGGACAGCTGGGGCTACAGGGAGACCCTGTCTCGAAAAGACCAGAAAAATAAAAAAAAGATTTTAAAAATAAAAGGAGTGGCCAATATATAAAGATATTTTGACATGGTTCTGGGATTTTCCCTCTAAACATTCTTTCTTTCTATCTGAAATCTATGATTGAAAGGTATGCTTCATCTACTGATTAAGCCAAGTTTCTATTCAATTTTATTTAGTTTCCTGTTGCTAGGGATTGAACCCTGGAGTTCATGCATACTAGGCAAGTATTCTCCCACTGAGAAACACCCCCAGCTTGATTTCAGTTTTAATTGCATGGTCTTAAATCAACCAAGGTATAAATTGGACCAAGCACTTACAACCATTTCTTGACCTCCTAAATATTGCTGCAACTTTTCTTAGTACTTAACTGCATATCTTATGAGCTAATCCTGAGAAAAATCCATAAAACCCAGCTTAAGAGAAGAAGAAAGCTCATATATTTAAACAAGATTTCAAGTAAACAATATTATTGAGTGAATAACATTAATTAAAAATAAATCTCACCTAAAATATGAAAAATTGGACTTTACAGTTTTGCTTTATTTTGTGTTTCTGGTTATATGTGCTCTAAGAATGGTTATTACAATTGTGGAAAGATACTTCTTATTTTCTTTAAAAAAAATTGTTTTTTTTTGTCTTTTTGAGACAGGGTCTCCCTGTGGCCCCAGCTGACCTGGAACTCACTCCGTAGACCAGGCTGGCCTTGAACTCACAAAGATTCGCCTGCCTCTGCCTCCCAAGTGCTGGGATAAAAGGTGTGTGCCACCACTCCCGGCTTTTTAAATTTTGTAATTTATTAACTTTATTTTGTGTGAATGAGACTATTTCCTGCATGTGTGTAAGGGCACTGGTGTTGTGCAATGCCCTTGGAGGACAGAAGAAGGCATTACAGACAGTTGTTAGCTGACATGTGGGTGCTGGGTATCAAACCCGGCTTCTTTGCAAGAGCAGTTAGTACTCTTAATCACTGAGCCATCTCTCCAGCCTCCATATTTTTTAAGTTTTAAAAAATACCTCATATAGGAGGTAGAGGCAGATGGATCTCTGTGAGTTCAAGGCCAGCCTGGTCTACAGAGTAAGTTCAAGGCCAGCTGGGGCCACAGGGAGACCCTGTCTCAAAAACAAACAAACAAACAAACAAACAAACAAACAAAACAAAACAAAACAAACTCATATAAAGGGAAAATTCATGGATGTAAAAGCACTCAAATAAATGAAAAGGAAATGTTACAAAGCCTTTACTCACAGCAGGTTGCATTCCACTCCTCTATCCTGAAGACTATTTATATGTACAAAGTTTATATGAACTTCTCTAGAATCCAGTATAAATCTTTATAGTGTTTAGGAAAAAAAATGAAATAGAAAAATAGCAAGAATTCAAAGTGAATGGAATGTCTCAGTCATTAAAAAAAAATTTCACACCTCTTTAGATGCCTTTCTTGGCCTCTTGATTCAAATCTCTCAGGCAAGTAAATACCAGAAATAGTGTTTCCTACAATGGTTTTCTTTGGTTTGGTCAGTCAAAATAGGAATAGGCTGGAATTTGTGCTGTTGAGAAAATACAGAATCTTCTGGGCTTCCAGCTCCTGAGAAGTTCAGTATACTTTATATCTTCAAAAACACCCGGAACACATCAAACACGCCCAGACAATTCTTGCTGAATTGAAATTTGATGAGAAACAGATAGAGCTGTTCTTCTATTAGCTCTATTTTATGAGGGTGGCTTAAAAATTAATCCATTTAGATTATGACATTTGAGGTCAGGAATGTCTTGTCTTCCTCAGTCTGTGGTCTTGGAAGGTCTTTTCAGCTTACTGTATTCAGTATTCTTCTCTGGGTGAAATCTGAGACTAGTCATCAGAATGACTGTAAATATAAAAAACAGAATCAAAGTTGGTAGAGTGCTTCTCTGGCATCCAGAAAGCCCTGAGTTCAGGCCCTGGCACCACATAAACTGGGTGTGGAATGTATGCCTGCAATATCAATGCTGAAGGAGGAGGTAGGGGATCAAGCATTCAAGGCCATCTTTGGCTACATAGTGAGTTTTAGGCTAGTCTGGGATAAGGGGACCCTGTCTCAAAAAAATAAGTAAATAAGATACAAACAAAAACAGAATCAAGTGGCACTATTAAATATTTTTTAAGTTATATTTCAAGAGATAAGATTCTTTATAATTTTTTTGAAGTATAGTTGGGTTTTGTGGTAAAAGATGAGTATTTTTGTTTTTGTTTAAGTTCAAGAAAGACAAAAGAGAATCTTATTTAAACTTTAAGATTTTATTAATTCAGCTTTCACTCAGGAAATATTTATGAGTGCCTGCTGCATATCAGACACTTTAACAAACAGTTAATGCTGGCCTTTAAATTCAATACACAACAGAAAAAACTGCAGGAAATCTGGATATTATAGTTCAAAACATAACTTTTTGGCAAATAATTATTTCCAGGTGATTAGTTTGAGTAACTTTGGACATAAGAATAGCTCTGAAAGAAGTTTTCATATGAAAAGGAAATTTTAATTAGCAAAGGTTTCTATCAGAAAGAGAGCTGATCCCATGTAACTTATCACCTGAAAGATTTTTTTCCTAGTGCTGGGAATCACATTCAAGGATGTTAAGCCTGTGCTGTCATGTTGAACTACACTCCCAACCCTCTAGGAGACTTCTGTCCGCAAAGCAAGCAACCTGCCTTCACAAAACATTTCCTTTTCTGTCACCATCCCATAATAAGTCTTCTTTTTCTCCAGAAGATCTATATACTCTTGTTCCTTTCTACAACTTCAGGTGCCACATAAGCTCTGATATTTCTTTGAGTCTCATATTTTTGTGAAACTCCTTAGTGAATGCACTTGATTAAAAACTGTTTCCTCCTATGATGTAATCTGCATTTAAAAATATTTTATGTGGGGGGCTGGAGAGATGGCTCAGTGGTTAACAACACTGGTTGTTCTTACAGAAGACCCAGGTTCAAATCCCAGCACCTACATGGCAGCTAACAACTGTAACTCCATTTCCAGGGGATCTAACACCCTCTTCTTCTAACACCTCCTTCTCAGGCATTGCATGACATGGGTGTACTTAAACACATGCAGACATAACATTCATACACATGAAATAACAATAAAAGAAAAATGCTTAAAGAAAATTTTATGTGTTATTTTTATTTTATGTACATGAGTGTATTGCCTATATGTGTGTAAGTGCATCTATGATGTGCAATACCCTCAGAGATCAGAAGAGGGCATCAGATCCCCTGGAACTGGAGTTACAAATGGTTGTTAACCACCACCATGCTGGAAAACAAACCCAAATCCTCTGTCAGAGTACCCAGTGCTCTTAACCACTCAGCCATCTCTCTGGCCCCAATATAATCTGTCTTATACCAATTTAATTTGTAGCTCAGCCAAAGAATTTAGAGAGTGAATGGAAAACATTTTCCTTCTCCTTGTTCATTCAGCTGCTATAGTGAACTACTAAAGGAAATTAAAATTGGGTATACCATATAAGCCTGTGGAGAGATGAAAGACCATTTTCTCTGAAAGGGACTAACAGTAAGAAGAAAATGGAGCTAGAAAAACTCAACTTGCTTTCTATCTCTTTAACTTCATACTTATAACAAATTTCAGGGTTGGGAAATCTCAGGGCATTCTAACTGTGATGGCGTTAAAAGTTTGATAAGGGAAATAAACTAATGGGTAGCATTCTGTTACTTAACCTTCCATGAAGGAAATTAAGTTAAATGAAGCTAAGAATATGTGAAGAATACTGTAAATTAGCAATAAACTGTAATTTTAGAATCATGAGTTTGAAAGTGAGACTTTTTTGCTTCCTCCTTGAAAGGTAAAAGTTAAAAAAAACTAGATTAGGTATATGCCACCCTATCAGAATTATGTTTATCAGCTTTCCATAACTGTATCAAATACTGTAGAAGAGCAAACTTTAAAAAGAAAAAGGTTTGTTTTGGCTCATGGTTTTGGAAGTTTCAATCCATGGTTGCTTGTCACCATTGCTTCAGGGTCTGTAGCAAGGCAGTAGTGCATCATAATGAGAAGGGTATGGTAGAACAAAGCCATTAACCTTATGAGCAGGAACAATAGAGAAAGAGGGACTGGAGGTTCAGATTAATGGTGGAGTACTTGCCTAGCCTGCATGAAACCCTGGGTTCTATCCCCTGTACCAGAAAAAGAGAGAGAGAAAGAAAAGAAAATAGAGATTTGGGTTTCACTGTCCCCTTTAGGGGCATGTCCTCAACAACTGGAAAGTCTCTTAAGTTTCTGCCTGTGTACCAAGCTGGGGAACTAAGCTTCTAACACATGTGCCTTTAGGGGACATTTAAGTACTAAACTATAGCAGCAGCCCTGAAAGTTGAGAGACAGTCTACACTGAAAGGCTTTAAGAATTTCTAGCACTTTAAGTTCTCTAAATCACCCTCCTATGGGTTACCAGTGTTAGATTTGACCTAAAGTTTCTCTATATAACTAACATTTTTTTTACATTTACTTACATGGGGGGAATCATGTGCCATGTTGTGCGTAAGGAGATTGGAGGACAGTTTTCTGGAATTGGTTCTTCTTTCCAATCTGTGGATTCTGGGGCATTCAACTCAAGTCTTCATCTTGTCAACAAGCGCCTTTACCAAGTGAGCTATTTTATCATTCCATCCCTGTGTACATATTTTATGTTTGACTTAAAGATTTCTTCATACACAGTGAATTACAACATAACTTGATGTTATAACCAATTTACTCCTGTAATAAGTAGCTAAGTCTTAGCCAATCACAAGCAGCCAAATGTCTAAACCAATTCAAGTAAGACAGGTATAGTAGTTTTTTCATCACTGTGACCAAATAACTGACAAAAAGAAACATGGGAGGAAGGATTTATTTTTGCTTGTGGCTTGAGGACACAGTGTTTACCTTGGTGGGGAGGGAGTGGCTTTCATGGTGTGAATGGGTTCAGGGCAGTGGAAACATGTGGCTGGGACTCCTTACAGGAGACAGAGAAAGAGAACATTGGTGCTCATTTGACTTTCACATTTTTTTCCATTTTCTTTGGCCTGAGACCCCAGCCCATGGGAGGGTCCTTCCCACATCCACAGTGGGGCTTCCTTCTTCAATTAAACCTCATAGAACAAAGACAAACATGATGGTAATGAAGTCATTCCCTAACTGTAAATTTGAGCCAACTGTTATACAGGTCATCCCTTATAAAACTGGTATAACTGCTTTATTTAATTGACTAATAGACATAGGAACTATGAAAAGGATTATTCTCTATTCAGAGCCAAATATAATACTAAAGTCTTTTTAAGCTATGCAATTAAGCAAAACATATTAATACAGGAGAGCTCTGATATCATCAATGGATTATTCTGCCAAGGAGATGTTGGCCAGAGGATCCAAGCCCCCCAAAAGGTAAAGGCTTCTTGCCTATAAATTGGGATACCTGCAAGAAGAGAGGTGGTAAGGCACTGCTGTCTAAGACCTGGTGTAAGCATGGGAAAGATGTATTGAGACCACACTTGCAAGTGTACAGTTGTCTCTGAAATGCCAGAGAGTGTTACCAAAGGCCACTAAACCAATAAAACAAATATTGGCCTCCTTGAGTCAAGCAAGACCCCTCCATCAGCATCAGCTACACCTGCCTGGAAATACTGTGCAACAGTTGCAGCCATATGTCTGTATATCCCCAAAATAATTGGATAGTAGCTCTCTCCTTGGAGGAATAATTCACGGCTGATGCCACAAGCTTACATCCTCTTGTGGTTAGAAGACATTATAAGTCACAGTAAGACCTTGTTATATTTTACAGAAAAAAGGTAATTCATGGATTAACATACCATCCAAACATCTGTGTCTATACCAACCTAACCTACCATAATAATTAGTACTATTTAAATGCATGTATATCTAATTGATTGTGCTTCATTAGTAGGATTAAAAGGTTATTCCTGGATAAACTGCCAACTCATGAAAGGAAACAGCCTGATCTGATCAGAGTCCCAAAACGACATCTCCAGAGAAAGCAGACTGTTTTGCTTCTCACCCACCTGTGCCCTTTTCTAAGCCTAGGGAACAATCTGCAGAAGATGGGGCGTGGTAGGATGTAAGGGCTGCGATTGGGGTGAATGGTGAAACTACAGCAATATAGCCTGGACTCTTATTTGATCAACATGACTGTACATGCAAGCCCCTCCAGCTGGATGGTGGGAGCCTTGGGCTGTGTGGGTTTGGGCATAGCTGCTTGCAAATTGGTTTTACATGAAGGATGCTTGTATTCACTACTTATTACTTATTGTTAAAAAAATCAAATAAAAAATATTGAGAAAAAAAAACACAGAAAACTCCCTCAAAGATGGACCAGAGAGCAGGGTGTGGTGGTCACCCCTATAACCCTAGCACTTAGGATGCTGTGGCAGAAGGACTCTCATGAGTTTGAAACCAGTCTAGGCTACATAGTGAATTTTAGGCTAGCCTAGGCTACAGAATGAGACTTTGTAAAAAGATAAACAAAACAGAACCAAAACTAAAAACTCCATCAGAAGTATGTCTCCTAGGTAATACCAAATCCAAATTCTGTCAAGTTGAGAACAAAGATTAACCATCACAGCAGTTATGAGATGTGACCATTCACATGATCTGTACCTCACTTCCAGTTTTCTTTTTCTTTTTTTTTCCCCCTTTTAACAGATTGCAGTCATTTATGTACTGTGTGAGTGGTAGGGGGTCAGAGGAAAACTCTTGGGAGTCAGTCATCTCTTTCTATTTTGTGGGTTTTTGGTATTGATCCCAGGTTGATCAGGTTGGTAGCAAGTGTCTTTTCTGAACCATCTTGCTAGCCCTCACTTCTAGTGTTCTGTAGTCAACCACCCCTCCCCCCAGTCATCAGGCTTGGTGGCGGGTGCTTTTACCTGCTAAGCTTCTAGCCAGCCCTATTGCATATTTTATAAAATATGCATTTTGTGTTTTCAGTTTACATAAATGGCACTGCATTATGTACTTCATTTTCTTCCTTTATCTTGTTTTTAGTAAGCACTATGCATGTCTTGGTATGGTGCATGTAACTCTTTATGTGGGTTTGTGTGCATGTGCCTGTGGAGGCCAGAGGTTGACACCCAGTATCTCCCTCAGTCATTCTCCAGCTTATATTTTTGAGACAAGGTCTCACACTGAACCTGGAGCTCATCAGTTTGCCTAGTTGGCTGGACAATGGGCTGTGGAGCTCTACCTGTACTCCACCCCCCCCCCACTCCCCAGCACTGGGGTTACAGATGTATATCACCATGCCTGGCTTTTATGTGGCTGCTGGGGATCTGAATCCAAGCCCTCATGCTTGCATGGCAAGTACTTTACCAACTGAGCCATGTCCCCAGGTACAGCACTGCTTAAGTGCAGCCTATGTTGTTTTGTATGTTGCTTCTTGATACTGCACAGTGCTCTGTGGAGGGTCTGCATGCCTCTCACTTATTCCCTGTTGCTAATGGATGTTCCTGTTGCTTTTAATGTTTGTTGTCATAATCTGAGAATATAGGAAAGATCATACCATTTCTTTTACTCATCCAGCGACACAGAGAAGCCCCTGACACACACACACACACACACACACACACACACACACACACACACACATCTGACACTCTGTGCCTGGAGAGAGTGGATCCCTTGGATTGAGAGTTCAGTCATGCAAGACCTCTTCCATTTCAGTTGCCTGCCACATGTTCAGGACTCTGGAACTTTGGGCTCACAGGCTGTATACAGCATTCCAATGGTCCCACCTAGGGTTTCATTCATATACAGAATTCAGGATTTTGTAGTTTATTACACAGGTTGAGCATCCCTAATCTGAAAATCCAACCTCAAACACTCCTGTATCTGGAACGTTTTGATTGTCAGCATGGACCACTTTAAAAAAATGTGGACTTTCACTGAGCCGGGCGTGGTGGCGCATGCCTTTAATCCTAGCACTTGGGAGGCAGAGGCAGGTGGATCTTTGTGAGTTCAAGGCCAGCCTGGTCTACAGAGTGAGTTCCAGGACAGCTGGGACTACAGGGAGACCCTGTCTCGAAAAGACAAAAAAAAAAAAAATGTGGACTTTCTAGTACTTCAGATTTCAGATGAATATGTTCAACCAATAAAGTTTATGCAAATATTCCCAAATCTGAAAAACTCTAAATTTGGAAATACTTCTGGTCCCAAGCATTGTGGATAAGGGACACTCTACTTATAAAGGACACCATAAAGAAACAGATGGAGTACAGCACAGGGCAAGGCACAAGGGAAGGGGTGGGGCTGTCCAGCCCTCTGGGCATATTGCCCTACTGGAATATCCATGAATTTTGTTCCAGAAAGTCTCTGAACCTTGTCCTTTGGCAGTTATAAGGAAGCTTACTTACATAATATAAACGATTAAATCTTTGGCCAATGTTCCCTTTGTCCTTCTTCCCTCTCAACCTTCTAATTCTGCTCTGGTCCTTCCTACTGTGAAGCTACCTAGAGATGGGCAGTCAGCAGTCCACCTATGAGCATACAAATAGTCTAAGGACTTCATTTAAAAATTTTTTTTCCACTGAGGCATTTTACTTATAGGTATGTCTTACATTACTAGAAAAAGTATCCCAGGATTTTCCCTCATGTGTGTTTTCGTCCTGCTTCTTCATGGTCCATGATGCCAGCTGAGGTTGTCAGTACAATGAAATCAAACTGACGGGATGGAAGAAGATTATTCTGCCATTTTTCTAGGCCTTTGAGCTGCATGTCAAATCTGGGGCTGATCATGCCACACTTGCTTAATCTGCCTGTCAGGTTCACAACAATTTTCCCAGCTCTCTGATCATCAATGATTTCAAACTTTCCAATGTAACCACGCTTCATCATCACAGTCGGGAAGCAGAGGATGACTTTGGAGCATGGCCTGGTGAGGACCTGGCATTTGCCTCTCTTCTTGGCACTGTTGATGCTCTTCAGAGCATCAGCCGGCCGGCCAGGACATTCATGTGCATCATTGTGGCAGTACAGAAAGGTGGCAGAAAGAGGATGGGAGGGGCCCGTGCAAGGAGCAGTCAGGACTTTATTTTTAAAATATTCTTATTTATTATTTTAGTTTTATTTTATGTGTATGAGTGTATTGCCTGCATGTATGCAAGAGCACCTATGTTCTGCAGTGCCAGCAGAGACCAGAAGAGGATGTTGGATCCCATGGGACTGGAGTTACAGAGAAGGTTATTAGCTGCCATGTGGGTGCTGAGACTCAAACCTAGCTCCTCTGCAGAAGTCAATGCTCTTAACTGCTGAGTCATCTCTCTAGCCCCAAGAAGTTATGTGCCAAAATACAAGTGGCAGAATATATATATGTATATATGTATATAAATATATATGTATATATATAT